>OX418217.1:21234984-21697762 GCA_948455865.1 Conomelus anceps
GATTAATTAAAAACAATTCATATTACACATGCTGCTCAAGAATCAACTTTGTGACTTCTATTATTTACAGTTAATGGTCCTTATTGTTTTATTCCAGGCCCAGTAATGTACCGGAAGAACCAGCAGAAGATGAAATGGACCTGTTCGAATGAATAAAATACCATATGGATAGATTTATGTAGTTGCCTGATTTCTTTAAGTTACCAGTAAGTTTTTTGTATATTGAAATGCCTTATAGAAATATTTTTAAGAACTTATGTATTTTTCTGTCAATTGAAAATTTCTTCTGAAATTAAATTTGAGAATTTGTATGTAATTTAAAAATAATTCTTAATTGAAAGTCGAACAGGAATTATACCCAAAAAGTGTAAGAATATGATTATTAATAATTCAAATAAATTATCTTATTGATCTCTTGTCTGTTTTGCAACACATATTTTAATATATACTTTCAATATGGCTGAAATATAACAATTTTTAAAAATAATTAGGTTAGAACATGAAGAAGAAGTAGCATAGATATATTTTCCACAAATATATTTTTGATGTTTTTTGTAATTTCATAGTTGTAGTATTTCATTCTACATTCAAGACTTTGTTTTTGTACTATATATTTTTTAATGATGTATGTATGTTTATAATGTGATAATCATGTTAAGCATTTCATATGTGGATTTGTGAATCTATTATTCAGGGATTTCTTGTGTTAATTGAAAACATATTCAAATATGATCCATCAAAATTATTCATATTATATTCAAGATGATTGAAGTGACAGAAATTGAAATTAATGGTATAGCCATCACAACTAAATCCATATTCTTTGTAATTCCAATATTGTAGTGATTCATCATATTGTGATGTATTCAATTGTATATTATTTACTTTTTTTCTCAAATGTATTTTGTCATGCTTTTATTGATGAAGGAATTTGTTAAGCAATCATCTTTTAATAATTTATCACGTTTATTTAAAAATATATGTATTAATATATTTTTTTAAAGAATAATTTTTTCAATGATTTTTTAAATAGAAAAAAGTGAAAGTGAATCACAAAATGGAGAATGAGCTTATTACTTTTTCTTTTAAACAGTGTCTCTTTATATTTTGTAATTTTCCAGTGTATTCTATATTTATGAAATATATTTTATATATTCATATTCCACTCTTGCATTTTCTTTCACACTTTCATGTTATTGATCAATATTATCCTCTTTCATCCTAGCACCTCTACAAATTGTATTCTTGACAAAAACCAGGGATGCATTTTGATAATTGGTATTTTCACCCTCATTAATATAGAATATTGTGCAGATACATCTCAGATATGTATCAGTTACATAACTCTGACAGTCACAGAAACCAATCTGATACCTATTAGATACATCTGTGGTATGTACCTGATACATCTAAATGTCTGCATTGTTGATATGTTTCAAACAGATATCATTGATATGTATTGGATACATAATTTTGATACATATCTGATAGATTCCATTGAATCATTTCTGGTACATATCAATGATACATATCAAACATGTAACAATGATACTTGTTTGAAACATATCACCAAAGCGGACATTTAGATGTACCTGGTACATACCTGGTATGTATCAGATAGGTCTCTGTAACTTTCCGATACATATCAAAAGTTTCAAAATTATGTATCTGATACCTATCTGAGACGTAACCGTGCTGTATGGGATTCCTGAAGAGCTACATTCATTCATTTCTTTTGACAAAATGTTATAACTAATGGAATTAAAACAGATGAAGAATTAATCTGCCAAGTTTTGGGAGAAAATAACACAAATGCAAAAGATTTTAAAGTAGATTTTAAAGCAGTAGAAGATACATTTTCAGAGCCTCCAACTCATTCTCAGGCTTTGAATCAAATAAAACAATTAATTTATTTATGAATGTAGAAGAGAGAATGAAAGTGATGACATGATACTGTAATTTCAAGTGACATTAACAACAAGTTTCAAAATTCTAGAAAAGTTAAAAAAAACTATCAATGATTATTTTAAAAAGTAGATCATCATCATCATAAAGTATTTATCAAAAAGTGTTCAAAGTGTATAATAAATCAAAATTCCATAGTGATTTACATAGCTGATTAGTGCTTGATTCTCTTAGAAACCATATCCACTGTTGATAAATGCCAAATCAGACTGGACAGTCTCTTATTGATTTTATTGTGGGATAATTACCAGTACAGTAGGAACAATTAGTCTGGGCTAGAGATGAGGCGTATTTACTGGAACAGGTATTTTTACTGAGTATTTGAATGTATGGACTAGCACCTAGTATTCAAAGAACAAAATACTCAGATATCTGTGAGTATTTCTAGAAACTAGTAAACTACACGACTTCAAGTCCCCACTCCAATTTACGGAGTTGGAGTGGAGCTTTGTAATTTGCAGTTGTACAGTAGCTATTAATAGCTCATTTCTCGTTATAGAACTATTCAACTACTCACTCACTCTTTCTCGCTCACTCTCACGCTCTCTCTCTATTCACTATACTCAATTGTAGGTGCATGCATTTAGATTGTCTTTGGTTGCGTATGGCGTATGCGCGTACTTTTCCAGTACAAATACTTCTTGAGTACTTGAGTATGGGTACTAAAAAGTAGTTTTTTACTCAAGCGTCTCAAGGTCTTGCCGTCTGCGTCTCATTTTGCTACAGCACATTTGAGAGCAACTCAATAATTAGATTCGTGCTGTATTTAACATGAGTAATAAAGATTCGTGCTGTATTTAACGTGAGAAACAGTACCAGTACCGCAGTACGATACTCTCTTGTACGTGTACTCTTGTACGTCTACTCTGGCAAACTGGCTAATATAAAATACTACCTAGTATTTTGGAACAGGTATTTGGAATAGGTATTAGAACGTACTAGTACTCGGAATACTTAGTATCAGAAAAACCTAGTTCGACCCATCTCTAGTCTGGGCGCACGGCCGTTTGGTAGTCAGCCATGGCGAGGGGAGTGTTTATCGCTCATTTCTAAAAACATGTGGCCCGTGCGACGCTGCAGATGTCTTCAAGGTCAACTAGTCAACTTTTAACAGGACGGCTAGTAGTGAAACCAGAGCCACGCGCCCAGACTAATTGTTCCTACTGTACTCGTTAGTGTCTGTTGTGTGTAACTTACTTTTAAATGTTGCCAGCATTATTTTATTGTTAGAAACTGTAACAATATTGAAGAAAGAGCCCTAAAAGACTCTTTCTTCTTTCTTGTCTTCTGTTTCTTCTTCTTTTGCTCCCTTTTACCTGCACAAACCAAAAACAGAGATAAATCTGCTGCATAGAGGTTAGTTAGTTCACGAAATTTTCCTAATACCTAGAATCACCCTTCTAGAGGGCATGCATAATAAATTTGATTATGATTAATACCAAATACACGGCCCTAGTTTAGTACAACTCCCAAACTTTACATTATTTCCAGTTTCCAGCAGTGTCTTGTCAGCAATAAAAAAATTATAAACGTTTTTCATTTCTCATGACAATGGTGAATCATTTCCACCTCTTCTTCTTTCTTCTACTTCATCATCTTCTTCTTCTTCCTATTTTCCTTTTTCTTCGTCTACCTTTTCTTTGCCATCTCCTCCTCCTAATCCTTTTATTCTTCTTTCTAACCCTCCTACAAGCTACAAATCGTCACAATAGTCATCTCCTTCATCTTATTCTGTCTCTTTTCATATATTTTATGCTTCTTCTGTCTCTTTCAAACCCTTTTTTGTTTATTTTTCTTTTCCCTCTCTTCTTTATCACAACAATAGTCTCGTTATCTTATGCTCTCTTTTTTCTACCTATTCTTCTTTTCTTCTCATCTTCGACTTATTCTCCTTCTCCTTCCTACTCCATCTTCTTCTTTTTGTTTTTGTCTCTTCCTATCTTTTCCTTTTTCAATTGCTTATTCAACTTTTTCTTCATAATCACCTCTGTCCTTCTCCTGATTTTCTCTCCTTCTTCTTCTCTTATTTCTACTCCTTTTTTACACTTTTCCTTCTTCTCAAAGAAACCTCTTTTGATTTTTCTTCAGTGTTCTTTTTACCTTTCTTCCATACGTCCTTTCTTTCTCTTCTCCTTTTTGTTCTTCTACTTTCTCTTCTTCCTTACACCTCCTTTGTCTGCTTGCCCTTAATCTTCTTCTCTTCATCTTAATATTCTTTCTTCGTTATGTTCTTTTCACCCTTACACCCTTTTCACTCGTTTTCCCTCCTCTTCTTCTTATTTCTCCTCTTTATTACTTGCCGACCCTCTTAAACTCCTCCACTGTGTAAATACACAAGGGTGTTGAATAATTTTCAGTGGAAATAATAAATATAGCATCATTCCCTCTCCTTTCCCCTCGCTCATGACTTTCTCCCCTTCTTATTCGTCATCCATTTGTCTCCGTTTTTGAAGTGGGCAATGAATTATTCCAAATCTCGTTAATTAACATTTTGCTTAATTGACAGCAATATTAATTTATAGCAGCTTGTTAGCGTTATAAACGAATTCGTGCGCGCAGCAATCAAGTCGAGCGTATTTTCCGTTCTAGTGGAATGTGATTAGATGGAAAGTAATACGGTACGCTTGACTTTCAAGGAAAATCGGTCAAAGTTTGCAAAGTGAATTTGAATAATAAAATATTTTGAAATTTAACATCAGCAGCTTGAAGTGAATTGGTGAGCTTGGATCAGACTTCAAATTATCTGTATGATATACTAGTAGTTCTGTAAGTAGTATAGGCCTACCTCACGCCCAAGATAAAGGGTGCTTGCACAGAGGAACACACTAGATAAACTCAATGATAATCGCCATCGAAAAATCAAACACAATCATTATACCTAACCCTTGATTTAATTTGTGTACATTACTTAGGTATCATAGTAATTTATGAGCTGTTCTGAGCTCCCTCCATTTAAACACGTCTTACAACGGTAATATAGTGCCCATGAGTGAACTTTGAAAATAAATTTTGAAAACTCTGAAAGGAAATAAGAATTCGGGCTTCGAGGTGCACTGAATCCTGTTTATAGGAATCTATGTGCCAGAATTAGTGTTTCAAATCATTGCCGTTTTCGTGGAATGTGTAAGTCAAAAGCACACACAAACAAAGATACCTCTACTTCCTCTTATTAAATTAATGTCAATATTTTACTTTTTCTTTCACATAACTTCTAAACACTACACTCTTTAATTGAAATTATTTTTTGGGTACTGTACAATAATTATTTGACTGGCCAGCTTTTTTTTCAGTTGGTTCAGTAGAAATAATAAAAGATTCATTTCCCCACAGATTTCCCAAAGTTAAAACTATCATGGTTTTCCTGGGTGCTAGTTCCTAGTTGATCCCATTATATTGGTAGCCTATTAACAATTTGCTGGATTTTCTTCCATACATCACTGGGTCTACTATTGAAAAAAAATAAAGGTAGATATGAGAAATTAAAAATATAAATGGGTACCCTCAGGATGCAAGCACAGTGGAGCAAAACTTGATTGGTAATGCCAATAGCCAATCACAGGAGTATCCAGATGGGGGGGGGGGGGGGTTGTAGGGTATGAGCAGCGGAGGAGAAAAATCTAAATGTTCAGAGTAGTTTGTGTTGCTGCTCATATCCATACTAGCTTAAAATATTCAGTTTAATTCAATTTCTGTCAATTAGTTGAATTAAATTGAATTTGTTAATTCAAATTTGTCAATTTCAGTTGCAGCAGCATCATGTTTATATGAGAAAATGTTGGATTAGTACTGGGTGGTATCCTTTAGGACGACCTAACAGTTTGATCGACCAACTGCTAGCGCAGCCATAACTGCATAACCAAACCTAACCCACGGGTAATAGAAGAGTACGGTAGGGTCCACATGTGGTATGTTCCCCTTCCGCTCCGCCTGCAGCGTGATGTCACCGGTGCTTGGTGAATAGAGCACCACACGCATCTAGACATAGAGGCCAGTGAGCACCAGTTACGTCATCGGCTCCCTAGTCTACTGCGCATCCACCTCATGGACCCTACCGTACTCTTCTATTACCCATGACCTAACCTAACCTGGCTAGATGTGACTGAACCACCTTTGTTTACTAGGTCGGTCAAAACGACAGTTGTACAAATGGTGTCTTCCCATTAGTACAGTATAGGTCTGTCAATATAATCACTGAAAATTAACAAGAAAATGTCAATGTGCAAGTGGGATCTATTTGAGTAGGAGGTTTTCTAATAAATACTGTACTGAATATAAATAATGTACAAGTGCATTAAGAAAGTAAGTTGAGTATGATGTAAAGAACAGAGATCAGAAATAATAAAAATCAAATGAGACCTTGAAGAACATTTTGTCATTGATAAGAATATGTATTATTATTAACAAGGATTGGAATAATTTTGACCAATTATTGGTGGATCATGATTCAAATCAGTAGCTGCTGGTCTATAAGAAAAATTCCTTGTAAGCATGAAATTGATTTAGCCCAGTATGCATTCAAGTTCTAGTAAGAGGTTTACCAATATTTACTAGGATGATCATCATGCCAAATATAAAAACTCATTGAAATTCCACTTAGAGGCTGATGGTGTAATAATTTGAATTACATTATATATCAATATGAAGTTATAATGTAGGTAATCAGTTCTGAACTCCATTGTTAGAAACTATTCCTTCAAAAAACTTGTTCAAACAATGAATTAATGTATTTTTCACTCAATAACAATGTGAATTCTCTGCCTTAGATTTTAAAGGAATTTACAGTTTGACTATTGAGGCACACTGCTTTGTAAATAATGGCCAAGGTTGTAATGTTTTGAAAATAATGTAGAAGCAAAAAGAAAAAATACATCCCAATAAAACTAATACATTCAAATGATCAATAAGACAAATTTTGCAGAACTAGAATTGGCATCATGTACATCACCTTACAAAATCTAAAAATGACTTATAATTCTTTTTTGGGGAAAGCTAATAGAGTATTGAAACATAGTTTTTGAATAATTAGAGTTGGTAAATGAAAATGACTAGACAGCTTCAGAAGAGTTACAAGAGAGTGTGATTTTGGTATGTAGGTATTAGGCAAAATTTCAGCTATTTTAATTTATTAATTTCAGTTATTTCCCACTTGATAATGTAGCAAAGCTTTGCAATAATTAATAAGTAGCTATAGTATTAAATTTAAGGTTGACTGGAGACAAAACAAATTAGCCTACAAAGTGGAGTCAAATTGATATGAAAATGCTCACCTTATGAAAATATCCATAATTGAGTTCACATTGATTGAGCACTTATATATTTAATCAGTATGCTACTGTTTAAATAAAAAATTGAAGACTACATTTCACTGAAGTGTGTTGAAAAATCCACTGGAAGAAAAACAACTCTTCACTCTTATCACTTTTGGATAAGAACTGATGATTGATGATGGTTAAGGATGGCATTGAAGAAAATGGAGGTAGTCAGCTGATTAAGAAAGCCGGAAACTGGTAGCAATACCAACTTGATTATCAGCTGATGTAGCCATATTTTCAGTCTCTAATTATTGTCCTAATTGAGTATAACTACAACAATTCTGGTATTATTTCAAATGATTTTTTTTATCTTTTCTAAGAAAAATAACAGTTCCAGATCAAATAGTATTGTTCCAGTATAGTGGTATTACAGTACAGTAGTAGGCCTCCTACTTCAGGATAGCCCATTTTTGTGAATGCCAAGAGCGTGTACATGCCCCCCCCCCCCCCAAATTAAAAAATCAGGTCAAAAAGACCTGCAAAGTAGATTATTGGTTTAGTTTACAGGAACCTTCTTATTTCCTGATAAATATTACTTATGACATCTGATTGGTCAATCCAAATTCTTTAACATCTATAAATTTGAATAGACCAATCAGAAGATGTCACCAGTAAAATTAATTTTACCAGTTACTGGTAAGGCTCCCAGGAGTTCAACCATTGTGAAATATTAAAGATTATGCAGGGTGTTCTGTGAAGGGGGTGGGGGTGGGGGGGGGTTCACCGACCACGAGTCCAAACTTGCAATTTTTTTTTTTTTTTTTTTTGTAGATTACGTCTTGGAGACTCCAGTTAAGGAGTATAAGACAAGTCAGATCAACAATATTATACACTAGATACCATAATTACTTCCAATTAGTTGAGGTGAGGCTTAATTTTGATGTGAAAGGAACTCTTGTACACTATAAAAAGCTTTATCAACTAAATATTTCTTCAATTGTTTTTTAAATAGTTCTATATTTTCAAGACTCTTCAAAAACTGCGGTAGCTTGTTGTAGAATTTCCTACCAATATAACTAGGTTTTTGTTTGAATAAGCTACTATTGTGACTCACCAAGTGATAATCTCCTCGGCGTCTTGTATTATAATCATGTACATCAAGATTTTGGTTAATATCATTCGTTTTTACATATAAAGTAGCTTCATACACATATAAGCAGGGTACAGTTAGGAGACCAAGTCTCTTGAACAACGGCCTACATGAATCTTATCTATTAACTCTTTCTATACACCTAACCGCTTTCTTTTGGATCTTAAACACCCTATCAAGATTTTGTTTTGATGAATTACCCCATACTAAGATAGCATACCTAATATGTGACAGTAAGAGCCCATGGTAAGCTGTAAAAAGTAACTTTTTGTCATTCAATCTAGAAAGCTGTCGCAGGACAAATACCCCAGATGAAATTTTACTACATATTTTCTCAATGTATGGAGTCCAGGTCAATCGTCTATCCAACGTAACTCCTAGAAATGCAATTTTTTCTTCCTGGTCTAATTGATTATTGTTTACAAACACGTTTATAGCCCTATCTTCATTTAAATTATGTTTGTTTTTGAATTGAAGGTATTGGCATTTTTTACTATTTATAGTTAATTTCAACTGATTTAAAAATTGGACAATAGACTGCACACCTATATGGGCACTTATTTCTAAATTATCTAGAATGGAATTGCTGAAAATGAGTGATGTATCATCAGCAAATAAGAGGGCTCTACCACTAATTAATTCTTTAGGTAAACGGTTGACATATAACAAAAAAAGCAATGGACCTAGTATTGACCCCTGAGGCACTCCAGCTTGCACCTCTAATTTATTAGATTTATTCTTTACTATACTATTACCAACTACTGTAGTAAGTTCTACACATTGTTTTCTCCCAATAAGATATGATTCAAACCATTTCAGTTCAACCCCATTTACACCTACATTTTGCAGTATTTCCAATAAAGTTCTATGATTAACACAATCATATGCCTTTGACAGATCTAAGAAGATTGCAGTAGCTTTATCACCTGAATCTATTATATCTATCAGTTTTTCAACTAGAGAAACTATATGGCTGTTTTTGTTGATCTCCCTTTCTGGAAGCCATGCTGTTCATCACAGATAAAGTTAGCTTCTTGAAGGTGCAGAAGTAACCTATTAAGAACTACTCTTTCAAAAATTTTACTTATTACATTTAAAATACTAATAGGCCTATAGTTTTCTACCTTTTCTCTATCACCACTTTTGAAGATTGGCAAGATCTTCCCCTCTTTTAAATTATCTGGAAAAACACCTTGTTCTAATGAATGATTGATCAGATGAATCAAAGGGTCTAACAATTGATCTTTACATTCTTTCAGAATTTTACTGGATACCCCATCCATTCCTACAGTTTTTTTATTATTTAAACTATCAATGATATTTGACAACTCGTCTTGGCATACTGGGTGGAATTTTAATTCGTTCTGAATCCCCTCAGTATTCCTCATGTTTGCATCACTAATACCTGTATTAAGAGATTTTTGAAGATCCTTGGCAACCAGTTGATAATATCTGTTAAAGAAATTACAAATGTCTACACTATCATCAATATATTTGTTATTTTCGTTAATTATTCTGGGGACACTAGTATAAGCATCTTGTACATGAGCTACTTGCCTATTTTTGTTTATTACATCCCACACTGCTGTGTTAAAGTACACACTATTATTCAAAATTTCAGCTGTTTTCTTACATTTCGCTCTTTTCACTTCTTTTGTATAATTTTTCTTTAGAGCTTTGTAATTATCTTCACTTAACATATTTCTAGATAGTTTGAATTCATCATATGCATCTTTAACCCTATTTCTTTCTGCAAGGATATCATCAGTTATCCACTCTTCAATTTTGTCTAATTTGTTCTTTACAGGGACTTTTATAACTGGACAACTCATAGTAATATGAAACCTTAAAATATCAATGAAACTATCATATTTGTTATTCAAACTATTGCTATTGTAAACCCTACTCCAGTTTTCTTGTAGCAGATTCTGCTTCAAACAATCGATATTCCCCTGTTCACATTGTTGAATTTCTTTCATTACTCTACTCTTTTTAATTGATTTATAACCTTGCAACCCCACCTCTAAGATTTGAAAGTCATGATCAGATAGTTCCGAGCCGCCTAGTCTTGTTTTAGAGTAATCTATATTAGTAAGGATGTTATCAATAATTATTGTTTGTGATGTTCTTGTGACTCTGGTATATTCATGAACTTTTATTTCCAAGTTATTCATGTATATAATATCCCTTAAATCTTCTGTCATTTTATTCTGTGTTGCAAAGTCTGTATTGAAATCTCCCGCTACAATAACGTTTGTAAAACGAGTAGTAGTAATCTCTAAAAGCCTATTGAATAGTTCACAAAAATTGTTCCATTCCCCATTTGGTGACCTGTAAATACCTAACACCGCTACTTCCAAATTATTGTCGATTTTTACTCTCAAACCAGTAACTTCTAAATCCATTTCCACAGCAAATTTCTCTACATATATATTCTAAATTAAATTTTTGCATATTCTTAGCATTTTTAGTGAAGATAGCTACTCCCCCACTTCGATGAGATGTCCTGCAATACGACGTTTTCAATGAATAGTTTGGAATATTAAGTTGTGACAATTCATCTTCTTTTAAACCATGCTCTGTGAAAATAGCTATATCAGGAGCCTCTTCTTTAAAAAATACTTCGATTCTATCTATTTTGTTACGAATGTATTGAATATTCTGATGGAACACAGTGAGTACCGGTACTTCCCTATCATCCCTTATTACTTTATCGTTGCTTTTGCATATTGAAGTAGATTTACTTAATCTCTTAGGATCTTGAGAGCCTATCAGATTGCTACAAGAGTTCCTTCCACTAATGCTATCCTGATTTTTTGACCGATTAACGTCTTTTAATACAATAAAGATATTGAAGATATGAATTTATCATCTGAAACTAGTTTCCCTTCCCGGTTTTGAGCCACTTTACTAAAAAAGGTTCGTTAGATGATTGTTTAGGAGAATTATTGACAGTAGATTGCAAACGACTTTCAATCAGCTCTGCCAGCCTATTACAAAATATTACTTTGCCAGATTGATTTAGATGTAGACCATGATTAGTGAAGTTTTGTTTTTTCAGCCTTTCATTTAGAAAACAAATCCCCAACTGCTTAGAATTCTTATTTTTTAGGCTGTTGATTGTATTATGAATTGATTTATTTGTTGACTTAATGGCTTCATTTAGCTCTGGCCTATCAAACTATACGGAATTGTACTTATTATTACATTAGTTTTTTGGCTGAGTGGCACAATCTCTGTAATTTTTTCATTTATTTCAGGAAGATGTTTTAGATTAGGTTCATTTATATTGTTTGAGCCACCCAGTACTATTAGAAAATCGTTTTTTCCAAAATCTTTAGTTTGTTCCTGTGCTGACTCTACGATTGCGTTTATAGGGGCACTTGGTTTGAAAAAGCTCTGAACTTCATACTTATTTTTTAATCTTTTATTTAGTAGGTCACTATAGTCTCGTCCATGACTGGATGTCAAGAGCAGTACTCTACCTTTCCTATCGTTATTTGCCCTTACTTTAGTTTTGGTTGCTGTTTGCAAAACCTGACTATACGTTTTTGTTTGACCATTTCTATTGATTTTTTCCCCATTTGATTTAGGTTCTACTTTTTTTGTATTGATCAGAGGTTCAGATCTTACATTAGCCAAGTTTATTTTTAATTTTAATATTTCGATTTCCTCTGACATAGACCTACATTGACTCGTGAGATTTAGTATTTCAGTTTTATGGTCTTCCTGCTGCAATTTTACAATAACTTCCAGAGATTTTATGTGATCCACTAACCCTATTCGTTCTTCCTCAGAATTTTTTAATGATGATTCTAATTTTGTTTTCAATTTGGTGTGATCACTCAATAGTTTAGCAACCTTTTCTTCTACATCTACAGTAGCTTTAAGAGCTGTTGGAGATTTTTTTGTTAATAATTGCTGAGATCGCGTAGCTACCTGAGTTTTAGTTAAACAATTAGATTTAGATGCCTTGTTTGGACTCATTTTCCTAGCTAAAAATTGTTTTCAATTGATTTTAGTTAAATGTTTAATGAAATATTACTTAATTTATTACAATTGTCAACTTGAGACTATTTAATTACAAGAAAATTTATCAATATTGGTACACCTAACCTCGAAAATAGAATTTGACTTTTTATTTAAATACTTTAACAATTAGACACGTTAATGAAGTAAATTATTAATATATTATAAGTACTAATAATAATAAACAAAAATACTACTTATCCGTTCGAATTAATATGCTATTCTTCAAAATTCGCAGAGCCTGTTCTGACAATGTATGCACAGTACCACTGCTACCTCCAATCAGCTCTTACTCAATCAGCTCGAGATCAAAGTCAGTCAGGCCAATCCCTTATTAATTAATCCAACTTTTAAAAAGGTCAGAAAAATACCAATCCAAGACTCCCCTCCACCAAAAAAATCTTACTGGTACTGCTCTTGCAACTATGTTAATAATGCTAATTCAAATTGAATTTTATGATTAATAATATCATATTGAACTCTCTAAAGAATTTCTCTATTTTTTGTACTGAATAATGCAGCTGTAATTCATTCAATAAATTAGAGATCAATAACCTTTAATCAATTTTTCACAGGATTGATTGTAACCATTCTAGAAGGACAGATTGGAGATGACATACCAACTACGAATTTGTAGAATATAAGTATTCATAAAAACTGTCAAATTTGTGTGTAAGTTTTTCTGCTAGTTATAACAAAGATTGATTTTACATAATTGAGATATCTCTGGATTTTTCTATCATCTTCTAAATAAATAAATAAAGAAACTAGCACTTTCTACAATATTCGAAAAGATTCCATTAATGTCTAATCAAACAACTAGAACATTCTACTAATTACCAAGTGAACACCATAAAAGTGTCAAAAGCAGAATAATTAATTGTTTAAAAGTTAGCATTTACATAGCAGATAGCACCGAGAACCACTGTTTCTTCTCTCTCTCTATTCCCTCCAAATTCATATTTGCTACACTACCCCCACCTTAAGAGTTTGTTCTGTCCCAGAACAAAAGCACTTATGTTACTTTAGATCGGGTCTGGTTTCTCATTGGTCTTCCAAGGGTTGTAGATGCAGATGGTAATCTGGACACCAGTGGATTTGAACACCTCCTCTAGCATTGGCTTCACAATTGTCCAATCCAGGCCATCATATCCACTTCCAAGCCATGGTATGCCAAGTTTCCTTACTCCTAGTTGTTGCATTCTGTCCCTCAGCTGAACCAAGCAAGTCCACAATGTGTCATATGATGCCTTCATCTCAGGCTGTCTCTTAGTCACCAGGTAGAAGAGATGTTGACCATGCCACTGCAGATGAAGAACATTTCCTCCCTTGGGTCCTTGTTGTTCCAGGTCTCCAAGACCACCAAACTTCTTCCTGAAGACTGTAGCAATGCCTTGGGATTCTGCTAAGTTGCCGGTGACACAATGTGCCAGTGCATACTCCCTGGGCAGGGTGAACAGATCCCTTTTACTTGTCTGGATCATTTTCCCAACTGTTGTTGAAACTGTGATCATCTGTAGACTTCTCTGGGGACAGAGTATGCTGAAGCTGAGCTGCTTGTTCTTCCTTTGCCTTCTTACTGCCACCTTGGTCTGCTGTGATGATGTGCTTCTCCTTATTCTTTTTGTTCTTGTTTGCTTCCTTAGCACTGTTGACATTTCCTTGCCAGGTTGGTTGTCCTTGTGTCAATTGCTTCTGAAACCTCACATGTTTCTGGCCAGGATCTTCGTTCTGTTTCTTCCCAAACTGGCTTCTCTCATTCAACCCAGAGATCACTGTAGTCCTCCTCAGCAAACCCTCCTGGGACTTTCCTGCATTGGACTCCATAGGGAAACTGCCCACTTTCCTGACACTGATTCCTGGTTGCTGGATGGCTGTTCCCTTCCTCCTGATCTGCATTTTCTTCTCACAAGTACAGCATTGAACCTCCTTCTTGGTCACTCCCAACTGTTCCAGAACTAATTCCACAACCTTCTGAATGGTGCTTGCTCCAATAGTCTCAGCTTCCATTGCCCTCACCACAGAGTCTCCTGGCACTGACTGCAAAACAGCTTCAAACTCCAATGCTTGGGCAAGAGCATCTCTCAGTGTCTTTGGTCTGGCTAATTTGACTGAAAGCTGGGTTTGTGTTATCCTCAATCCACTCAGGAACCTTTCTACTGCTATACTTTCATAAATGTTGTCATCAACAGAGGGATATGCATTTCTCACAAGTTTAGCAATAGCAGCCACAAACTCCTGCAGTGATTCATTTTGTCCTTGAACTCTTGTGTTGAGTTGGAATCGATATAACTGCTCCAAGTGCTTGTAGCCAAACCTCATCTCCAAACGTTTCCACAGCTCACTGAAGTTCAACTTTGCTGAAGGAATTGAATGAAGAATTGCTAGCGCCTCCCCTCTGAGATTCATCACCAAGACCTTTGTTGTGGATGACCAGCCATGGAACTCAGCTGCTGTCTCAAACAGTGTTTGGTAGTCCTCTAAAGGTGTTTTTCCATCATAGGTAGGCAGTCCAGTGTGCTGAGGTATAACTACTGACTGTTTCTGGAGATCTTCCTCCTTAGCTTCCATCATTGACTTTTCTGAGATGACTATTTCAGGAAAATTTGAAGATTTACTCACTTCTTGGTTACTTCTTGAAGTTCGAGTACCACACTCCAGCTGCTTAAGTTGACTTTCCATGGTTTTCAAATCTTCCTGCAGTCGACCTTCCATGGTTTTGAAGTCTTCCTGTATTCAATCATCCATTTTTTTCAAGTCTTCCTTCACCTTAGTGACTTCTCCATGCAATGAAGTAATATTTTCTTGTAATTTGCTCTCTATGGATGTCATGTTCCCATGAATAGCCTCTAGTTTACCCTCCATGGATGTTATATTTTCTTGCAGCTTACCTTCCATGGATGTCATATTTTCTTGCAGCTTACCTTCCATGGATGTCATATTTTCTTGTAGTTTACCTTCCATGGATGCCATATTTTCATGTATTTCACCCTTCATGGATGCAAAGTTCTCCTGTAGCTTGCCCTCCATAGATGAAATTAATTTTGTATCTGGAATCTCAAAGAGGTATGTAGCTGGGTCTTCTCCTTCCACCAGTAATGCATCACAAAGACGATCTTGTAGAGTAGACTTCTTTCCAGATGTTTCTAGATCACGGTCCTCTAATTCACGTTTGTTATCAGTCACTTTTAAATTGCACAATGTGATTTTGCCAGCCATTTTTAATAAATCATGAAAAATCCCACTTCTGACACCAATTGTTACGGGTTCTATGTCTAAAATAACACTGGCAACACTTAAATTTATCACTTTCACTTTATTAACACAAATAATCTTCAACTCACACTGTTCAGTAATTTCTTACAGAAAAATAAGCAATTAAAAACAGATAACACGATATTGTTCAACTGATAATGAACTGTACACGAATCAATCACTAAATGTCAAAAGGCCGATCTAATATTAAACAATAACTGTACAATAAACTGCCCAATCAATAATACTCAAAAAGTATCGTCAAAGAAGAACAATTAACTTACATAGCACAAGTAATAGGTAAAAGAATTATCACTATTGAACTGTGAAGGGAATTATCACTACAGACAATAAAAGTTCCTTAGATGGTTTGTAATAGCGCCAACAGGATTGTACTGTCTGTATTAATGGAAACTGCCACTTATCAACATAGAACAATAACTGAACTACTTAACTAGTAGATATAAAATGGGGATTTCAGGACAACCTTGAACCCCCCCCCCCACTCCACCTTCACCACCTCCTCCACCTCTCCCCCCTTCCCTTGTCTAATTCAGCCTAAATCATTCTAATTCAGCCTAAATCAGTCTAATTCGGGCTAATTCAGCCTAATTCTGGCTAATTCAGTCTAATTCACTCTAATTCAGGCTAAATCATTCTAATTCAAAATAGGCCTATATGAAGTCCAAGTTTAATAATATTATATAATTTCCCAATTTGGGCTAATTAGGGCTAATTTGGGCTAAATCAGCCTAATTCACTCTAATTCAGTCTAATTCGGGCTAAATCAGCCTAAATCATTCTAATTCAGGCTAAATCAGTCTAATTCACTCTAATTCAGTCTAATTCAGGCTAAATCATTCTAATTCAAAATAGGTCTATATGAAGTCCAAGTTTATTTACATTTAATAATTTTCTAATTCAGGCTAATTCAGCCTAAATCAGACTAAATTGGGCTAATTCAGTCTAATTCAGGCTAAATCATTCTAATTCAAAATAGGCCTAAGAAGGTCTATATGAAGTCCAAGTTTAATAATATTTATCTTTTTAATGATGAACTTTGATGCAAGTCAGTATGATGTTAGTGCACACACATCCATCATGTTGCACAACTTGTATAACAGACTTACACAACAATTATAAATGTGCATTAACACATGCACTTAGTAGTCAATTATGGAATTCAACCTTATCAGCAATGATACCATTCTCATGCTAAATAAGAACGATTATTGGAAACAGGGTCCTTGAATGCTTTATAGTTGGAGAACCAGGGTCCTTGAATGGTAAAGTGTATCTGAAACAATACAAACAGCTTGTTAAAGGAGCTGGTCACACAAAACTAAAGTGAGAGGTTTTCCATGTAGGAAAAAATGTACACATGCTGCCACCTAGTGGTCAGCAGGGTAATTACATTGTGGAACCAAGAGTTGAATAAGATCATACCTTATAGGTTATCCATTTTGAGGTTATGTCGACTTTATATTTATAGGTTAGGTTTAATGCTATAGATTAAATAGTATTGTCTTGAATCATTCCTTATAGGTTATCCATTTTGAGGTTATGTTGACTTTATATTTATAGGTTAGGCTGAATGCTATAGATTAAATAGTATTGGCTTGGATCATTCCTTATAGGTTATCCATTTTGAGGTTATGTTAACATTCGATTCATAGGTTAAATAATCCAGCAATAATTTACAAACTCCCCACATGCCCCTGTATGATAGCCCTTTGTATGAATGCTCCTGTACAAGAGTCCCACATGCCCAAGCCTGTATTCCAAGACTATTTGCAGGTTATAAGAATTTTCAAAGACAATGCATGTACTCCTAAACATTTATAGGTTAGAAAACACTTGTACTTACATGTAAAACACAACTGAAGTTCTCAGATCACTGAATTCAATTCAATATAATTGCTGACTGTACTAGCACTAGCAGACGTTTGCTGAGACACAATGAATCTACCAGCCAGAGGCCCTCAATATATATACTCTATAAACCCCCCCCCCCCTGGAACCCCAGTCCACCTGCTGGAATTAGCCTGAATTAGCCCGAATTAGATTGAACTAGCCCAATTTAGACTGAATTAGCCTGAATTAGAAAATTATTAAATATTATCAAACTTGGACTTCATATAGGCCTATTTTGAATTGGAATGATTTAGCCTAAATTAGAGTGAATTAGACTGATTTAGCCTGAATTAGAATTATTTAGGCTGATTTAGCCCAATTTAGAGTGAATTAGGCTGATTTAGCCCAAATTAGCCCTAATTAGCCCAAATTGGGAAATTATTAAATATTATTAAACTTGGACTTCATACAGGCCTATTTTGAATTAGAATGATTTAGCCTGAATTAGACTGAATTAGAGTGAATTAGACTGATTTAGCCCGAATTAGACTGATTTAGACTGAATTAGGCTGAATTAGAATGATTTAGGATGATTTAGCCCAAATTAGCCCTAATAAGCCCGAATTGGGAAATTATTAAATATTATTAAACTTTGACTTCATATAGGCTTATTTTGAATTAGAATGATTTAGCCTGATTTAACCCGAATTAGACTGAATTAGAGTGAATTAGGCTGATTTAGCCTGAATTAGAAAATTATGAAATATTATTAAACTTGGACTTCATATAGGTCTATTTTGAATTAGAATGATTTAGCCTTATTTAGACTGAATTAGAGTGAATAAGACTGAATTAGGCTGATTTAGCCTGATTTAGGATGAATTAGACTGAATTAGCCCGAATTAGAATGATTTAGCCTGATTTAGGCTGAAATAGAGTGAATGAATAATAAGATGAAATTGTCACAACCACATTTATTAAAACTTCGAGAAACTAGTTTTGGTTGTTACACCATTATCAATCTCAATCAAACTGAAGTACAGAGAAGCCTATATATACTGTACATGGAATGATACTATTGGCTAAGAGGGAAAGAGGCTGACCTTAATCAGATGTTGTGATTGGTTGTCAAGTCACGCCCCCTGGTGGGAGGGGTAACAAGCAAAAATACAAGTCAAATCAATAACTAAACACTGTGAACATCAAGAAAGTAACAAAAAATTGTAATTGGGCTAGAATTTAATCAAATTAAAATTAAAATTTCAAAAAAAAATTAGAAGCTCACTGAAATGCAATCAAGGTCAACTGAGAAATACACATAAGAACGGCTTTTTAATAATAGGCTGGTATTATAATGAAACCAAGTTAGTTGTATTGAATTGGTTAAAATAAATTTGGTCAATTAAATTAGTTATGGAATCGTTTTTTACCAGCTTAGAAAGGGGGAAAGGGGGGGAGGGGAAGGGGGAAGGGCGAAGGGGGGGTTGGTGGAGAAGGTGGAGGGGGGTTCAAGGTTGTCCTGAAATTCCCATTTTATATCTACTTTAACTGTCACACTTGTTTATCATGACGAATTTCAAAGACAACTGAACTCATTTACAAGAGACTTCCTCTATTTATATGATTTTCCATAATTGAGATATCTCTGGATTTTTCTATCATCTTCTAAATAAATAAATAAAGAAACTAGCACTTTCTACAATATTCAAAAAGATTCCATTAATGTCTAATCAAACAACTAGAACATTCTAATAATTACCAAGTAAACACCATAAAAGTGTCAAAAGCAGAATAATTAATTGCTTAAAAGTAAACATTTACATAGCAGATAACACCGAGAACCACTGTTTCTTCTCTCTCTCTCTATTCCCTCCAAATTCATATTCGCTACAATATCAAATGATCATTATTTAATTTCACAAACTAATAGAGATGATAAATCAAATGAAAGCCCTAAACAAACTTTAAAATAAAAATGTTTTGCTTTTTTGCTGCAAATGTTTTAACAATGTCATCAAAAGATAGTGCTGAAGCTATTTTGTGCTCTATTGATATAATGGCCAAGTTGGTTAGTCGTTGTTGTCCTGTCAAGTTCATTTCAATTCAATTCTTTATTTCTCACCAAAGTCATTACAACTGATGATATAAATTAAGAAAATGCAATAAAATATAAAAACTTTAACACATTGACAAAATAACAGTAACATATGAAGTGAGAAATGACCTATCCAACTATGGTTACATGTATAGGTCAATTTGGGGAATTGGTAAGGATAGGGATGGGATCAGAAAATTTGGATTGTATGGGAAAACTATTCATCTGGGAAGAGAGCTCACAATCTGAAAAAGTATCTATGTCTAATCCAATTATCAATTATCATTTTAGTAATTTTTGACTTATATCTACTATGTTGCAAGAAATCTTCTGGAACTTCATAGAAGAATTTTTTTAACTTAATATAATTTGTAGGAGAGGAATTTAATTTTTCTGCACAAGAATTTAGTATGAGCATCCCATTTGAGGTGTTCGTCTATTATGATACCTAGGTGTTTTGTACTTGCAACTCTCTTTAAACAAGGACAGTTACAAGAGTTGGGATCAGAATAATTGCAACCTTTGTGAAGTTTCAGTGATTTATTTCTGTCGGTTTTGCCAGTTTTTTAAAAATTCGAATAATAAATATATAATTGTTTATTGCATACAAAAAATGCAATTTTTAGAAAGTAATAAATAATTTTTTCAAGTTTATCTTTCTGAAATTAACGGTCTCAGTACAAATTAACGTATTACAATAAATATGTTCATAGTAATATGTTCATATTAATTCAAAGAACAATATTTTTTTTAATTTCAGCTTGTGTTTGATATGATTTGGCTCTGAATTGTATTTCTTTATCCTTTATCAGTATTATTCTTTTACCGTATTCCCCTCTCATTTCTTCATGACCAATTTTCTCCACCCTACTTTTGATCCCATGCGCGCCTTAACTCCAATCAACATTGTCACCAACCCCACAACTTGGGGTTCTGTCTTTGGGAGAGGGTCAAAGGGCACCCCTTCAAGATGGAATGTCACTTGGAGTTAGTATCAACACACGGTCTACACATAAGGTTCCTTGGTTTCGAGGGTGAGGGTTTCGAAGATGTCGACGTATCTCTTTCTCTTTGTACGAGTCCTTTACATGGTCAGAGGTCGTTGGCAGTGGAAACAAAAACTGTAGCAGTAAATACTCCATCTTCTCGAGATAATAAATTGCCTGCTCCGGGTGAAACTCTCAGGGAGTTTGAGCTCCAGCAACAAAGAGATGACATCATAACCCACATAGCACAGAATATCCTCAGGATATCCCACACTGATCCCCAAATATCCCACAGGGACATGGCATTTTGGGATATCTTTAGGATATCCTCAGGATATTGAAAAAGAAAAATTTCAACATGAACGTTTAAGGTTTACAGTAATGTAGAAAATGACCATACAATCTTAATTCCACCTTGTTAATAAGGAAATTGGTCAAATAAGAATGCAAACATTAAATGTTGCATTAATTTGTCATGTGACGGTCATATCCTAGGGACATGCGTAGGAAATCTATAACGTATCATTCATCATTTCAATGGTCATATCCCAGGGATATTCTCAGCATAACCCATTAACATATCAGCAGTATTGCCAAACTTGAACTTTATAATCCTGCTATATGTGATTGTAATTATCACAAATACAATGTAGTTAATATTATTTAATATACAGAAGAAAAATGAATCAGAGTAAATATAAAACTATTTTATTTAAGAGAATAAAGGTGCAGTAACAGTAGGCCTAAGCAAATTAATTCGTTAGTAATGTAATGAATTAATTACGTTTGTTATATTGTCATCTTGAGTGAGTTCGTTAATTTTGTGGAAAAAATCGTTTTCTGACTCTGGCGTCAAATCGCTGCTTGCTGATTGTTTTTGGTTTGTTTATTATTTATTATAGATTTTTATCAAGAAAACTTGTAGCCTAATTTGTTGTTCAATCGTCAACGAGACTACAACCGAAACATTTCTAGGTAAGTGAAAACATTACTGTCCTCTACTTTGTTTAATTTTAGCTAGACATGGAATGCAATGTAGATCTCTTGCCTAGATACAATTTAGGCTATGTGTAAGGTTGGAATTTCTAATAGCCTATTATGTGATTTATGAAGTTGATTGAAACCTACGAAAATTTTCTATGATGATAGCTTATAGGTAAATACTGAGTAACTATTTTCCTACTCTAATTTATTATTGAATTACCGTACCTAACATGGGTTTGGCCTAGGCTAACTCTTTTGAATTCTGCCAATTAGGTTGATCAAGCCTTTCTAAAATCTGGTCATTATTATAAAAGTCTCTCATAGCAGTATTAATAATTAGCAGTGCAGTGGCCTATATAATAATAAGTTCCATGCAGGCACTTAGAGTGAGGGGGGCTTGAGGTGCTTATCTTATCTGAACAGATACAAGCCACGCTACACGGCTCCCATATCACTTCCCCAGTATCAAATTTCCACAGATTAGAACCACTTCAATTAATTAACAACTTGGTTTGGTGCTTTAGCCTATTTACGATAAAATCTCATTTTTATGAAGTAACATTTGAATTTCATAATTTCCAGTTTTAATTTATTTGCAGGTGAAAGAATTCACTAAATAATCTGTGATGTTTTCCATGACGTCAGGCTGCTGACAAAGCTTCTCTTTAGAAGTGAAATGCAACCCTCCAGTATCTCTAGTATAAAGGTGAGTGAAAAATATAACTTATATCTGAAATACGGTGTCAGTTTTGATATTAAATTGTTCACTAAATTATGTGGCATGAACATGAAACAAATATTATACAATCTTCTGCCAATTACTCTCAATATCCAATCCCTTCACATCCAGCCAATCACTTCGCCTCTACTATTGGGCATGACTTATGATTATGCTTTTGTTTGTATGATATGATTTGTGCTTTTATATGATTGTAAAATTAGGATTGTATTATTGCTTGTGTGATTTTGTGCTTTGTATGCTTGCGACTTTATGCTTTATATGCTTGTGGTATTTCTGAATGTTGCAAATGCTCCTGTAACTTGATTTTTGTGATATTGATTTTTACATGATCTATTAAATTTATATGTTCAATTGCTGAATAAAAAAATTTGGATTTTGAGCCTTATCTAAATAAGCAATGAAGTTTGCAGTAATAGCTGGTTTGGCGCTAAAGGGAAAAATATTTTTTCAACACTGAGTATCTACTAGTGTCATTCAAATGACTGAAATTATTACTGGAATGCATGTGGAGAGTGATAAATTTTTTTTACTCTGTTCATAAGTCATCATTACCAATTTTAAATTTTGATAACATTCTATTGTTTCAATAGAACATTTTTATTTTATTTTTTACTATTCTTTTTTATTTTGGCTTTTAGACACAGTATGGGTAACAGTTAAAAATGCAACAAACGCTGAGATGGAGATGACCATAAAGAAAGGGCTATCAAAGGCTAAGGAGAGAAAGGATAGAGAAACAAAGTAAGTTGATGCTTTAAATATGTAGTTGATGTTATAGTGATTTTGATCCACCTTGAAAGTGCAGACAAAATATTGAAATATTATAATCCCACTCTATATGGATCACTTCATAATTGCAAACTCACTCTGCTCTTGAATTCACTTAATTCGATCATATAAACAATAAAGAAAGTTTCAAACTAATATTAAAACTGTCACTGTATTTCACTTTTAGATAATGTTTTACTCACATATATTGGAGATGCTTGAGGAATGCATTTCACTTCTGAAAAGAAGCTTCGTCAGCCTGCCGCCAGGGGTCATGCTTTGTTAAGGTTAGGATGAGCGGCCATTATGTATTTGAAAATTGCGTTTGATTTGAATTGTGTTTGGTCGTTGAGTAAGTTTGTTCTATCGTGTTTATGGTGTTTGAATATTACATATTGTTCCAGTGTATTTAGTTTGTGGCTTTTTTGGAATGTGTGTAGAATTTCTAAGTCAGTTTGGATGTTATTGTGTGAGTGCCCAGTGTTGATTAAGTGATCTGCAAATGTTGAGTCAGAGTTGGAATGTAGTGCTTTGATGTGCTCTTTATATCTTATGTTGAATGATCTGCCTGTTTGTCCTATGTAGTACTTGGGGCATGTGTTGCATTTGAGCTTATATATGCCTGGTTTGTTGAATTTGTGAATTGTGCTGTTTGTTAGGTGAGCTGGTTTTTGTTGGATCTGGTGTTTCAGGTTGTTTGTTCTGAATGCTGTGTTAAATCCGGATTTTTGGAAGATGTAAGCTATATTGTGTGATTTTTTGTTGAGCTATGTGAGTGTGACAAATCTGTATTGGTTTGCAGGTTTTGGAGCTCAAATGCAACACCCCAAGTACTACATAGGACAAACAGGCAGATCATTCAACATAAGATATAAAGAGCACATAAAAGCACTACATTCCAACTCTGACTCAACATTTGCAGATCACTTAATCAACACTGGGCACTCACACAATAACATCCAAACTGACTTAGAAATCCTACACACATTTCAAAAAAGCCACAAACTAAATACACTGGAACAATATGAAATATTCAAACACCATAAACAAGATAGAAGAACCTTACTCAACGACCAAACACAATTAAAATCAAACGCAATTTTCAAATACATAATGACCGCTCATCCTAACCTCAACAAAGCATGACCCCTGGCGGCAGGCTGACGAAGCTTCTTTTCAGAAGTGAAATGCATTTCTCAAGCATCTCCAATATATGTGAGTAAAACATTATTTAAAAGTGAAATAAAGTGTCAGTTTTAATATTAGATTGTTCATTAAGTATTTCGTCATGAAAAACATCACAGACAAAAGTTTCAAATGTGGGAAATGTAACTGTAAATATATGGATTAAAAGTTATATCAGTAGACTATACTTATCTGGTTCATTGCATCATGCTGATGAATAATTGTGTTTTCTGGCTTTTAAATTTAAAATGGGGTTCGCCCTCGCAAGGTGCAACAAAAGGGCACATTGGGCCAGACACCATATGGACGCTCAATTGTCTTTAAAGTGGTGCGTGCCTTTTGAGTGGCGGCGATCGTTGTTTAACGGAATTTCTACACATCAGCATGGTCATAGCTGCGCACACAAGTAGTTTTGTGGAGAATTGTTCAAGTGCTTACATATGTTTGGTTCTGGGTACTCAGCTGTTTATATTGAATAAAATAGCTTTTTTGATTGTATTTATATAATATAAAAAATATTCATTTCCATAAATAATTGTTTTTAAATGTTTTTCAATTAGACCTGGATAATATCAGCATAAAGTTATGTTTGTGTAAATACAAATTAGACCTGGATAATATCAGCATAAAGTCATATTTATTAAACCTGTTCCAGAGGACTGCGCATGCACAAAACACTGTTGTCAGTAAACATTTTCTAAACTCAAATTTCTCATGTTGATCTTTGATTCCTTAAAAACAATGACTAGCTGTTATTGGCATTTTTAAAAGATTTTTGATAGTGATCTGACAATATATACTCATTAATTCAATATGAATTATTCATTCATATATAATTATATAGTACATCAGAACTATTAATTTTTATAATCGTTTTTTTTTTTTTGTAATGTGATGGTAATGAGATTTCTGCAAAACGTAAATCATGCAGCATTTATACATGCATTTGTACATGCCAGCATTTATGACAACAATGCTTCATTGCAGTATCCGGATTCTGAGCAACTTGTTTAGAAGATTTTTTAGATAACTTTTATTAGCAACAGTGTTCTGTGCATGCGCATGTCTCTGGAACTGGCTTGGTAGATATTATTGTTTTCAAATTTGTATATGATTTCTATTAATTAAAACAGACCTTTGTTAACACTGCACTATTATGATTGTTATTCACATTTGTTTACAAATTTTAAAGTGTCAATGTTAATAGGCAGTTACATTATTGTTTTTTCAATCTATTATTATTTTTCCAGAAAACAAATGGCCTGCGACCGAGGATATTTTGGGGATGACGGGTGCAACAGAAGCGCCCATTGCGGATGATGATCAATTATTTTTTATTAATGAATATTTTTTATTCTAAAGGAATAATAAATTTTATTAAATGAATAATTTTTCTGGAAGATTTGAAACGAATTATTGCAATAAATTATTTTTGAAAATCAAGACATAAAAGTTTCATTCATTCACTTGATTTGATTTTCTACATAAAATGTTGTATAATTTCAGTAATTTAATAAGACAAACTAAACCGGCCATTATTATAAAGTTATAATCAACTTCACTAGATAAATCATTAATCTGTGGCTTGCACCTGCATATATGCTGCATTTTTGGATTTCCTATCACCTTTATTAACACTATATATATTAAATAACTTCAAACTTCGATTAAAGTTCTTGAAACATGTCCTATATCCCTTGGATATTCTAGAAGTGTATTGCTAGAATATCCTGATGGGGTGCTCTAGAAGTGTATTGCTAGAATATCCTGATGGGGTGCTCACATGATTTTCTTAGGTCATCCTTGGGATATGATAGAATATACTTAAAGGGATATCACTAGTATATCCTGGAGGTGTGACCAGATGATATCTTCAGGACAACCCTAGCATATCCCAGGATATCCTAGAGAGATATCCCCAGAATATCCTAGAGTGATTTCCCCAGAATATCCTAGAGAGATATCTCCAGAATATCCTAGACAGATATCCCCAGAATATCCTAGAGAGATTTCCCCAGAATATCCTAGAGAGATATTCCCAGAATATCCTAGAGAGATATCCCCAGGATATCCTAGAGGGATATCCCCAGGATAGGGATATTGGCGGACATTCACATGTGCTAGGGACATCCTGAGGATATTCATATCCCACAACGGGATCTCCTCAGGATATTCCTGTCATCCCTATGGGACATTCTCAGGATATGCCAGGGATATTCTTGTGCTGTGTGGGAAGGCATGTGGTGGAACTTGAGAGTCAGTTCGACGCGTGTAATGGTGATAAAGATACACAAATAACTTTATTGCAGTCTCGAATTGATGAACTTGAGAGCAAATTACATGAAAAGGAGTACTGGGAACATGAAAAGAATGAATTCGAATGTAAAGTAAATCAATTGAAAACAACAATAGAGGTTTTGGATGCCGACAATAGTTTTTTAAGAGATAAGAATAGCTTATTGGAGGCTGAGCTCGATGAACTCAGAGCCTTTTACTCACCGGGTAACACTCAATGAAATAGGCCTTTATTAGATAAAAGTACTTTTTCAACTAGTAACTATTTTGATATTCTGGCCGATCCAAAACATTCATCACATTGTGCAGTCACTGATGTTGAAAGGGGACTAGATAAGAAGAGCGCCAGTACAATTAGAAAGAAGTTAACAAAACAACATGAGAAAAAGCATGTAAATAAAGTATTAGTGTTGTCTGACAGTCATGGGAGGGACATTGGCTGGGATTTGAATAATGAGTTGAAGGGAAGTGGTTTTGAAGTGACTGTAATCTCAAAGCCGGGGTGTACTTTCGACGAAGTGACACATGACATGGATTTTCTCACGGAGGATTATAATGCTAATGACACTGTAATAATTTTAGCAGGGACCAATGATGTAGTAAATAAAACAGTTCAGCCAACAAACTTAGATCTAAAAGTAGAATAAGAGCAATTGCTAGATGCTCCAAGGTAGTCATATCATCAATCCCATTTAGATACGATAAACCGCTAATGAATGTTAATGTAAGTAAACTCAACTCATGGATAACTAAAGAAACTAAAAATATGCCGAACACACAGCTGCTGGATCTGAGTAACTTTGAAATTTCAGACTATACTCAACATGGCCTACATTTGAATAGACAGAAAGGTAAACCTAAACTTATTAGACAATTAAAAGACCACATAATAGAGAGACATGAGGCTACTCACGGCGATACTGGATTTTCTGGCATGAACATAGAAAAGCATAGCATATCATACATTCCAGTACTGAATTGTGGATATGCCGAGGATAATAATAGAAATAATGCCGGTAGTTTAAACTGTTTGGGACAAGTCAGAGACGGAGTGGAATAATACAGATGGACAGTAAAATACAGGAATGTGTGCCCTTGTTAGGCATGTTTACTATAAATATACAGTCTCTACGTAATAAATTGTATGAACTGGAAGCTATTTTATCTGAAACAACAAATGTTATCTGTATTAACGAACACTGACTCCTTGAAGAGGAGATTTCTCTTTATGTTCTGGGGGGTTTTGTATTGGCAAGCTATTATTGTAGAAAATCTCCGTATGGTGGCTCTTCCCTATATGTGGATGAGAGTACACTTTTTGACTTGATAGATGTGAGACAGTACTGCAGAGGCTTCTGCTATCAGACTGATTAAACTAAATATGTTAGTATTGTGTAACCCCACATCAAATTTTAATAATTTTACCGCTTACCAGGAAAACCTATTAATTTATTTAACTCAACAACCAAAGCCTTTCAAATACATAGTTTTAACGGGTGATTTAAATGTAGACATTTTAAAGGATTACGATTCTGAAACCATTGAATTGATAAATCTGTTGAGATCTTTTGATCTCTATTGTGCTCATAAAGCCCCAACTAGACTCAAATCATGCCTTGATATTGTGGCTTCAAATATTCCTTCTGATAGAGTTAAGGTTAAGTTACTGAGCCAGAATTTGTTGTCCGATCATGCTGGTATCTGGAGTAGTTTCAAGACTGACACAATTGCTGTCTGTAGAAATGAAACAAAATTATGTAAAACAGAAGTCTATGAGAAGCGTATACTTTCCCAACATGGATTGAATCAATATAAGCATTTACTAATGTGCGCTAACTGGTCAGGTATTTACACTAATGATGTTAATAGATCTAGCTGTTAATGAGTTTCTGAATGTTCTGATTTTTCATTCAATATTAGTTGTCCAAAGAAGTCTGTCACACATAGTCTGAGTAGTAAAAAGAAATCTGTGATAAATTGGTTCACACCTGAACTGGATGTGATTTGAAAACTGCTTCTTGTGGCATATAATAAGTGGAAAAATTAAACAACCCTGCAGATAAGTCATTGTTTAAAAATATTAAAACAAAATACAAATTTGAGATAAGAAAGGCAAAGCTGGAGGCGAATGGTAGTTTCATAACCAATTCTAAGAATCAATGTAAAGCTGCATGGAAAGTTGCAAAAAAAAGAAGGAAACCTTGAGAAGGCAGCAAAACAGAAAATACCACTTTCACAAGAGCAGCTCAATAATTTTTTTGTAAATGTTTCCAGTAATGTTGTAAATGTTCAAGACAATAGCAATAATTCAAATAATGTAGATTTTTTAGAATTACTCAATAGAAATAAGCCTAAAAGAGATGGAGCAACTAATAATTTCAAATTTAAAATGGTTAATAAACAAACTATAAGGTCTATTGTATGTAAAATGAGTACTTCAAAATCTGAGGATGTGTATGGCCTGTCAAACTACCTGCTCAAGAATATTATCGATGTTATTCTATCCCAACTGACATTTATTGTAAACTTTATTCTTGTCAATGGATTCTTTCCTGATTGTTTGAAAGTAACCAAGGTTATGCCTATATTTAAAAAGAGTGATCCAAATAAACCAGAGAATTATAGGCCAATAGCTATTGTCCCTATAATTAGTAAAATAATTGAAGCATGCATTCTAATCCAACTCAATGAATATTTTGTCAGTAATAGTTTACTTTATCCATTTCAGTTTGGCTTTAGGCCTAATCACTCAACAATAGATGCAGTTGAAAGGGTTGTTGAATTAGTATTAAGGGGCTTTGAACAGAAAAATACTATAGGGTCTCTCATGATAGACTTAAGCAAAGCCTTTGATTGTGTTTCACACTCAATTCTATGCACAAAGTTAGAAAAATATGGAGTTGTTGACAAGGAGCTCATGTTAATCCAAACATATTTAGAGAAGAGAAAACAAATGGTTAGCTTTGACAATAGGAATTCAGAATTTCTTGAAGTGACAGCAGGGGTTCCGCAGGGATCTGTGCTTGGCCCTTTTTTGTTTTTAGTATTTGTTAACGATTTCAGCCAGAATAATTCTGTATTTTCTGTATTGTATGCGGACGACACAACTTTGGTGCACTCTGATGTTGACTTAATAAGCGTTCAAGATAAACTTGATATGGCCCTTCAAGAATCTAAACTGTGGTTTTGTGCTAATATGCTAACCATTAATGAAAATAAAACAGAGCAAATAATCTTCTCGCTTAATAACCAATGTAACTTAGATCTGGACGATGATTTATTTGAGCCTGTTAAACTGCTTGGAATATTTCTGGATAGTAAACTGAGTTGGAATCACCATGTAGAAAACTTATGTAGAAAGCTTGCATGTGTTACTTTTCTCTTGCGAAAGTTGAAGACTTGTGTAAGTCTTAAGGTGGTCATAATGATTTATTTTGGTCTCTTCCAGGCACATCTCATTTATGGTGTCAAGTTATGGGGAAACTCGCCCTCAGCAAAAAAAGCTTTCATTTGGCAAAAGAAGGCAATGCGAGTAATATTTGGTTTGAATTATAACGAAACTTGTAGAAATGTGTTTCCCGAAAACAAAATAATGACTCTGCCATGTTTGTTTATTTTTTATAAACTAATTTTTGTAAGAAATAATATCCAACTCTTTAATAAAAATTCTGCAACGCACTGCCATAACACAAGGCAGAAAGATGACATTGCTAGACCTAGGGTTAGGCTAAATAAGTCTATAAAAAGCCATAGTTATCAACAGATCCTTCTGTATAATAAACTGCCGGCGAATGTAAGATGGTTGCCAACAAAAACGTTTTGTAAAGTCATAGGTGACTGGCTGAAGGCAAAAACTTTTTACTCGATTAAGGAATATTTACAAAATGAAAACTCTATGGACATTAGATTCACAGACTGAACTAAGATAGTGTTATTCAATGTTTTTTGACTATTATATAGTGTTTCTGTAACAATTAATGTTTTGTTTTTTTTTTTACTGTATAAGTTGTGTCTGACTGTTAACTTGACGATGCCCATTGCATGTATAGTGTTTTACGGCAAATAAAATTCTTGATTCTTGATTCTTCTTTTTCTTCTTCTTCTTCTTCTTCTTCTTCTTCTTCTTCTTCTTCTTCTTGAATGATAACTACAGCGTCAAAATTGTATATTACCCAGCCAGTGGCGTAGCCACGGGGGGCCCGGAAAAAATTCTCAAATAACTAATAGATAAGGACTTATTAGAGCCAAGGGTTCTATCTGTTTTGCAGTAATATAACGAACAGAATACAGAAACCCTGTTTGTGTAATAGAATATAGCTACAGTTATAGACAGATTAATGCATTTTTCAAATTTTTCCTCAATATTTACTCATATCCCACACAGCACAATAAACCTGTTCCAACCTTGTTTCAAGCCTAAAACAACAAGCTTACAAGCTTAACTTTAGCTTGGGTAAACAAGCTTTTAAGCTTAAAAATAGCTTGTTTTAAGCTTCGAAGTTACCACTTTCTCAACTTGTTCTAAGTTTGAGGTTACAAGCTTAAAACTAACTTACAATACCAGGCTAATAACAAGCTTGTTTAAGCTAGGCTAAAGTAAGTTTAAAGTAAACTTGCATTATCAAGTTATTAACTGACTTACAATACCAGGCTAAAAACAAGCTTATTAGAACTAGTCTAAAGTAAGTTTAAAGTAAACTTGCATTATCAAGTTATTAACTGACTTACAATACCAGGCTAAAAACAAGCTTATTACAACTAGTCTAAAGTAAGCTTAAAGTAAACTTACATTCCCAAGTTATTAACAGGCTTTTAGGTAGCTGATTGAACTTTATCAACAAAAATCAGCAAAATAACAATAGTTGAAACACTGCTGTTGAATAACAACAATATTGAAATTGGAGAGCAACATTTGAAAAAACACTATAATTTCCTGGACAAAACTATAGTATTTTAACTCAGTATTTTAATTTTTTTTTAAATGAAGCATATAGGTATTATATGATAAAATTAACAGGTTTGATTACCAAATCACTTGTAAAACAATGTATATAGTTTTCATAGTTAGTAGGGGTTGGGGATAAATTATATATACAAAGAATGAATCTTCATAAAATAAGTTTAATGTATACAACACACACAGCAGTGTTTATTCTGAAGTAGCTGCTTGAGGGATTTCTTCTACAAAGGCCCTGAAAAAAAGAATCACAATTAAAATGGAGGAAGTAGGTTGATAGGGCAAATGTCATGAATGCACATATATGTGCAAACAGTTCTGGCAACAGTAATGGCATTTAGAGCCATTATATATTTTAATCAACAGTGATCATCCAAATGCTACAGCTTAATTTAAACCAAATTGTCACTTAAATCAGTGATAGGTGGCAATCATAATATGACTAGAACTATGAATATAAGTAGCTCACTCTAGATGTGTAGCACAAATACAAAAATATGTGCTGGCAGTGTACCCATTTCTCAATATGGTAATAATATTTTTGTCATACTCATACATATTCACCACTTTACCAAGCATTGAATCAAGCCGGTAAACAACTGTTTACAGAAAGAACAGCAGATTTTCATTACTGCATCCTTTTTCAGTGTGTTAATGGATATTACCACATTCCAGCTGATTCAGAATTTGGAAAAACAGCTGATCTCAGATAAATTTTTAGTATTTTACTACTGTGGTAGATTTTGAGGTTATGTTTAATGATGCTTTTTGTACTTGCTCAAATTTTATTATTTTTATATTTCAGACTAGTATGACAAAAAATATCATTTGTAACTCATCTGGGAAGATGTTTACCATACTTACTTACTGCTGGGGCGTCACAAATCTCAGTCGATTTTTTGCCTCGTAGATTAGCCTCCTCCATTCTTCTCTGTCCTCTGCCATTTCAATTGTTCCTCCACACCTGACAACATCTTTCCCAACTTGGTCAAGCCACCTTAATTTAGGCCTTCCCAATGGTCGCCTTCCTGCAGGTACGGCCTTGCACACCTCCTTCAGCCTTGTTCCCTCCTCTCTACGAAGCACATGACCTAACCAGCTAATTCTTTTGGCTTTTATGAGGGCTATTATATCTGGTTCTTGGTATAGGGCACGTAATTCCCTGTTTTTTCTTATGCGCCAAACTCCATCTTCACATACTGGGCCAAAGATTTTCCACAGAACCTTGTTCTCAAAAACTATTAATCGTCCTTCATTTCTTTTGGAAAGGACCCATGTCTCACTGCCATACAATAATACCGGCTGTATGATGGTCTTGTATAATCTTAACTTTGTACATCTTGATAGCAGTTTATGATAATATACTGCACTTGACTTCATCTCATGCATTAACTTATAATACTTGTATGGTAAACTCCATTTCCCACACTTGTAGTGTAATATACTATCTTTTTTTGTCAGCTGATGTCACTTGATGATTATTACCACACACTGTGTGGTAAAGATCATCAAAAATGATTATTACCATACACTTATGGGTGGCTACTTGCTAGTAATCTATATATATAGAAATGAATGTCTGTCTGTATGTATGTATGTTCCCTATAGACTTCAAAACTCCTTGACAGATTGGCATGAAACTTTGGGAATATGCTGTGTGAATATTGGGGATGATTTCTGACCATAAATTTTAATAGGGGAGCTAATAATTATTATTAACTAATCCATTTTATAGACCTAACCTACTGAACTTGCCGGCCAAACAGCTTAAAGGAACAGCTGATAGAAGTCAACAGTTTTTAATCATATGGCAGGCCCCTTAGTGGCGTTATTTACGCTGTCTTAGAACAGCAAAAGACTTTGCACTTTGCATGTAGGCTACCGTGCAGTCAGAGCCTTGCAATATAGGAAACATACAACTGGGTATGATGAAATGTAATTATGCCAGGTTGATGACATCTGTTAACCAATGCAGCTAGAAATTTGAAATGCAGCCTCAGTGGGAGGTGGCGAATAATAAAATCAAGGAGAATTTTTATGAGAACATAGCAATGCGCGTCGGGCCAGCTAGTTCACTGATAAAACATTGGATCAAAAGCTAGATCAGCTGATCTAAGATCATTATTGCCCATTTCACCAGGAGTTGCTGTTTTTAACATATATAACACATCTGGTGAGGTGATTAATAAACTCTTAAGATAATTCTGCACTCAACTTCATCTTGTGCATAAACTATCATACTCATACAGTAAACACCATCTTACCACACTTGTTATGTATACTAAACCCATAAAATGTAATGTAAACCCACACCTGTTATGTATACTAAACCCATAAAATGTAATCTATACATTTTAAAATAAAAACTTGAAAAACACTTCTAAGTGGAAATTATGACTCACATTATGATGTGACGGCCGTTTCACTCTGATGTTAAGAGCATTGCCAGATGACTCACAGTATACTCAGTGTACTGTGGGTCATCTGATGATGCTCTTAACATCAGAGTGAAATGGCTGTCATGCCATAACATGAGTCATAATTTCCACTTGTGTCTTCTAAGTTTTTATTATATATTAGTGGAAACAAGATGGATCTTCAACATCATATACACTTTAATTCATTATCATGGACAATTATGAAAAAAAATGTATTTCTGAAAGGAAAGAACTATGACGCAATTTGGAGGATAAATAATTAAAATAACTTAAATAAGTATTCTTACTTTTTGGGGATCCTTGAGTTGGCTTGCTGCAACCAGTGACACATGTAGACCTTCAAATCTTGGTCAGTAGATGAAGGGTGAATTTTCTTCACAGCAACTGTAAAATAATAGTGTTTTTGTCATTTCAGTGACATGAAACTACTGACAATAGATCACTTTAGGAAACGTTGTTTAAACGCCTCAACAAGTCAGGGTGGACCATCAATTGAAATTGATGAAATCAATGAATCCACATGGTCAAGTTAACTTTGAAATGGGAACTCCAAACAGGTGTATCTTAACCCAAGTATGAGTGAAGGATGGGTGATGCCTTGTGTAGCTTTGTTACTGACAAAGGCCAGCTGATTCATATGTCAGGATCATTAATTTTCTTTTTTCATTAATTGATGGACATATGCATTTTAAGATAACTGAATCTGAAAATTAGGCCTAGGGCATATTAAAAATGTATGTAAGGTTGATCTTTGCATTGCCTTATATTAATCTGACTCTGAATTTTGAATTAGAAAGACAAAATAAATTAATGTTAATGTAGTTAGTTACATGACAAACTTTAATGGGTATGGAAAACATATTTTGCTGTTTGTTAGGTGAGATGTTTTTTGTTGGAGCTGGTGTCTCAGGCTAATTGTTGTTCTGAATGCTGTGTTAAATACAGATTCTTGAAAAATATGTACTACTTTGTGCTGCACAAAGTCAAAAGTCCTGTAGATTTTGAATATGTGTTTTTTTGTTGAAATATGTGTATGACAAATCTGTTTTGGTTTTCATTTTATTTAGGATTCTATTGAGCTAAGGATATCCTATTTAGGATTTTGTTGAGCTAATATATTTATATTATATGAGCAAATATTTGATCATATTAATTTCTTCTTGGTGGTCGGTCAGCTTGTGATAGTGGATCATTATTTAAGATCATGGAGTTAAAAAAAGCAAGTTTGTGTTGATGTGGATGGTTGGATGAGTTGTGAATGAGTGTGTCTGTGAGAATTGGTTTCCTGTAGATTTTGAATTTGTGCATGTTATTTAGTTTTGTGATAGTGAGGTCTAAGAAGTTTAACATGTAGTCTAATTCATATTCTGCATTGAATTGTAGGTTTCTATGGGGTTTGTTAGGTAGTTTTATTTGCATTCTAGCATAAGTAGGTATAAGGTTTAGTTTGAAGCAAGTTTTGTTAATGTGTGAGGCCGATGTCCTAACCTTCAAACAAGCTTCCTGATAGAACATTTAAAAAAACCTACCATTAATAACTTTGCAGTGCTGCGTGGTCTTGAAGGCTATTTTCATGGTCCTTAGCTGCTACACCTGAATAAGACAATTTGTTTGCGACTGCGTAGCTTAGACACCGTCTCAAGCAATTATAAGTCATTGCCTAAGCATCTCTCCCTCCCACCGACATAAGTAGGCTACTTTCAGCTGAAAAATAAATACTTTATGTGACAAAAAATTGTAATTTGCATATAAAATATAGATGTTAAATTTGTAATCTACGGTATTACAGCAAAAAAGTATTAGCATTTGATTATTACGAATAAATTATTTAATTTAGCAAATATTAAGTTATTAATATAGGCATAGACAGTGCTGTTTTTGTAACAATATAGGTTCAGGTACGCAATGTTCCGGGGGGTCTGGGGGGTAATCAGAAGGGATCCGCCCGCGGGAAAACTTTTTAAATTGATAAGATAAGAGTACAAAGATTAAACAGAATTTATTAATTTCGAATTCCTTTGAGTGCTATTAGTTTATACTGAAGACTTCCGCAAAGGCGGATATTGACAACAGTATTGAATAGCTGATGGAAATCGATGAATGCTACTGTACAAAAATATCAGTCACCACCGGGAATCGAACCACGGACCTCCCAATTGCCGGTCGGGCGCCTTAACCACTAGACCATGGAGACCTTTCTGCACAGCAGCATTCATTTTTAACTTGGCCATATCGGCTCGTATCTCACAAGTTTGTTCAATTGTCATTCTCTTCAAACTAACTTGTGAGTACAAAGATTATTTGTCTGAGACAGTTTGAAATTTTTTACTCATATCAAACTTGTGGTTCCTTAAAAGTTATGTCTGCTTTTACTGGAAAAAACTGTATTTGCTGACTAACTGGCCTACTGTAGAAATTTAATTTTGTACAGATTTCAAGGGCATATTATAAAAATCGCACAAAAACCTAGTTTACATGTATTATTGCATAATTTTCCAAATAACAGTTTGTTACAAAAATGGAAAGTAAGGTAATCAGTGTAAGTTTTTAGATAGCTAGATTTTACAAGAAAAAGTAATAAATTTGATAAACTTAGGTACAGTCTCGCGCCAAGTAGACACAGTTGATAGCTCTACATTGCTTCAATCGCATAATGGCTCACCTAAAGTTACAATTTTTTTTTTTGTTTTTTGTCCCATAAGAGGTACCGGTACGGCGTTCTATCACTAAAACAGCACTGGGCATAGATGCTATTTTAAAAATACGCTTGCGCAAAAAACGAATTCGTTTCATTAAGTCCAAATACCCCTTTTATAGGAGGTCAACGGATGCTCCTTATATCTATCTATCTAATTCTCATTCAGTCAAAACAAGAAATACTATCTATCAGATCAAAAACTGTTCATTTTTGCTGTTGCACAGTGCCAAACTTAGTCTGCAGGCAATAAATTTAAGCTGGATCTCCTAGACTTCTGGCAAAGCTAATAATATGCAAAATAAATAATAGAAAAAAAATTATAATAATAATAATATTATTGATATTATTATTGTTGTAGTTATCCATTTTTCGTGAACTGCAGTAGAACTATTCATATGTATTATCTTGCTGTGCAGAACTGACCTTTTTGAGTCGCGGCGGACGCGTTTTGAACTATGTTGTTCTATGACTGGTCTGCAACCAAGCGCCGAAGAAGAACAACATAGTTCGAAACGCGTCCGCCGCGACTCAAAAAGGTCAGTTCTGCACAGCAAGATAATACATATGAATAATTGATATTATTTTATTTAATAATAGATCGAGGCCTTTGCCTAGCTAGAAGTTTACACTGCTTTAGCTTAAAGCCTAGTAAGTGATGACTTCTCTACTTCACAAAACAATGGGAGAAAGTTAGGTTTCTGAAATAAAATAAAATAAAATAGGGTAGGTAATACCTTATTGTAGACTAATCATTGAAAAAAACTGAAATAAAAAAAACTGACATTGATGATCTAGGAACACGCCTCTAAAAACGGATCTCAAAGATTCGAAAGCCTATAGAGTAAGTAAATTTTACTTATTCTTAATGAATATTTGACTGCAAGTCGTTAAATTCACAAAACAAGTTAATAATAACAATGCAGTTCGTCATGGAACAAGAAATCCAGGAATCTAATCATTGACTTGTGTTTTTTTCTGTATTGTTTAAATGGCAACAAAAATCGTATTGAATCATAGTCTAAGGATGATGCTAATATGGAATTATAAGAGCCAGTAAGACTCTTATTTTCACCGTTAATACATGATGCACAATGTTTTCGTCCTTACCTAAAATTAATATTATGTGCATATGCACGTATATACTTGCAAAATACATGAATACATGCACTCAGTAAACACTTACCTTGAATCTTGATGTTCAACTAAAACTCTGCTCGAGTGGGCAAACAATTGAAATATCAAAATTAAATAACTTGAATACATTGCTGAAAGATTGCAAATTGCTGCGTGAGGCGGTGATCCGGTAATGGCAATTAGCAATCAATGGCGGACCTATGAAATAACAACGATGTTGACGAGATCACGCTACACGCTACTAGCAAAACTAGCGCACAAAAAAGAAACTTTATGAGTTGCGCACGCACCAAACGCACCTTAATTATTATGCCGTGAAACCCAAGTTATTAATAAGCTTGAGAATACCAGCTTGTATTAAACAGCTTGATTTGAGCTTGGAAATAACTTGGATCGCTCAACTTGCTTGACAGTGTTAAAACCAAGTAAAATACAAACTTAGTTTAAGCTTATGTGCTGTGTGGGATAGAAACTTGTTAGGTGCTCAAATGGATAATTTTGATTTAAAATGAGCTACGAAATTGAATAAAACTGTGATTACCATATTACAATAAATATTACAGTAAATGAAACGCAATTTTTCAAGTTTGAAGTGGATTTACTTTGTTAATTATTGATAAATCACCTTTTTGAATAAACTCATCTTGTAGAAAATTTAGTTTTGAAGTTAAAATTCAGTATAACCCACTAGCCTAAACGCACCCAAAGTAAATCGGGATTTTATAAATGAAAACACTCAAGTGGGCTTCATCCTCAAAAAAAAAAAAAATGCAAGTTAAAGCCCAGCGTGTAAAATTAGTGTGATAAAAAATTCCGATTTCATGAACTTTGGGTTGGGTGCGTTTTAGGCTAATGACATAAATTATATGAAACTTATAAAAAGGGAAGCTTTCTTCATCTATGTTTGAGTTGTATTTTTATAAACTTGAAATGCAATTTATTATCATTGTATTAATTTTGAGATTCAGTACATAAGTTAAGTATGGTTAGTTCCAATTCAAGCAGGGGCGTATTCAAGGGGGGGGTCCCCGGGTCCGGACCCCCCCCCCCCATTTGAGATGACTAAATGACTAAGCACTAGATAGAATGCTTTTCTGCTGTAGGCAAGGTTCTTATAATAATATTCTATACCAGTGATGATAATTTTAGTGAACAAAATTTAATCTAGACGGAATTAATATTACAATATTGGAGTGTTGAGAACTGAGCATGGCGGCTGTTATTGTAGCCATCATTTTAGCATGTTTAGTCTATCTTTATACGATAGAGGAGAGACCTTTGATGTATGGTACATTATCGAGGAAGAGCGGGTTAGAATTTCAAAACAAAACTGGGAGAAGTCATTGCGGTAGTCTAGAAAAAACCTATTAAAGTAGCATAGCTCGCAAATGTTGACATTGTGAATTCTTTTTCCATGATAAAATAAAAAAATGAGTTAGTTCGAAGTTACTGACAATTGAACAAACTGACAAATTTACTTAAACAGAATTTATTAATTTCTAATTCCTTAAAGTGCTATTAGTTTATACTGAAGACTTCCGCAATGGCGGATATTGACAACAGTATTGAATAGCTGATGGAAATCGATGAATGCTACTGTACAAAAATATCAGTCACTTCCGGGAATCGAACCACGGACCTCCCAAGCGCCTTATCCACTAGACCATGGAGACCTTTCTGCACAGCAGAGCTGATATGGCCAAGTTAGAAATGAATGCTCATAATTTCCTTGAGAAGTGCATACTAGTCTTGCTGGTGAGATTTGATAAGTACATATAAATGTAAAGATTTAACACCATTTTCTGCAAATAATAAATTAAAAACGGTATTGGTTTTTCCAACATTGGATGGTCCACACACAATAAATTCATCTTACACTATTTGTCAAAAGTACACTGTGTCTCATTTGTTGCTTTCTGTTCTTCTCATTTAAATACTTATCAAAGTTGATCAGTGGTAGTTTTGATCTGTGCTGTTTCAACTTCATTTTTCAATACAGAGACAATATAATTATTTTTTCAGACAACACTTTTATTATCATCAATCCATGAATTGTATTTCGATTCAAAGCTCAACCATTTCACATACAATTTGTTACCTTTCTTCTCTAGTACCCTCTCGATTTGCTTCACATCAGGGTACTTGGTTTCTTCATTTCATACTCATAGAATGCACCCTTTCAATGTATTGTTGTCTTCACCTATTCCCTTCACCTTTCATCTCACACAAGATGGGTGTCGAAAAATATATTTTCTTTTTAAAAACATGGAGTTTGGAAATTGCAAAATGGGTTTTGCAACTTTTTAACATCTTAAAAAAAAAAACATAAGTATATGTATTGTGTAATAAGTAGTACAGTATATAACTTAATAAATTGAATTAGGTTAAAATTGGTGAACTACGGCTGCTGTCATACTTGCTCTGTAGTTACAAAGTGAATAAAATTGCCGGTAGGGGGGGGGGGTGTAGTCTAATCAAGGAGTGTGGTATGTAGTTGAGAGACAACTCTGGTAAAGTGGGCCCCCCCTTGAAAAATTTCTGGATACGCTTATGAATTCAAGGGTACAGTATGACTCAAAATAATCACAGATGATATTAGGATATCAAACCTTATCATTTCAAACCTGGCCACCTAGGTTCTTGGGTAGTAATTTTTCAAAAATTTATTTTGAACTTTAGAGCCCAACAAGTTGTCCAGATTAGCTTTTTACACAACTAAATTTAAAAAAAAATCCGGTGTTTTGTGTTTTGAATGTTTTCTGCACTACATTGCAGAGTTTAAATCTGTTATTGTAACAGTGGGCCTACTCTATCAGCTGTCAAAAACACATTTGGAATGATGCATTTTAAAAATGTCATCTATGCTGGGGGCTACCTAAAATCGGAAACTACGGCAAGGGGTCTATGAGGGAAAAGCCTTTGGGAACCACTGATCTATTACAAAGAAAAGCGGAACTTTTTTGACGGTCTAGTACCTCCTTACCCCCATCCACAACTTGTACCCTTATTCCCCACACTTTATCGATTGCCAGCGTCTGAAGGGGAAGTTGGGCCGGTCTGGATGCAAGGGCTGCTTCCTAAGACACTAGCGCCATGTGCGAGTGAAAGCGGAACTAACTGCATGACTCTCGCTCGCTCACACTCACTCACTGGGTTTCGACATCTGGAAATGAGAGGATTAGAGGGGAATGTAGTGGGGATGGAGGGGGAGAAAGCATACACAGATCCCAAGCTATGAATCACGACAAGGACTTTAAAGGAATTTAAGTGGTTCAAGTGAGGGTTCTAGCTCCTCTTCTCATTCATACGCTCTTTCTCACTTGCTCACTCTTCTCTCTCTTTTACTTTCTTACCGCTAACTCACTATCTCGTTCTTTCTCTCTTGCACATCCTCTTTCACCATCAATCTCTTTAATCTTTCTTCTTTTTTCTCATTCTTCATCAAGTTATCAATTGCTAAGAAAACCTGAGTTCTATGGAGTAATCAATTCTAAAAGTGGATGATAAGGAAAAAGAAAAATAAGAAAGTCGAAGAAGAAAAAAGAAAGAGAAATGGAAAAATGAACAGGTGGAGGAGGAGAAGTGTGGAGTAGTAAGAACAGATGATGGAGAAAACGAAGGGGAAGACAGAAATGAAGAAAAAGACGAAAGAGAAAGAATAAAGAAAAGTTGGCTAAATGTTAATGAGAAGAGGTAGGAATCAAGACATAAAATATCTCCAGGGACCACGGGGGGCTCACCAATGAGGGGGGGTCTGGGATTTTTTTCAAATTTAGTTGTGTAAAAAGCTAATCTAGACAACTTGTTGAGCTCTCAAGTTCAAAAAAATGTTTGAAAAATTTCTACCCAAGAACCTAGGTTTGTAATGATAAGGTTTGATATACTAATATCTGTGATTATTTTGAGTCAAAACCCTTGAATTGGAACTAACCATACTTAACTTATGTACTGAATCTCAAACTTAATACAATGATAATAAATTGCAGGGGATAGCAGGGGTCTGGGGGATAGGAGGGTCCAAAGTTTTTTTAAATTTAGTGGTGTAAAAAGCTAATCTAGACAACTTGTTGGGCTCTAAAGTTCAAAATAAATTTTTGAAAAATTACTACCCAAGAACCTAGGTGGCCAGGTTTGAAATGATAAGGTTTGATATACAAATATCATCTGTGATTATTTTGAGTCACACCCTTGAATTGGAACTAACCATACTCTACTTATGTACTGAATCTCAAAACTAATACTATGATAATAAATTGCATTTCAAGTTTATAAAAATACAACTCAAATATACATGAAGAAAGCTTCCCTTTTTATAATATACCTTTTTATAAGTTTCATATAATTTATGTCATTAGCCTAAAACGCACCCAACTCAAAGTTCATGAAATCGGAATTTTTTTCTATCATAGCACACTGATTTCATACGCTTGCATAGAACTTGCATTTAGTTGTGTGTTTTCATTTATAAAATCCCGATTTACTTTGGGTGCGTTTAGGCTAGTGGGTCATTTATTTCAGGGGGAGTAGCTATCTTCACTAAAAATGCTAAGAATATGCAAAAATTTAATTTAGAATATATATGTAGAGAAATTTGCTGTGGAAATGGATTTAGAAGTTTCTGGGTTAAGAGTAAAAATCGACAATAATTTCGAAGTAGCGGTGTTAGGTATTTATAGGTCACCAAATGGGGAATGGAACAATTTTTGTGAACTATTCAATAGGATTTTGGAGATTACTACTACTCCTTTTACAAACGTTATTGTAGCGGGAGATTTCAATACAGACTTGGCAACACAGAATAAAATGACAGAAGATTTAAGGGGTATTATAGACATGAATAACTTGGAAATAAAAGTTCATGAATATACCAGAGTCACAAGAACATCACAAACAATAATTATTGATAATGTTATGAATTTACATAAATAAAACAGTCAGAGGCGTTTTAAACATGGATTTTATTAAGAATAACTTTTGGAAAATTAACACTTGAACTGCTTAACACGAACTCAACTATTTATACTTCTATTGGAAAACCTTCTCGAGCTTTCAAACATTGCAAACATTATATTTGCTATTACCAGCTGATTTTTACATAAACAACTTGTCACCTGGCCGTAGCACTGCTCCCTCCTTAAGACTGTTCTGTCCCAGAACAGTTACAGGTCTGCAGATTGGGGGTGGCCTTACTGGATACAACTGACTAGCTGCCCATGGAGCAAACATGCAAACTGAGATGGTAATCCCAGTTTCTTTGAAGATTGTTTCAATCATTGGCCTCACGATTTTCCAGTCCAACCCATCATAGCCACAACCTAATCGGGGAATTCCAAGCTGCTTCACTCCCAGAGTTTGAAGACAATTCCGCAGATGATTTAGGCTCTCCCACAAGGCTTGATAGGTGGACTCCTGCTGAGGTTGATCTTTTGTCACCAAGCAGAAGAGCTGTTTTCCTTGCCTCTGAAGGTGTAGTGTTCTTCCAACAGCTGGTCTCTGAAGTTCCAGATCATTCAGTCCTCCAAACTTTTTCCTAAATACTGTAGCAATACCCCGAGAAGCTCCAAGATTTTTAGCTACACAGTGAGCCAGAGCATAGTCTTTTGGTAGGGTGAACAAATCTTGATAACAGACTTTTGTAACCTCAGCTTTCTGGAACATGTCCAAATTGGCCATAAATTCTTCAAAGTTGGGATCAACTGGTTGAATAGTTCTCACATCTTGGGCATTACCTGCAGTATTGTCTCCCTGGAATGGTGCCAGTCGATTGAAGTGGACAACTCTTGGTTTTCCTCTAGGTTTCTTGATCCGGTAGACTACATCATTGATTCTAGTAACCACTTCAAAAGGTCCATCCCAGGAAGTCTGTAATTTGGGGGAGTACCCTTGACGTCGCTGTGGGTTGTAGAACCAAACTAAGTCTCCAGGCTGGTATCCACCATGATCTGCCTTGATATCATAGCGTTCTTTCATCTTGTCACTGGTTCCTTGGATGTTGGTTCGAACAATCTCATGAATCTCATCCATCTGTTTCCGAAACTGGGTGACATAGTCCTCTCCTACCAAATCCTCTCCAGGTGTACATCCAAACTTTAAGTCACAAGGCAGTCTAATATCTCGCCCAAACACTACCTTGGCTGGTGAAAGTTTTGTAGACTCATTGACAGAGCTTCGGTATGCCATCAGGAATAGGTGAAGATATTGATCCCAGTCTCGTTGATGCTTGGATACAACTTTTGACAGGTATTTTCCCATGGTCCTGTTCATACGCTCCACCATTCCATCTGACTGAGGGTGAAGGGGTGTAGTCCTTGTCTTATGGATTCCCAGCACCTCACATATACGGGAAAACACTGAAGACTCAAAGTTCCTTCCTTGATCAGAATGTAACTCTAATGGGACACCAAACCGACTGACAAATTCCTTGATTATTACATCAACAACACTGATTGCTTCTTGATTTGGCAAGGCATAGGCTTCGACCCATTTGCTGAAATAATCCATCACTACCAGGATATACTTATTCCCACTGTCAGACAATGGAAATGGTCCAGCTATGTCAATGGCTATTCGCTCAAAAGGTGCTCCAACATTGTATTGTTTCATGGGGGCCTTCTTTCTATGCAAGGGGCCATTTGCAGATGCACAAACAGTGCAATTGCGACACCAGTTCTTGACATCTTTGCTTGAATTTGGCCAGTAAAACCTCTCTCGTACTTTCTCCAGTGTCTTATGAACTCCAAAATGGCCCCCAGAGACTCCATCATGTATTTGTCTCAGCACTTCAGGAATCCTTTTCCTGGGAACAATAATTTGCAGCTTATGCTGATCACCAGCTGCATTCTCTAGCTTCCTTTTGAGGATTCCTCTGTCTTCCACAATAGAGTCCCATTGTGCCCAGAGGGACTTGACATGTGGTGGAAAAGGTGCTATTTCTTGCCAACTAGGTCGTCTTGCAGAACGTTTCCACAACCAAAGGTGCTTCAGATCAGGGTCTTCTTCCTGATCCTTAAGTAACTCAGCACCTTGCCAGTGGTCATTGGCAATAGTTGTCCTATATACCAAAACTTCCTTCCCATCCTGGCGTGAGCAGTGTTTGCAGTCCTCCTCACAGGGTCTTCGAGAAAGGGCATCAGCATTCAGGTGACTATTTCCAGCTCGGTGTACAAATTTAAAGTCATATTCTTGTAAGTGCTGGATCCATCTTGCCACTTGTCCTTCAGGAGACTTGAACCGGAGAAGCCATGTCAAGGATGCATGATCAGTTCTCAGCAGGAATTGACGTCCATATAAGTATTTGTGGAAGTGGCTGATTGATTTCACTACTGCTAGCAGTTCTCTTCTAGTAACACAGTAGTTACGCTCAGGTTTTGACAGCACCTTGTTAAAATATCCAATGACCTTTTCCTCCCCATCTTGCTCTTGAGAAAGTACTCCACCAATTGCTGTGTTGCTGGCATCAGTGTCAAGAATGAACTTGCCTTCAACTCTTGGGTAAGCCAATATAGGTGCTTGGCAAAGTGTCTCCTTTAGTCTGTTGAAGGCCTGCTGGCAATTTTTGTCCCAGAGAAAACTTTGTTTCTCCTCTGTCAGCTTGATGAGGGGTTTTGCTATACCAGAGAATCCCATCACAAACCGTCGATAATATGTGCAAAGGCCAAGGAAACTCCGCACTTCTGATTTGTCTTTGGGCACTGGCCACTTGGTTATGGCTGTTACCTTCTCAGGATCCATAGACACACCTTTATCAGATACCACATGCCCTAGGTAATTAACCTGTCTTTTAAACAGATGGCACTTCTTTGGGTTGAGCTTCAGGTTAGCTTGTCTTAGTCTTTCAAATACTTGCTTCAAGTTTTCCAGCTGATGTTGGAAAGACTTTCCCAAGACAAGATGTCATCCAGGTAGACCAGGCAAGTTTCCCATGACAGTCCCCTCAACACATTCTCCATTAATCTTTCAAAGGTTGCTGGAGCATTACACAAGCCAAATGGCATCACAGTGAATTGCCAAAGACCTTCTCCGATTGAAAATGCAGTCTTTTCTTTGTCCTTAGGTTCAAGTCCAACTTGCCAGTATCCACTTTTCAGGTCCAGAGTCGAAAACAACTTGCAACCTTCCAGGCTATCCAGTGTGTCATCAATTCGAGGTAGAGGGTAACTGTCTTTTTTGGTGACGTCATTCAGAAGACGATAGTCCACACAGAACCGGAGTGTATTATCCTTTTTTTTTACAAGCACCACTGGTGAAATCCAAGGGCTATTGGATGGTTCAATTATACCTTCATTTTCCATTTCCTTAATTATTTTTCTAGCTTCCTCTCTTTTAGCCAGAGGTAACCTTCTAGGGTTCTGGCGGATGGGTCTGGCATTTCCAGTATCTATTGCGTGCTCAACTATGTTGGTTCTGCCTTTTGGGCCCTCTCCTATATCAAAAATATCCTGATAATTAGTTATGAGGTCCCTTACTTCATTTTGTTGTTCTTTGACTAGATCTTGACAGGATACTTCAACAAAGGCCTTCAGCTTCTCTGGGAGACACTTCTTCTGTGGTTGAGTTGTCTGCATTTGTTGTATGACAGATGTGACTGGTGAGCAATGTCCCAAAGTACTACTTCTCTTCAAAGTAACTTCATAATCATTCACATTCATCAAGAGGACAGGGAATTCTTGGCTAGTAAGAAAAAGTGTCCTAGCCACTAGGACACCATGACCAAGCTCCTCCTCATGGATTTCTGGCTCTAGCAACACATTAATCCCCACAGGGACATCCTCCTTTGTCGTAGCATGAGTCACAATCTGGCTCCTTGCTGGTATTGTGATTTCTTTCAGCAGTTGTATTTGGGCTGTACAGTCTTTTCCAGAGTGTAGAACAACTTCATCTCCACCAATGGTCAATGTCTTCCTTCTAAGATCCAACTCTAGGCCAAAAGTAGAAAGAAAATCCAAGCCTAGTATGACTTCTTCACTAATCTCTGCCACAAGTACACAATGTTTAAAACAGGCCTTACCAATCTTGAAGGTGGCAATCATCTCTCCACAGACACTCACAGGCCCACCTGTAGCAGTTTTCAGCTTCCAGGTTGTTGGTGAGATATCTTGCTGGTTAGCTACTGTTTTGGAGTTTATTATTGTCTTAGTGGCTCCAGTATCTATAAGTAATTTATAGGAGCTTCCATTCACCATTCCATTAATGTAAAGACTGTGGGGTTTATCAGATAACATTGCAATGACTGGTTTTGTACATGGGGAGAGGGTCTTCTGTCTACAGGTTGATGGTTGCCCCTTTACATCAACCCTCTTTAGTTTTCCTGATTCTTCTCAGTGGTTGATTTATTTGGGCACTTATTACGCAGGTGCCCTCTCTCTCCACAGCGCCAGCAACGTATCTCCCTCCTTCCTGTTCTTAACTTTTCTATGACTTTCTTCACCAATTCTTCCAGAGACTCATCACTACTATCCTTTGCTCCAACAGCCCGGACTCGGGCATTACCCTTCACTGATTGTCGTACTGCTTCGAATTCCAAAGCCTGGGTGAGGGCCTCACTGAGTGTCTGAGGGTGAGCCAATTTAATAGCTTGTTGAGTTTCAGGTTCCCAAAGACCATCCAGGAACCTCTCAATGGCTAGAATCTCATATACTCTATCATCCACAGATGGGTAGGCTTTTCTTACCAGGTGGGCAATATCACTTTCGAACTCTTGGAGTGATTCGTTTGGCTTCTGGATCCTATTCTTGAGTTGTGAACGGTAAAGTTGATCCATGTGTTGATTGCCAAACCTCATTTCTATGTGTCTCAGAAGCACATCGAAGTTCTGCCTATCAGCCATAGGGATTGTTTGGAGAACTGCTAATGCATCTCCACGGAGTGACAGGCTAAGCATTGCAGCTTTCACTGCAGGTGTCCAGCCATGTATGTCAGCAGCTGTCTCAAGCAAGGAACGGTAATCTTCCCATGGCATCTTTCCATCAAAAGTGGGTAGCCCAATTGGATGACTTGGCAGGATGATAGGTGCTTTTTGATAACTTACAGAAGTGTCTTCTCTAATTTGATTAACAGAGGCAACATCAACCATAGAGATTGATCTTTCAATGCCATTATTGTGTTCCTGTAGTTTTTCAAACTTCTTTTCAAATTTATCTTCCATGTTTTTCATTTTCTCTTCCATGTCTTTCATTTCATTTCTTACAAAATTATGATTTTTCTCAAATTTATCTTCCATGTTTTTTATTTCATTTCTTAAGAAATTATGATTTTCCTGCAATTTTTCCTCAAATATATCTCTGTTCTCTTCTAATTTTCTTTCCAAAGCTGACTTTAACTCACCATATGGGGTTTCAAAGAGGAATATGTCCGGATCCAAACCTTCCTCAACCAATGCCACACGAAGTCGTTCTTGCAGAATAGCTTTATTACCACTTATTTCAAGATCTCGTTCTTCTAATTCTTGTTTTAATTCACTCACTTTCAAACATGAAAGTTTTAAACCTTTTCCAGCCATTTTAAATCTCAAACCAGTATAACTGTTAAAAGTAAACACAAAAAAATGGATGAACAAATGAATAGTTGAAAAACACTAATAAAATCACTTTTCGAATAGATAAACCCACCTCAAATGCACTTATCCCACTTCTGACACCAATTGTTATGAATTTACATAAATAAAACAGTCAGAGGCGTTTTAAACATGGATTTTATTAAGAATAACTTTTGGAAAATTAACACTTGAACTGCTTAACACGAACTCAACTATTTATACTTCTATTGGAAAACCTTCTCGAGCTTTCAAACATTGCAAACATTATATTTGCTATTACCAGCTGATTTTTACATAAACAACTTGTCACCTGGCCGTAGCAATAACATCCTTACTAATATAGATTACTCTAAAACAAGACTAGGCGGCTCGGAACTATCTGATCATGACTATCAAATCTTAGAGGTGGGGTTGCAAGGTCATAAATCAATTAAAAAGAGTAGAGTAATGAAAGAAATTCAACAATGTGAACAGGGGAATATCGATTGTTTGAAGCAGAATCTGCTACAAGAAAACTGGAGTAGGGTTTACAATAGCAATAGTTTGAAGAACAAATATGTTAGTTTCATTAATATTTTAAGGTTTCATATTACTATGAGTTGTCCAGTTTTAAAAAAGTCCCTGTAAAAAACAAATTAGACAAAATTGAAGAGTGGATAACTGATGATATCCTTGCAGAAAGAAATAGGGTTAAAGATGAAGCATATGATGAATTCAAACTATCTAGAAATATGCTAAGTGAAGATAATTACAAAGCTCTAAAGAAAAACTATAAGAAAGAAGTGAAAAGAGCGAAATGTAAGAAAACAGCTGAAATTTTGACTAATAGTGTGTACTTTAACACAGCAGTGTGGGATGTACTACTACTACTGCTGGGGCATCACAAATCTCAGTCGATTTTTGGCCTCGTAGATTAGCCTCCTCCATTCTTCTCTGTCCTCTGCTGGGATGTAATAAACAAAAATAGGCAAGTAGCTCATGTAGATGCTTATACTAGTGTCCCCAGAATAATTAACGAAAATAACAAATATATTGATGATAGTGTAGACATTTGTAATTTCTTTAACAGATATTATCAACTGGTTGCTAAGGATCTTCAAAAATCTCTTAATACAGGTATTAGTGATGCAAACATGAGGAATACTGAGGGGATTCAGAACGAATTAAAATTCCACCCAGTATCCCAAGACGAGTTGTCAAATATCATTGATAGTTTAAATAATAAAAAAACTGTGGGAATGGATGGGGTATCCAGTAAAATTCTGAAAGAATGTAAAGATCAATTGTTAGACCCTTTGATTCATCTGATCAATCATTCATTAGAACAAGGTGTTTTTCCAGATAATTTAAAAGAGGGGAAGATCTTGCCAATCTTCAAAAGTGGTGATAGAGAAAAGGTAGAAAACTATAGGCCTATTAGTATTTTAAATGTAATAAGTAAAATTTTTGAAAGAGTAGTTCTTAATAGGTTACTTCTGCACCTTCAAGAAGCTAACTTTATCTGTGATGAACAGCATGGCTTCCAGAAAGGGAGATCAACAAAAACAGCCATAGTTTCTCTAGTTGAAAAACTAATAGATATAATAGATTCAGGTGATAAAGCTACTGCAATCTTCTTAGATCTGTCAAAGGCATTTGATTGTGTTAATCATAGAACTTTATTGGAAATACTGCAAAATGTAGGTGTAAATGGGGTTGAACTGAAATGGTTTGAATCATATCTTATTGGGAGAAAACAATGTGTAGAACTAACTACAGTAGTTGGTAATAGTATAATAAAGAATAAATCTAATAAATTAGAGGTGCAAGCTGGAGTGCCTCAGGGGTCAATACTAGGTCCATTGCTTTTTTTGTTATATGTCAACCGTTTACCTAAAGAATTAATTAGTGGTAGAGCCCTCTTATTTGCTGATGATACATCACTCATTTTCAGCAATTCCATTCTAGATAATTTAGAAATAAGTGCCCATATAGGTGTGCAGTCCATTGTCCAATTTTTAAATCAGTTGAAATTAACTATAAATAGTAAAAAATGCCAATACCTTCAATTAAAAAACAAACATAATTTAAATGAAAATAGGGCTATAAATGTGTTTGTAAACGATAATCAATTAGACCAGGAAGAAAAAATTGTATTTCTAGGAGTTATGTTGGATAGACGACTGACCTGGACTCCATACATTGAGAAAATATGTTGTAAAATTTCATCTGGGGTATTTGTCCTGTGACAGCTCGCTAGATTGAATGACAAAAAGTTACTTTTTACAGCTTACCATGGGCTCTTACTGTCACATATTAGGTATGCTATCTTAGTATGGGGTAATTCATCAAAACAAATTCTTGATAGGGTGTTTAAGATCCAAAAGAAAGCGGTTAGGTGTATAGAAAGAGTAAATAGATTAGATTCATGTAGGCCGTTGTTCAAGAGACTTGGTCTCCTAACTGTACCCTGCTTATATGTGTATGAAGCTACTTTATATGTAAAAACGAATGATATTAACCAAAATCTTGATGTACATGATTATAATACAAGAAGCCGAGGAGATTATCACTTGGTGAGTCACAATAGTAGCTTATTCAAACAAAAACCTAGTTATATTGGTAGGAAATTCCACAACAAGCTACCGCAGTTTTTGAAGAGTCTTGAAAATATAGAAATATTTAAAAAACAATTGAAGAAATATTTAGTTGATAAAGCTTTTTATACTGTACAAGAGTTCCTTTCACATCAGAATTAAGCCTCACCTCAACTAATTGAAGTAATTATGGTATCTAGTGTATAATATTGTTGATCTGATTTGTCTTATACTCCTTAACTGGAGTCTCCAAGACGTAATCTACAAAAAAATAAAAAATAAAAAAATACTGAATTTTAACTTCAAAACTAAATTTTCTACAAGATGAGTTTATTCAAAAAGGTGATTTATCAATAATTAACAAAGTAAATCCACTTCAAACTTGAAAAATTGCGTTTTATTTAATGTAATATTTCAATAATTATGGTAGTCACAGTTTTCTAACATGTTTTATTCTATTTTGTAGCTCATTTTAAATCAAAATTATCCATTTGAGCACCTAAATAAAGAGTCTACAAGTTTCTATATGAGTAAATATTGAGGAAATATTTGAACAATGCATTAATCTGACTATAACTGTAGCTATATTCTATTACACAATCAGGGTTTCTGTATTCTGTTCGTTATAATACCACAAAACAGATAGAACCCTTCGGCTTCAATAAGTCCTCATCTATTATTTATTTGAGAATTTTTTATTTTCGAAATTTCGGGGGGGCCTGTGCCCCATGGCCCCCTCTGGCTATGCCACTGGCGCCAGAATCTTAGAATATAGTTATTTTCAACGGCCTCAAGCAAATTTAACAATCAAGAACACAAGTATGTGTATGTGTGAAAGATTGTTTTAAAAAATGTATTATTTTGGGAGAGGGCTCCCTGGGTTCCCCTTATACATACGCTTCTGCACTCAACTATAATTTCTATGTGATTCACAGGTTTTTCGGTTGCTACTATCAACTAAATTCCCATTTACCGTGGCTGGAATATTTAGAACAGAGAGTAAAAATTTATCTGATGACGCAATCACTGCTTAACGAGCTGAACAGGGGTTTAGAGGGGTTCTGTTTAATAAGTGCTACCCTATACATCACTGGGAACGGTATGTAACACCCCTTCACCACCAAAAAGTACCACCCTCTCACTAAATGTACTAACTGAGTGTGTCTCTCTCCTCAATTGTCATAATCATTGCTCAGCCCCAGGGACAACGCAATTTGGGTTGCTCTGCCAACCCTCTTCTCCATCATAATACCCCTCAACACCCCCTGACCAACCTTCCTAGAACCCCCCCACCCTCATCAAACCCTGTCAAGGGACATTCGTCACTCTGTACAGAACATGCTAGCCCTATGCGTTTCATGCTTTATAGGTTCCAATCACTCTCTCGCATACACACACACACACTTTTGACATCAAAAAGATTCACCACAAGTATAAGAGAGGTTCTAAATGGCTCAACTTGACTTTTCTGGTAGGTCCTCTATCTCCACTATATTTCACTTGAAAAATCTCACCAACATTTATAATAATTTGGTAGATAGGTTACAAAATTTACAATATAATCTATTTTCCCTTATTTATTTATAAAAAACGAATGATATCAACCAAATCTTGACGTACATGATTATTATACAAGAAGCCGAGGAGATTATCACTTGGTCAGTCACAATAGTAGCTTATTCAAACAAAAACCTAGTTCTATTGGTAGGAAACTCTACAAGCTACCGCAGAGTTTTTAAAGAGTCTTGATAATATAGAAATATTTAAAAACGATTGAAAAAATATTTAGTAGATAAAGCTTTTTATAGTGTACAAGTGTTACTTTCACATCAAAATTAAGCTAATTGATATAGTAATTATGGTATCTAGTGTATAATTGTTGATCAGACTTGTCTTAATACTGGAGTCTCCAAGACGTAATCTACAAAAAAAATATCAATATTGTTAAAATATTGTATGTAAGCACACATTTGAAAAAATTGTAAATTTATCATGAATAAAGTGATTTAATCTAAGTGTATAATCTCTCTCAAGCTCTCTGTCTCTCTTTCTCTTTTGAAATAAGAGAGATTTACCACAAGTGTAAAAGAGGACAAAATTGCCCAACTAAGCCTTTTTGTGTGATAATTCAACTCCATGGCTTTTTTCTGCAAATGTCTATAGCCTAAATATTATAACGAATTTGTAGATAGATAACAAGATTCATAATAAAATTGAAGTTCTATTAAGAAACCTCAGGCTGTAATAAGAAAAGAAGGGTAATGCATGTCAGAATATTGGTAAGCTCCTGTTTGATCGTATCCACTCATCAAATAAGATTTTTTATATTTTTCCTTTTTGCTTTTTTTACATAAGGTTGTTTGCTGTTTTTATATGCAGCAATAAAGAAGTTTCAAATTAAAAATAAGTTTCCAATTATTGTTATCTTTGAACTGTATAGGAATTTAATTCAATTTTTATATGCAGTGCACATAAATTGCCTTTGGTTAGATTGCTATTGATAGCCTAGTTTATCTTTAAAAAATACTTTTTATTAGGGCATCTGTCTCTTGCCAATGTCATGCTTTTATATATATTGTGTGTGTGTGTGTGTGTGTTTGTACAAGGTGTCATACGGGGTAGTCTGCATGCAAGCACAACACGAAACGGGGTAGCAAAACGAAACGGGGAAGTCCCGTTTCGTACCTAGGTTTGCGACTGCGCAGAAGACCTGCCAGGACAGTTCTGAAGCAGAATCACTAGTTTGCACACTTTTTTCAAAAAATACCTCATTTCGTATGTACAGTCCCTTATACTTCAACTTAGAAAAATATCCACCAGATCTGCGCCACTACCGAATACACAGATTACGCACACTTTGCAGGTTGGGAAATGACTAAACGAGTCTCTGAACTGTGTATGACTTATAGGTTCATAGCCTGCGAAATGAGGTATATAACTAGTCTTTATTCTTATTGTTATTGTTCTTTATTGAGCGCGAGTCATCAAATTCTTTGCAACGCTGTGCTAATAAGGCACAATCCGTCTTCAGTTCTTCAGTTGAATCTTTATATAAAATAGGCGAACATATTTTTTTGTGATGACAACTCCTCCGTGGTTTCTCGACCGATTTTGTTCGTTCACGTCTCATTTGTAAGATCTCATCGAGTAGATGTTTGATAAGGTCTCACATTTTGAAAAAAGTCATCAAAGTGGACATGAGCAATGAACGATCAAAGTTTCAATTTTTGCCATTGCTTCAACATAGGGATCGGTGAGCTGAAAATTTTCACATTTCAACTTATGATGATGATGATGATCAGCTGTTTTGAAATAAAAAGTTTATTTTTTATTGTTCATTCAGAGAGAGAGAGGGTGGGAGGATGTGATAAAGAGGAAGAGAGAGAGAGAGAGAGAGAGAGAGGAAAGAGAGAGAAAAGAAGAAGAAGGGGAAGGAAGAGGAGAAGATGAAGAAGACGAAGGAGAAGAAGATAGATAGATAGATAACTTGTCTTTATTGAGGCGAGGAGTCTTTATTAAGAAAGAGGAGAAAAAGAAGAAAAGGAAGAAGGAGAAGTCGGAGAAGAAGAAGAAGAAAAGAAGAAGAAAAGAAGAAGAAGAAGAAGAAAAAGAAGAAGTAGAGGAAGAAGAAGAAGAGAAAGGAGAAAAAGAAGAGGAAGAAGAAGAAGAAAAAGATAGATAGATAACTTGTCTTTATTGAGGCGAGGAGTCTTTATTAAGAAAGAGGAGAAAAAGAAGAAAAGGAAGAAGGAGAAGTCGGAGAAGAAGAAGAAGAAAAGAAGAAGAAAAGAAGAAGAAGAAGAAGAAGAAAAAGAAGAAGTAGAGGAAGAAGAAGAAGAGAAAGGAGAAAAAGAAGAGGAAGAAGAAGAAGAAAAAGATAGATAGATAACTTGTCTTTATTGAGGCGAGGAGTCTTTATTAAGAAAGAGGAGAAAAAGAAGAAAAGGAAGAAGGAGAAGTCGGAGAAGAAGAAGAAGAAAAGAAGAAGAAAAGAAGAAGAAGAAGAAGAAGAAAAAGAAGAAGTAGAGGAAGAAGAAGAAGAGAAAGGAGAAAAAGAAGAGGAAGAAGAAGAAGAAAAAGAAGAGGAAAAAAGAATAAGAATAAAAAGAAGAGGAAAAAGAAGAAGGAGAAAAAGAAAAAGAAGAAGAAGAAGAAGAAGAAGAAAAAAAAGAAGTGGAAGAAGCAGAAGAAAAAGAAGAAGAGGGAAAAAAGAAGAGGAAGAAGAAGAAGAAAAAGAAGGAAAATAAGAAGAAGAAGAGGAAGAAAAAGAATAAGAACAAAAAGAAGGAGAAAAAGAAGAAGAAAAAGAAAAAGAAGGAGAAAAAGAAGAAGAAGGAGAAGACGAAAAAAAGGAGAAGTGGAAGAAGCCGAAGAAAAAGAAGGAGAAAAAGAAGACGAAGAAGAAAAAGAAGAAAAGGAAGGAGAAAAAGAAGAAAACGAAAAAGAAGAGGAAGAAGAAGAAGAGGGAGAAAAAGAATAAGAAGAAAGAGAAGAAGAAGAATTGAAAAATTTCTTTAGCACAGGTGTGTAAAGAAAATTTTATATTCATCAGCTGATAAAGAATAGAAAAATGACATTTTAGCCAGCACAGGTATGTTAGAATAGTTATTTATGTATTAAGAGCGTGAAGCGCGACTTTATCGCTCGAGCCAAAACATTTAATGCGCGACGCACAGCGGAGCGCAGTAATTTTGCGAGAGCGATAAAGAAGCTTCACGCGCAAAATACATACAATATTTTTCCTACAACTGCAGTTCTGGATTCCAACACAATAAAAGTTTGTAGTTTGTAACATCACAGACCGTGCGCGGATTTGGTTAGCGTTCGACTTTTTTGAGGTTATGTGAATTTCACGGATTCCATGATCCACCAATGAGAAGACATCAAAATCAAAACAGAAGCGTAAAGAAAACAGCTGGCGAGCGTAAAGTACTTTACCGCTTGCGGAGCAGTAAAGAGGTATTTTACAATTAGTTTTCAGTACGCAAAGAACTACTTTACGAGCAGTTGTAGGAAAAAATATTATATTGATCGGCAATTCAACAATACTATGCAAAATAATTTTTTTATTTAGATAAGTATTTGGAATGTATTTTACAAAGTTTAATAAAGTCGCACATTCGTGCGACCCGGGATAACCTAGTTACTCAAGTTCATTGATCTGTACTTCAGCGACTTAAAAAAAAAAAACTTAAAAATTAATATAAAAAATCAATGAATCATGCCAAACGTCATCTCATGCTAAAAATATGTTGTGAAAAGTGGGGTTTTCGTTTGAAATCTATTTTACAGCATAACATACATTTGCTTGATTTCTATAATCATTTTAAATCTTGCCGTTTATTTTACAGGTCTATAATGCTAGTTGATATGATGGTTATCATAAGTTTTATTCTTAGTCTTATTTCACAAGTATGCTCTTTCAACTGATCTCTGCAGTCAGTCCTTTCAGTTGTGGCTTTTAGGTAGACCTAACAGTATTTTGATTGATTCTTGTTATATTTTTTTTTCAATTTCGTTTATTGTTTTGATGATTTTAATATGGACATGAAATAGTTTTTACTTGAGTTTTTTAATTTTACAAAAATTTCTGTCCAATTCGTCATTTTATTCATCAGCTTTTCAATAATATTGATGGATAACTGTCAAGAATTTAATGTACATTATTCCTAATGCAGGGGCGCACCCACACTTTTGGTTTAGGGGCTTACCCGTCCTACAAGGAAAATGGTTCGGGAGGGGGGGGGGGGGGTAAAATTGGGATTTTTCAGAGCTCTTTCACAAGAATGTTGCTCGATGAAGTTCATTGAGGGGGCGGGAATTCATTACTTTACTTTTTTAAAGAGTATTAGTTATGGGGAAACAAAATGTGTCCATCATGAGTATTTTTTGTACAGAGTGTTTCAAGAGTTCAAAATGGTTCTGCCAGGCTGCATAAGCAACTTCTCATGAGAATAAAAAAATTAGAATGAATGTAAGTCCGGAACGTTTTGTTACAGAAATAAAGAGGGCGAAAGATTACAGCTATTTTATCATCCATTCAGAAATGACTAAGGTCTTCATATAGATGGTGTGAATTAAATTGAATAAGTGTAAAATTATCTGTAACGTGCTACAAGATTCACTATTATGAATTTTTATGATGCTCACATGAGACTTCTGCGTTGGTAATAAAGTGAACGAAAAATTCCAGTTTTTCCGGAACGCTTTGTTGCAGAAATAAAGAGGGCGAAAGATTACAGCTATTCCAGCATCCATTCAGAAATGACTAAGGTCTTCATATAGATGGTGTGAATTAAATTGAATCAGTATAAAATTATCTGAAACGTGCTACAAGATTCACTATTATGAATTTTTATGATGCTCACATGAGACTTCTGCGTTGGTAATAAAGTGAACGAAAAATTCCAGTCTGAACGCGAATCGAGATTACCAAATCTTTAAATTTTTACGATATTTTACAAAAACTCACTAATTAATTATCATGAAATGATGATTATCATGATATCATGATGTTTTTATTGTAGGCCTAGTGGATAACCAAATCAATTACTAATGAACCAAACATTTTGTTCAATTTTTCCTTCAAAACTCCTCAAATCATTTTTTGAAATTGAATATGAAAGTACTCAATAGTCAGGAAAATTGATAAACCAAATTTGATAAAGTCGAGTTTCATTGAATCAAAGCATATTGATTTTGCACAGATGCTTTTCACTTGCTATTCTTCTGTTTTTTTATCCAATTTAAATTCTGGTTTTGTAAATTCTGGGTGCTTTATTCGCAATCAATAACGAAGTTCATACCCTTCAATCTCAAAAATGCCTTCTTTTGGCCTTTTCATTATACCTTAATAATCGTAGTAGTTAATGTTTTATGTGATTTTATAGTTCATTTCACAACGTATGGCTTTCAATTGAACACTTAAATGAGGGCTTCAGAAGCCTTAAGTTTTCTAAATGGGTGCTAATTTATTGATCTCTTATTGAAAATGATAGCTTTACTCTTCTGCTATATTACTTTCTGAATTGAAGGGTTTTCAAAGGAATAAGCTTTTGCAAACTTATTGAAATTTTTTTCGCAAAAACCTGCAAACATTTTTTAGGAAATTGTTAGCCGCAAACCGTAACAGGTACCTGTTCAGTCAGATAAGATAAGCTGCACATTCCTAGTGTAAGGGAGACCGAATGGATCGGCCACCAAAAAAAAAAAGGGTTCTCAGCAATAAAATCACTTGCCGATGATTCGGAACTCACCTAAAACTGTTAACTCATAAAACATTATCATTCAACACATTACCCACGCACAGGTCTCAGAACCAGCTGGGATTCGTTTTCCGAAAAAAATTACATTATCACTGTAGCGTTAAATGTATTACAGGTTCAGGAGGTTCTAGAGGCTAGAGGTACTGTACTTATTTGTTAAATGATTGCCAGATTGATATGAGTGAAACGAGTTATTATTATTATTATCTTTACCCAGCCGCCTGGTCGAATCTAATTCTACCAGGCTACAAACTCTATTTCCACCTATGATAGTCACTCATAATATTCCTCTCAATAGTTTAACGATATTTATAATTATTATAAACACTATCCTATTTAAACAAGTTTGAAATGTGCAGTCTAGAGTTCATATTACACAGTCAATTAGCTTGAAAATTATCAACATTTTGATAAGGATTTCAGGACCTGAGGGAAAGGCTTGAGCCCCAAAGCCCCCCCCCCCCCCCCCATTATGAACATTATTCTAATTGAAAAGTGTGAAAACATGACATGTACCTACACTAATAAAGAGTGAAAGCCCCCTAAGCCCTCCCCTGGGTGCGCCACTGCCTAATGGTAAGTCCAATACTTACTCATTGTGTTGTTTACCATTTACCCGCTATGTTAGTTTATTAGTTTTTTTTACTAACAATAATTACATGTAGAAAGAAATAATAGTAAGAGAAAGTGAACTTTATACTCAGTTTTATTCAATTTTGTATTTAATAATTTTTTTAACTGAAAAATCATTTTTAAACAAAATAATTTGTTCAATGCTAAAGTCATTTTGTTTAATGAGCCTAAAATTGAATGCTATTTCCCATTTTCTTTGTGTGTTCTAATATTTTCTGGAAAACTGTCAAGTAACACATGTACAATATCTAGTATTAAGAACAAGTCTTTTTATTGCATTGTTTAATATTTTCAACATTAATTACATTTGGCAATACTATTCACGAGAACGATGGACTTTTCACACTTTTTATAGCTCTGCTCTAATGATATGTTGAAATTGCCATGTTTTTTCTTCATGTTTCCATATTATTGTTTGCATTGTAAACATACCTTTATATTGTAAACTATTAAGAATTAAATGTGCAATACTTTTCCGAATATTAAGAACAAGAGTATTTTGATTGTATTGTATTCCGTTCACCTCATCATATTTCTGTCAGCTTATTAAATTTCATTCAAAAGAAGTCTGCATACTGAAAATATGCAGAAATAGAATGGATAGAGATTTTTTTTAGTTTATGAAAAGGAAATGTTCTCCTTAATTGAGAACTTGAAAAATATTGCTGTTTTTTTTCAGAACTCTAGAAAACTAACCATTTATGAGTTTGACTAGCTCTTTCGAATTCCATATTTCACTAGCAATGACATAATAAGCCCTAGATGAAATTTCAGTTTTCACTAAATTCTTACTCAATTTCAGCTCACAATATTATTTAAAGTAACTGCTTGAACTGCTGTTTCGGAGCGCCTATTTTTACAAAATTTTCCTGGGGAAGGACTCCACAACTCACTGAGATAAAGACAGCTTTTTCAAGCTTTTATCTAGCAATGGCAATGCAAAAATTTCTCTAGAGGCGTCATTTTAGCCCTTGTAATTTTCAATGTAGGCTATTAACTACACAGAAAAAATGTGGAGACCATTATTCTACGGAATTATTTGTATTTACAATATTGTAGAATGATTAGAATTTGGGTATGATGTACTCACTTTTTTGAAATAGAAGCAGAGAACTGAACTAAGAGCCAAATGTTTTTTAAGCTCAAATGTATGGATAACTAAAACAAAAATTGGAGGGGAAGCTCTATAACTTTTTCTCTTGAATTTTATTTTCTTATTATCATAAACACTTCAAAAAATCTGAAATACCTAATTTGACGACCCCCCCTTTTACTATTCTGGTTACTGAACAATAATAATATGTGAAAACTGTGTTTTTAAAAAGAAGCCTAAACTTTCAAGGGGTAAGTACACAATCAGATTTTTAATCCAGTAAAATAAAAGAGCTTCAAATCGTGTTCAATATTAGAAGACTTTGAAGGGACAAGATTTGAAGGGATTGAAAGCAAATTAACAATACTTCAAAATACTATTAAAGACTCATTAAAAAGTCTTGTCAAAGATTGGACAAGATTTTAAAAGATTTTCTGCAATTCCATTGATCGATCTCATCCAATAAAACACATCCAATTTGCTTCGAATTCCATCAAATCTTGTCCAAGATTTGACAAGACTTTATTAAAATCTTGTCAAACATTGAACAAGATTTGAAGCAATTTGATGTACTTTAAAGTGATTTGAAGTAGTTTAAAGCTCTTTATTTTATTTCATTGGATGAAATCTTGGTCGTGTACAGTGCATACGCCTTTAGAGAAGAAACAGAAAGACGAAGAGGGAAAAGAAAAAGAAGAGTGAGCGTAAGTGTGACAGTAGGAGTTATAATAATTATTACAAAGGAATGCAAGAGAATGAAATCATTCACTGTTTGTATTCAATCCATTAGCTTCAAAAGTGGAAGAAAATTGGCAACGTCGGTATCAACGTTGCCGTTCCTTTTTGTCACCATAGTCGTGTGTATAATACCCCATATGGTTGATATTTGAAGTACCCCTTATCGTCACATCCATGCTTGTCCCAAAAAATTTAAATATTGATTTTTTTTTGTTATGGGTGTATTTATTTATAATTATTGACTATACATGTGAAATTTGAGAATGATTGGTGAACTAGAACACTAAGACCCCACATAGTGCGGAAAGTGTGTGCTACCCCTTTTGACCACTCGTACAAGTATGTGTGTGTATGTGTGTGTGTGTGTGTGTGTGTGTGTGTGTGTGTGTGTGTGTGTGTGTGTGTGTGTGTGTGTGTGTGTGTGTGTGTGTGTGTGTGTGTGTGTGTGTGTGTGTTTGTACAAGGTGTCATATGGGGTAGTCTGCACGCAAGCACAACACGAAACGGGGTAGCAAAACGAAACGGGGAAGTCCCGTTTCGTACCTAGGTTTGCGACTGCGCAGAAGACCTGCCAGGACAGTTCTGAAGCAGAATCACTAGTTTGCACACTTTTTTCAAAAAATACCTCATTTCGTATGTACAGTCCCATATATTTCAACTTAGAAAAATATCCACCAGATCTGCGCCACTACCGAATACACAGATTACGCACACTTTGCAGGTTGGGAAATGACTAAACGAGTCTCTGAACTGTGTATAGGTTCATAGCCTGCGAAATGAGGTATATAACTAGTCTTTATTCTTATTGTTATTGTTCTTTATTGAGCGTGAGTCATCAAATTCTCTGCAACGCTGTGCTAATAAGGCACAATCCGTCTTCAGTTCTTCAGTTGAATCTTTATATAAAATAGGCGAACATGTTTTTTTGTGATGACAACTCCTCCGTGGTTTCTCGACCGATTTTGTTCGTTCACGTCTCATTTGTAAGATCTCATCGAGTAGATGTTTGATAAGGTCTCACATTTTGAAAAAAGTCATCAAAGTGGACATGAGCAATGAACGATCAAAGTTTCAATTTTTGCCATTGCTTCAACATAGGGATCGGTGAGCTGAAAATTTTCACATTTCAACTTATGATTTGATGATCAGCTGTTTTGAAATAAAAAGTATATTTTTTATTGTTCATTCAGCTAGAGAGGGTGGGAGGATGGGATAAAGAGGAAGAGAGAGAGAGAGAGAGAGAGAGAGGAAAGAGAGAGAAAAGAAGAAGAAGGGGAAGGAAGAGGAGAAGATGAAGAAGACGAAGGAGAAGAAGATAGATAGATAGATAGATAACTTGTCTTTATTGAGGCGAGGAGTCTTTATTAAGAAAGAGGAGAAAAAGAAGAAAAGGAAGGAGAAGAAGTTGGAGAAGAAGAAGAAGAAGAAAAGAAGAAAAAGAAGAAGTAGAGGAAGAAGAAGAAAAAGAAGAAGAAGAAGAAGAAAAAGAAGAGGAAAAAAGAATAAGAATAAAAAGAAGAGGAAAAAGAAGAAGGAGAAAAAGAAAAAGAAAAAGAAGAAGAAGAAGAAAAAAAAGAAGTGGAAGAAGCAGAAGAAAAAGAAGAAGAGGGAAAAAAGAAGAGGAAGAAGAAGAAGAAAAAGAAGAAGAAAAAGAAGGAAAATAAGAAGAAAAAGAAGAAGAAGAGGAAGAAAAAGAATAAGAACAAAAAGAAGAAGGATAAAAAGAAGAAGAAAAAGAAAAAGAAGGAGAAAAAGAAGAAGAAGGAGAAGACGACAAAAAGGAGAAGTGGAAGAAGCAGAAGAAAAAGAAGAAGATAAAGAAAAAGAAACAGAAGATTAAGAATAAGAACAAAAAGAAGAAGGAGAAAAAGAAGACGAAGAAGAAAAAGAAGAAAAGGAAGGAGAAAAAGAAGAAAACGAAAAAGAAGAGGAAGAAGAAGAAGAGGGAGAAAAAGAATAAGAAGAAAGAGAAGAGGAAGAAGAAGAAAAAGAAGAAGAAGAATTGAAAAATTTCTTTAGCACAGGTGTGTTAAGAAAATTTAATATTTATCGTCTATTTTATATAAAGAACAAGTAGAAAAAGAAAAAGATGAAGTGGAAGAAGCAGAAGAAAAAGAAGAAGAGGAAGAAGCAGAAGTAAAAGAAGAAGAAAAAGAAGAAGAGGGAGAAAAATAATAAGAAGATAAAGAAGAGGAAGAAGAAGAAAAAGAAGGAGAAAAAGAAAAAGAAGAAGACGAAGAATTAAACAATTTCTTAGAAGAAAATTTTATATTTATCGCCTATTTTATATAAAGAAGAAGAAGAAAAAGAAAAAAGAAGTAGAATTAAAAAATTTCTTTAACACAGGTGTGTTAAGAAAATTTTATATTCATCAGCTGATAAAGAATAGAAAAATGACATTTTAGCCAGCACAGGTATGTTAGAAAAATATTATATTGATCGGCAATTCAACAATACTATGCAAAATAATTTTTTTATTCAGATAAGTATTTGGAATGTATTTTACAAAGTTTAATAAAGTCGCACATTCGTGCGACCCGGGATAACCTAGTTACTCAAGTTCATTGATCTGTACTTGAGCGACTTAAAAAAAAAACTTAAAAATTAATATAAAAAATCAATGAATCATGCCAAACGTCATCTCATGCTAAAAATATGTTGTGAAAAGTGGGGGTTTCGTTTGAAATCTATTTTACAGCATAACATACATTTGCTTGATTTCTATAATCATTTTAAATCTTGCCGTTTATTTTACAGGTCTGTATTTTTCACATAATGCTAGTTGATATGATGGTTATCATAAGTTTTATTCTTAGTCTTATTTCACAGGTATGCTCTTTCAACTGATCTCTGCAGTCAGTCCTTTCAGTTGTGGCTTTTAGGTAGACCTAACAGTATTTTGATTGATTCTTGTTGTATTTTTTTTCAATTTCGTTTATTGTTTTGATGATTTTAATATGGACATGAAATAGTTTTTACTTGAGTTTTTTAATTTTACAAAAATTTCTGTCCAATTCGTCATTTTATTCATCAGCTTTTCAATAATATTGATGGATAACTGTCAAGAATTTAATGTACATTATTCCTAATGCAGGGGCGCACCCACACTTTTGGTTTAGGCGCTTACCCGTCCTACAAGGAAAATGGTTCAGGAGGGGGGGGGGGGGGGGTAAAATTGGGATTTTTCAGAGCTCTTTCACAAGAATGTTGCTCGATGAAGTTCATTGAGGGGGCGGGAATTCATTACTTTACTTTTTTAAAGAGTATTAGTTATGGGGAAACAAAATGTGTCCATCATGAGTATTTTTTGTACAGAGTGTTTCAAGAGTTCAAAATGGTTCTGCCAGGCTGCATAAGCAACTTCTCATGAGAATAAAAAAATTAGAATGAATGTAAGTCCGGAACGTTTTGTTACAGAAATAAAGAGAGCGAAAGATTACAGCTATTTTATCATCCATTCAGAAATGACTAAGGTCTTCATATAGATGGTGTGAATTAAATTGAATAAGTGTAAAATTATCTGTAACGTGCTACAAGATTCACTATTATAAATTTTTATGTTGCTCACATGAGACTTCTGCGTTGGCAATAAAGTGAACGAAAAATGCCAGTCTGAAAACGAATCGAGATTACCAAATCTTTAAATGTGTGCGATATTTTACAAAAATTCACTAAATTATCATGAAATGATGATTATCATGATATCATGATGTTTTTATTGTCGGCCTAGTGGTTAACCAATTCAATTACTAATAAACCAAACATTTTGTTCAATTTCTCCTTCAAAACTTATCAAATCATTTTTTGAAATTGAATATGAAAGTACTCAATAGTCAGGAACGGTCCCAAATTTGATAAAGTCGAGTTTTATTGAATCAAAGCATACTGATTTTGCACAGATGCTTTTCACTTGCTATTCTTCTGTTTTTTTATCCAATTTAAATTATGGTTTTGTAAACTCTGGGTGCTTTATTCGCAATCAATAACGAAGTTCATACCCTTCAATCTCAAAAATGCCTTCTTTTGGCCTTTTCATTATAATAACTTAATAATCGTAGTGTCTTCTGTGATTTTACAGTTCATTTCACAACGAATGGCTTTCAATTGAACACCTAAATGAGGGCATTAGAAGCCTTAAGTTTTCTGAATGTGTGCTAATTTATTGATCTCATATTGAAAATGATAGCTTTACTCTTCTGCTATATTACTTTCTGAATTGAAGGGTTTTCGAAGGAATAAGCTTTTGCAATCGTATTGAAATTTTTTCGCAAAAACCTGTAAACATTTTTTAGGAAATTGTTAGCCGCGAACCGTAACAGGTACCTGTTCAGTCAGATAAGATAAGCTGCAAATTCCTACGGTAAGGGAGACCGAATGGATCGGCCACCCAAAAAGAGGGTTCTCAGTTATAAAATCACTTGCCTCTGATTCGGAACTTACCTAAAACTGTTAACTCATAAAACATTATCATTCAACACATTACCCATGCACAGGTCTCAGAACCAGCTGGGCTTCGTTTTCCAAAAAAATTACATTATCACTGTAGCGTTACACAGTCTTAGGAGGTTCTAGAGGCTAGAGGTCCTGTACTTATTTGTTAAATTATTGCCAGATTGATATTAGTGAAACGAATTATTTTTATTATTATCTTTACCCAGCCGCCTGGTCGAATCTAATTCTGCCAAGCTTCAAACTCTATTTCCACCTATGATAGTCACTCATAATATTCCTCTCAATAGTTGAACGATATTTATAATTATTGTTATAAACACTATCCTATTTAAACGAGTTTGAAATGTACAGTCTAAAGTTCATATTATACAGTCAATTCGCTTGAAAAATATCAACATTTTGATAAGGATTTCAGGACCTGAGGGGAAGGCTTGAGCCCCAAAGCCCCCCCCCCCCCCCCATTATGAACATTATTCTACTTGAAAAGTGTGAATACACGACATGTACCAACACCTATCAGCCTTCAGCACATATTCTCTATAGTAAACTTTCTTGAAAATTATTGACAATTTTTCAAGGAGCTCGGGTTCTTGGGGGGGGGGGAGCTTAAGCCCCCTAAGCCCCCCCCCTGGGTGCGCCACTGCCTAATGGTAAGTCCAATTCTTACTCATTGTGTTGTTTACCATTTACCCGCTATGTTAGTTTATTAGTTTTCTTACTTACAATAATTACATATAGAAAGTAGAAATAATAGTAAGAGAAAGTGAACTTTATACTCAGTTTTATTCAATTTTGTTTACTGAAAAATAATTTTTAAACAAAATAATTTGTTTAATGCTAAAGTCATTTTGTTTAATGAGCCTAAAATTGAATGTTATTTCCCATTTTCTTTGTGTGTTCTAATATTTTCTGGAAAACTGTCAAGTAACACATGTACAATATCTAGTATTAAGAACAATTCTTTTTATTGCATTGTTTAATATTTTCAACATTAATTATATTTGGCAATAATATTCACGAGAACGATGAACTTTTACACTTTTCATAGTTCTGCTCTAATGATATGTTTGAAATTGCCATGTTTTTTCTTCATGTTTCCATATTGTTGTTTGCATTGTAAACATACTTTTAAATTGTAAACTATTAAGAATTAAATGTGCAATACTTTTCCGAATATTAAGAACAAGAATTTTGATTGTATCATATTCCGTTCATCTCATCATATTTCTGTCAGCTTATTAATTTTCATTCATTAGAAGTCTGCATACTGAAAATATGCAGAAATAGAATGAATAGAGGTTTTTTTGTGTTTATGGAAAGGAAATGTTCTCCTTAATTGAGAACTTGAAAAATATTGTTGTTTTTTCAGAACTCTAGAAAACTAACCATTTATGAGTTTACAAGCTCTTTTGAATTCCATATTTCACTAGCAATGACATAATAAGCCCTAGATGAAACTTAAGTTCTCACAAAATTCTTACTCAATTTCAGCTCAAAATATTATTTAAAGAAACTGCTTGAGCTGCTGTTTCGGAGCGCCTATTTTTCAAAATTTTCCTGGGGAAGGACTCCACAATTCACTATGAGATAAAGACAGCTCTTTCAAGCTTTTATCTAGCAATGGCAATGCAAAAACTTCTCTAGAGGCGTCATTTTAGCCCTCGTAATTTTCAATGTGGGCTATTAACTACACAGAAAAAATGTGGAGACCATTATTCCAAGGGATTATTTGAAATAGACTTTTTTGAAATAGAAGCAGAGAACTGAACTAAGAGCCAAATGTTTTTTAAGCTGAAAGGAAAAGCTCAAATGTATGGATAACTAAAACAAAAATTGGAGGGGAAGCTCTATAATTTTTTCTTCTTTTTATCATAAACAACACTTCAAGAAATCTGAAATACCTAATTTTACGACCCCCCCCCCCCCTTTTTACTGCTCTGGTGACTGAACTATAATATGTGAAAACTGTGTTTTTAAAAATAAGCCTAAACTCTCAAGGGCTATGTACACAATCAGATTTTTCAAAAGAGCTTCAAATCTTGTTCAATATTTGACAAGATTTTCAAATACTTTGAAGGAACAAGATTTGAAGGTATTGAAAGCAATTTGACAATACTTCAAAATACTTTTAAAGACTCATTAAAATTCTTGTCAAAGATTGGACATGATTTTAAAAGATTTTCTGCAATCCCATTGATCGATCTCATCCAATAAAACGCGTCCAGTTTGCTTCGAATTCCATCAAATCTTGTCCAAGATTTTACAAGAATTTATTAAAATCTTGTCAAACATTGAACAAGATTTGAAGCAATTTGATGTACTTTGAAGTGATTTGAAGTAGTTTAAAGCTCTTTATTTTATTGAATGAAATCTTGGTCGTGTACAGTGCATACGCCTTTAGAGAATAAACAGAAAGACGAAGAGGGAAAAGAAAAAGAAGAGTGAGCGCAAGTGTGACAGTAGGAGTTATAATAATTATTACAAAGGAATGCGAGAGAATGAAATCATTCACTGTTTGTATTCAATCCATTAGCTTCAAAAGTGGAAGAAAATTGGCAACGTCGGTGTCAACGTTGCCGTTCCTTTTAGTCGTGTGTATAATACCCCATATGGTTGGTATTTGAAGTACCCCTTATCGTCACATCCATGCTTGTCCCAAAAAATTTAAATATTGATTTTTTTTTGTTATGGGTGTATTTATTTATAATTATTGACTATCCATGTGAAATTTGAGAATGATTGGTGAATTAGAACACTAAGACCCCACATAGTGCGGAAAGTGTGTGCTACCCCTTTTGACCACTCGTACAAGTATGTGTGTGTGTGTGTGTGTGTGCGTGCCAATTTAACACAAAGGCAACAATTTAATACACATGATTTGCCAAAAAGCATGTTCAAATCAGTGCATCTCAATGCTCAATTTCTGATTTTATTTAATTAATTAATTAATTCTATCTATCTATCTATCTATCTATCTATCTATCTATCTATCTACCTATCTATCTATCTATCTATCTATCTATCTATCTATCTATCTATCTATCTATCTATCTATCTATCTATCTATCTATCTATTTATTTATTTATTTATGTAATCAAGAATAAATGTGAATACAACAGGCTATTGCCCAATACTGTTTTTCACAAAATTTCAGACTAGAATAAAAATTTCAGGTTACGTCTCTTTCACAAGAAATTTCTTTTTAAAATTGGTGCTCAAATTTCACTTATAGATACTATTCCTGTTTTTAAATATGTTTAAATACAGAAAGCTTGTAAAACAGCTGATGCGTCACTATGATGCAAATAATAACCGAAGCAACAAATTTGTTCCGTATCAATATTGCAACGCCCTCATCCTTTTTTGGAATGGTATTGGCGGTTTAAATCAATAAACATGTACACATGTTTAATTTTTTTAAATTAAAAAAAAATGTTTTTATTGAATCCAGTTGCAAAGCACAAGTAAACGACTAGTATTAAAAAACTTAATGCTTGTCATAAAATAAAACAGGTTATTTTTAAAACGATATTTAAATTTAAAATTTCATGCTCCAAAAAATAAAAAATTTCATGTGGCAATGACTTTTATGCTTCTACTATACATTGTCACACTCTTCCAGGATAGTGTCCTCTTATGAATTGATTAACAGCAAACTATACTTTCCCACTGATGTTTATTCCTTTCGACAAATACTGTTTCTTAATTGTTTTGAAAGGATCCTGGAAAACGCTCTAGCTCTAGCTCTAGAGAATAATAATCAATTTAGAATTTGAAATTCTAATTTTTCAGTGCTTCAAACGCAATCTATTCAAATTCCGTTACGTTCAGTTTTACGGTAGCCAGGGAGAGGTATATCAATGCAGTTTCATTTTGAATTTGAATAAACGTTCGGCTCAGTTCTGCGCTTGAAAATGCACCCGTGTGTAGTCACTCTGCACTCTGCAGAAAACACAACTGCAGCATGCATGCATGAATTATTGCATAATATGCAAATTGATGCACTGTTGCACATTGCAGTTCGAATGACACAAATGTGTATGCATTTAGGCTAGCCCCAAGGGGAAGGGGGAAGTAGTGTGGTTTCGTTGGAGGGGGTAGGGGAGGATTATATTTGTTTATGACTGGTCTCTCAGATTGCCATAGTGAAATATTTTTACAAAATAATATGAACAAGTTTGGAATAATTTTTATGGCAACTGTCCAGAATTTATTCAATGATAAATCGTCCGGGAATCTGGCACATCACAGTCCTCTCTATCATACTCTCTCTCATGAACTCACTCTTCCTCGCTTACTCACTTTCCCTTACAGGCACTTTCTCTCACTTATTTCCTATCTCTCTCTCTCTGGCTCACCCCTCTTAATAGTACTTCCACACCCCTCTCATGCTTACTCGTCCTTCCACTCACTCTTTATTTATGTATTTCCTGTATTAGCGCTCTGTGACAGCGCCTAATTATGAGCTTTGTACCGTTCATTTTTGTCACTATATGCTTACGGCTTTCTGAATGTTCATACAATGCATACAACACAAATATAATAATACTTTTTAGTTTCACAGTGAAGATGAGGAGGAGGAGGAGGAGGAGGATGAGGAGGATGATGATGATGAGGAGGAGTAGTTGGAGGAGGAGGAGGAGGAGGAGGAGAAGGAGGATGATGATGAGGAGGAGGAGGAAGAGGAGGTAGAGTAGGAAGAGGAGGAAGAGGAGGAAGAGGAGGAAGAGGAGGAAGAGGAGGAAGAGAAGGAAGAGGAGGAAGAGGAGGAAGAGGAGGAAGAGGAGGAAGAGGAGGAAGAGGAGGAAAAGGAGGAAGAGAAGGAAGAGGAAGAGGAGGAAGAGGAGGAAGAGGAGGAAGAGGAGGAAAATAAGGGGTGGAGGAGGAGGAGGAGATGGAAAAGGAGGAGAAGGACACAAGGTAGAGAAGAAGTAGGTGGCGGAAGAGAAAGAGGAGAAGAAGGAGGAGGAGGAGGAGGGAAAGAAAGAGTAGGAGGAGGAAGTGAAAGAGATGGTTACGAGTGGTGGGGGGAAAGGATGATGAAAAGGAGGAGGATGAGGAAGAGGTGGAATAAGAGGAGGAGAAGGACGAGGTGGAAGAGAGGGAGGAGGTGATGTGAAAGATGGTTGGGAGATGGGAGGTGGGAGATGGTTGAGAAGGATGAGAGGAGGATGACGAATGGGCGGAGGAGTAGGAGAAGGAGTGGGAGGAGGATAAGAAGGGAGATAAGGAGGAGAAGAAGGAGGAGGATAAAGAGGAGGATAAGGAGGAGAAATAGGTGAAGGATGAATGCAAGGAGAAGGACAAAGAGGACGAGGATGAAGAGGAGTAGTACGAGAAGAATGAGGAGTATTTGGTGAGGTGGTGTTGGAGGAAGCCTTGGAGCAGAAGGAGGAGCAGAAGGATGAGGAGGAGGAGGAGAAGTATGATGTGGAGGAGAACGAGGAAGGAGAGTAGAAGGTAAAGTAGTAGGAGGACGAAGAAGAAGAAAAAAGAGAAAAAAGAAAAAGATGAAGAAGTGGAAGAGGAAGAGGAAGAGGAAGAGGATGAGGAGTGTGGTGAAGGGTTACTCTAGTTTTTGGTTTCCCGGGAACGGAGTAAGATTGGGCTAGAAGGGTGTATTGAAGGGTAGGGGTGGGTAAGGGTGTGTGGGTTACACACAAAAATACCATTTTTCGGTAGCTAATAGCCCCCTCTGCTTTTTTCCTCTAAAAGCTTTCAGTTGTGATTGGAAAGCTACGGCATATTTAAATACGGCAAAAGATAGAAACACAGCATCAAAGGAAATGTGATTGTCAAACGGCTACATTAGCTGCTGCACTGTTTTGTAGACAATTTTTCATTTCATACATATTTGTGACGGCAACACAGCTCTGAGACTGGGAGTTTGCTTTGTTTATGAATGAAAATGTGTTTCATAAATATGTTTTTGTCGTCGTGATGTGGGCCTGTGATATGACTCTTACTGAATTATTTGTATCAAAAAGGTTTTGTGTCATGAGCTTATGACATGTTTGTTTGTGAGCAAATTGGAGCCTTGTACCAAATACTAAAGAGATTCGTTATCAAAATAAACTGATACAACGGAGTATCCAAAGACTCGACGAATTTACATGAAATAATTATTATTCTTACAGGTTCTATGTCTAAAATAACGCTGGCAACACTTAAATTAATCACTCGCACTTTACTTACACAAATAATTCACAACTCACACTGTTCAGTAATTTCTTACAGAAAAATAAGCAATTAAAAACAGATAACACGATATTGTTCAACTGATAATGAGTTTCCAATGAACTGCACACGAATCAATCACTAAATGTCAAAAGGCCGATCTAATATTAAATAATAACTGTACAAAAAAACTGTCCAATAATATTCAGAAAGAAACGTCAAGGAAGAACAATTAACTTACGTAGCACAAGTCTGTCAATACAGTAATAGATAAAAGAATTATCACTTTTGAACTGTCAAGAGAATTATCACTACAGACAACGAAAGTTCATTGCATGGTTTGTAATAGCGCCAACGGGATTTCACTGTCTGTATTAATGCGAACTGTCACTACTGCCACTTATCAACATAGAACAATAACTGAACTTCTTAACTGTCACACTTGTTTATCACGACGAATTTCAAACAAGACTGAACTAACTTACAACAGTTCACCTCTATTTATATGATTTTCCATAATTGAGATATCTCTGGATTTTTCTATGATCTTCTAAATAAATAAATAAAGAAACTAGCAGTTCTACAATATTCGAAAAGATTCCATTAATGTCTAATCAAACAACTAGAACATTCTACAAATTACCAAGTAAACACTATAAAAGTGTCAAAAGCAGAGTAATTAATTGCTTAAAAGTAAACATTTACATAGCAGATAACGCCAAGAACCACTGTGCCTTCTCCCTCTCTATTCACTCCAATTCGCTATATTCGCTACATTATTATCAGTTGTGCTGATAAGCATTTCCACCATTCACCTTCTTTGATTTCTTTTAACATTAATGCTTCTCAATTCACAAAAATTGCACTTCGGCAGTTCATGAAAAAGCGTTTTGTTTCTTCTACTTGTTCAATAGAACGCATATTTTAATTTTTTTCAATTTGGAAAATTGAAATAATTTAAGAAAAATTATATTGGCACAATCAAAAATATAAAAGTTAAAACGTCAACGCTTGCACTGTAAAAATAAATTGTATAATTGGGTTGAGTACCTTGTTAATATTCTCCAAATTGTTTTTTGTATTCGAAATGAACCAGCTGTACATTGTTTTTATTTTCACTAGCTAGTAAATAGTAAATTCGTATGGCTTTTCGTGGTGGGGAGACCCTTACGGGTAGTTCCACCTCGCCGTTTTTTTAACGACTGCTTTTTTTTTATATGCAACCTAGCTAGAACTAAGTTGGTGGCGATTATAATTTTACATCATAATTATTTTAACATTTGAATCGAAACTCCAAAATTCAATAGCGATCTCACTTAGAATGTGAGGAAGCTAAATACCAGCTTTCAAGAGACAACAATTTTTATTTCAAGTGCTTGAGTACGAACGGACGCACGGACAACGGCATGATTTCGATAAGGGCCTGTCGGGTCCTTAAAAATGGGTGATTAAAAATGAAAACCACAACTTGCAATCAATTTTAATTAAGAAAAAATAATATTTTTACCCACGCAGGCCAAACGTTTTCGAATCGTAGAGATTCATTTTCTAAGGCTTTGAAATACCTTTATTGTAATTTTCTTGGATTTCAAGTGAAAATATTATTTATTTTAAATTAAGATTGACTGTAAGTAGTTGAATTTATAATAAAAAAGTTAATATTAACAATGCAGATCGTTATAGAACAAGAAATAAAAAAAACAACTTTAAAAATATGAATTTAGTCGAAGGAACTTCATAGAACCTTGTATTATAAATCATTATGTATAGAGTAGAATACAAGTAGAGTAAAATTCATCATTTTAAATATCTTCATTATAAAGGAGACCTTTGTGGGCTTTATCCTAAAAACATCAAAGTTGTGTCCAGTCAACGATTGTGATGAGAAACACACTTTGATAATCGACTCGACAGATCTAATCAAAAGTTATTTTCATAGACAAGACAAACAGAAAATTTTATATTTTTAAAACGTGCAACGTTTCAATGCTATAAATTGACAGCTAACAAGAAGTTAAATAAAAGGGTGCGGGAGATTGAAAAACAAATTAGAGCCGTATGCTACTTTTCGTTTTAATTGACTGTCAAAGATGCAGTTGAAGACGAAGAATTGGAGCAAATTTTTAGTCAACAAGCAAATGTTATTTGTCAAGTAACAGTCAATCAATTATCCTGACAGTAGATTCCATGTTTTTCTTATCATGAATGAATGCAGACTCAGACTTACTGTGACGAAAAAGAAGCTAGAAGAACAGGGAAAAGGATAAAGTGAAGAAGGGAGAAAGGAGAAGAGAAATAAGTAGAAGAAATGGGAAGAACGGAGGAGGAGAAGAAGAGGTGGAGAATGATTATGAGGAAAGAGGTGAAATGAGAAAATGAAGAAGAATAAAAAAGTTCGAAACACGAGAATTCTTAGAATAAAATGAAGTTAGAAAAATTGAAAATAAATAAAATGTTAGTATAAGAAGAAATATACAGAGTGTCCCATGTAAGGTGTAAAAGACGGTTACCACAGATTCTACATCAAATTTCTGACAAAAAATGTCCAGTGACGTTTTTGAAAGGCCCTTTGTATTCGAGATATCTCGATTTAATGACTTTTTCGAGATCACTTCCCGCCATTAAATGCTCAATAACTCGTGAAATCAAATTTCTACTCTCTCAGCTCTTGTCCCTTAGACACTAATTCTTGTGGGTTTGTGACAGTTTTTCAACAATTTTCAAGCATTTGCAATTCATCAATTTGAAACATTTTAGGCTCATTTTGAAGCTCAAGAAATGAGGAAGTTTTTTCATGTAAAATTTTTATTATGTCACCCTAAAAACAAATCGAGAAAAATCGCTTTGAAATTTCAGTGAGATTTCGGAAAATCCACTTTTTTGTACTTTGACCCCTAAAAAAAACACCCTGAAAGATGGGGTTACATATTGAAAATACGTGTATCTTTAGCGAAATGCTGTGCTCTTTCCAACAATGTCATCATAATTCCAATCGGATCACTAGTTTTTGAGATATTGAGCATTTAATATCGGGAAGTGAGCGTATCTCGAAAAAGTCATTAAATCGAGATATCTCGAAAACAAAGGCCCCATTTCAAAAACGTCACTGAACATTTTTTGTCAGAAATTTGATGTAGAATCTGTGGTAACCGGCTTTTACACCTTACATGGGACACCCTGCATAAGTGACAGGAGAAGAAGAATGATTAAAAGAGGATTAATTTTCAAGTATTTAGTATTTAGGATTCATTTTCAAGTATTTAGCCTCCCTGTTTATTGACAAATGTGGGGTGCTTGCACAGTGGAGCATCAAAATCACTGTCGTGAAATCAAAATACATGCTGTGGAATATATTGGACAATATATTTAATATTTATTGGAAATTTTGTAATGGAATAAAACTTATTACTGAAATCATCTCCGTCACATTCGGTTATTTTTATCAATATGAACATGAATAGAAATCTGAAAACAAAGTTCTATGATGTTGAAGATTGTTCCCACTAATATAGAATAAATCTCTAAATAAAACAAATTTTAAAACAAAAAAGAAACCGACTTCAATGAAATGATACTCAAACATTAAATAATACTCATGTACCGTACTAAAAAGGTTAAAATAAAGTATTTACTTTAACTGAGAAACTTTTAAATTTCATACAAGTAATCTTTTGAAGTCGGCGCCAAATTTCCTATAAACTTCTAAAATATAACATAATTACTCTGAGATGTTTTCCATGACAAAATACTTGAAGAATCTAATATCAAAACTGACACTGTATTCCAGTAAAAGTGAGTGTAAATCCGGTGGTTCGGAACCCACCTAAAACTGTAGGTACAACTCATCAATCACCATCATCCAATTCATTACCCACGCAAAGGTCTCAGACCTATGTGGGCTTCATCCTCCAAAAAAATACAGTGTTAGTTTTGATATTAGATAGAATTTCTTATCAACTTCATAAAATATTTGGCGCCGACTTCAAAAGATTACTTGTATGAGATTTAAAATTTTCTCAGTTTAAAGTAAATACTTTATTTTAACCTTTTTAGTGATAAGAGTTTAAAACTAAAGTTATAGAGTCGAAAGTCAAAATTATTTATTGCAAAAGTTCTTGTGTACATCTATTGTGTACATCTTGTGTACAATAATTATAGTAGTTTTCATATAACTTGGCAGCAGTTGGGTTCAGATCTAGCAAGTCCTCCCATCTTCTACACGCTGCCAAGTTATACGAATACTACAGTACAAAGTGATTTTTCGAAAGTAACAAAGCTACAATTACAATACATCCAAAATAAAATTCACATTCTTGTCAATTATATCGATTACAGGAAAATCTACATACGTTAATAATGTATTAGGATACATTGCTACAGTTCAATAGATTCACTATATCATATAATTCAGTGATTCATGCATTGGATTTAGCCAAAAGAAGTGTTTACTTTAATATTGTTTTGAGATTTCTATTCATGTTCATATTTATGATAAATATTATGTATGTGAGGAATATGATTTCAATAATTACCTTGAGTTATATCGTTTTATTCAATTTAATACTTCAATTTTTATATTATTTTACTATGCGTTTTGATTTATTGAATTTTGTAGTAAAACTACAATTCCAATACATTTTTATAGTTTTCAATAATGTGATTTCTCAGTAGTAAAATGTTTTAGTATATGTAATTTGTTACATGGACGTGAAAGGAAGGTTATTGGTGTGACTAATTATTATTCAATTGCACAAGAGTGCAATTCTTCAATTATCATTTTTAAGTACAACATTTTCGTATTATGCAGAATCAAGTACATTATTAAGTAGTAAATTAACAACGGTATAAAGTGCAGTTTGGGAAGCACTGCAGTAGAGAAACCTGAGATGGGTTTTGAAATCAAGGTCTATATCAAAGTGTCTATTACCTTGTAACTATTATCATAGCATCTATATATGTAGAATACGACAATGATTTATGCTCTATCTGCTAACTATAACCTGTCATTATTATGCAAAAAATATTAAAACAGTTTTGTTGTTGAGTTATAAGATGATTCAACACATGGACAGGTTTACTGTAATTCTCCTTCTTATTCTTACTAGTTCATCTTTTTCTTCTTCTTCTCTACCATCTTCTTCTGCTTCTTCTTCTTTCTTATCTTCTTCTTCTTTTTATTCTTCATCATCATCATCATCATCATCGTCGTCGTCGTCATCGGAATCGTCATTGTCATCGTCATCACCATCATCTTGTTCTTGTTCTTCTTCTCCTTTCGTTCATCATCATCATCATCATCATCATCATCATCTTTTTCTACATCTACTCCTTATTCTTCATGTTCTGCTGCTACTTCTTTTTCTTATTCTATTTTTGTTTTTTTCTACTTCTCCTTTTTCATTTGATTTTCTTTCTTCTTACTCTTCTTCTCCTCTTCTTCTTTTATCTTTTCTTCTTCTTCTCCTCAATCTTTCCTCTTTTCTCTTTTCTCTCTTCTTTTTCTTGTTTTCTCCTTCTTCTCCTCCTCATCTTTTGCATCATCTTCTTCTTCTTCTCAATCTTTTCTCTCTTCTTTTTCTTGTTTTCTCCTTCTTCTTCTCTTCTTATTAATCTTTTCCTCCTTATCTTTTGCATCGTCTTCTTTTCCTTCTGCGTTCTCCTCATCTTATTTCCTCATCCTTCTTTCCTTCTCTTCCTTCGTCATTTTCCTCTACTTCCTCTTTTTTCATTTTCTCATGCTTCTTCTTCTTCTTTCTCTACCTCTTCTTCACCATTTTTATTTCAACCATCTCCTTAGTCCTGTCTTCTTTTTCTCATTATTCTTCCTCTCCCTTCTTTCTTCATTTTCTTCTTCCTTCTTTCTTCTACTTCAAAACACGACCAAAATTTCTCTGTTTCTTCTTCCTTTTTTTATCATCTTCTTTCCCTTTTTTTTCTCTTCTTCTTCACCTCGTCCTCCTCATCCTTCATTGTAAAATTCTTTTTTTTCGCTTTCTCCTGCTTCTTCCTCTTCCTCTGCCTTGTCTTCTCTATCCTTCTTTCGCTTCTTCCATCTCCTTTCTCATCCTCTTCCTCCTCCTCCTCCTCTTCCTCCTCCTCCTCCTCCTCTTCCTCCTTCTCCTCCTCCTCCTCCTCCTTCATCATCTACTCCTTTTTTCGCTTTCTCCTGCTTCTTCCTCTTCCTTTACCTTGTCTTCTCTATCCTTCTTTCGCTTCTTCCATCTCCTTTCTCATCCTGCTCCTCCTCCTTCTCCTCCTGCTCCTCCTTCTCCTCCTCCTCCTCCTCCTCCTCCTTCATCATCTACTCCTTTTTTCGCTTTCTCCTGCTTCTTCCTCTTCCTCTACCTTGTCTGCTCTATCCTTCTTTCGCTTCTTCCATCTCCTTTCTCATCCTGCTCCTTCTCCTCCTCCTCCTCCTCCTCCTCCTCCTTCATCATCTACTCCTTTTTTCGCTTTCTCCTGCTTGTTCCTCTTACTCTACTTCGTCTTCTCTATCCTTTTTTCGCTTCTGCTATCTTATTCTTCTTTCCACTTTTCTCTATTTCCTTCTTTCTTCTTCTTCAAAACATGACCAATATTCATCTATTTCTCCTCTTATTTTCTATTTTTTCTTCTTCCTGCTCCTTTCTCCTACTTCAAAACGCGTCCAATATGACTATTACAATAATTCTCAATAATTGTCTTATCACTAAAAAACTTCTCCCGCATATTCTGAAAATGAACAATAATTATTATAGACCTTCAGATTACCATAAAGTGCATTACAATCTCAGTCACATTCTCAACAACTTATGTGCAACAAACTTATTATTAAAATTATTTATTCTTTTGCCTAGCATCTTTTAGAAGTACTGCAGCTATAATAAAGTATAATATAATACAGCTATAATGAAAAAAGTGTCCTTATTGTAGATGGCCTTCCCAGATTAATAACTGTGCTGTGATCTATGATTTGCGCAATTATTCAAGGGCAGATGAGTGAGAAGGTTTGCAAGCCGAACTATAAATTTTATCATTTCAATTATGGGTTTCATATTGTTGCTAGCTGGCTCAACTTACTTCCTAGATAGACACAAGAATCTTGAAAATATTAATTGTTTAGGTAATCCACTTCAGTTATTTCCTAGAATATAATTATTATTGCGATATATCCCCCTTATCCCTCCATCCAAAGTTATGCCACTAATACCATTGTTAACTTTTTATGGTAAATTCAACGACTTGCAGTCAATTATAATTGAGAGTAAATAAATATCTACTCACGTAGGCTGAAACGTTTTCGAATCGTTGAAAACAGCTGTTGAAAATGAATCATCATGATTTGAAAACGTTTCAGCCTATGTGAGTAAATATTTATTTATTTATTTATTCCCCCAAAAAATTGACTGCAAGTATTTAAATTTACCATAAAAAGTTAATATTAACAACGCAGATCGTTATGGATCAAGAAATTCAAGAATACTATTATACTGATACTTGTCCCAATGAATCACGGTGAAAAGTACCGAATTCACTGCCTTACTTGCATTTTTCAAGAATATTAGTTTTCAAATAATAATATATTGAATATTCAATTATTCTTATTATTTCTGTGCTGAATAATCTTTTTATTTATTCTGTTATAAAGTATTAGATATACTTTTGAGTTCAAGTAGTGTTCATCACATTTGAATGTATTTTGTCTCATTTTCATGTATAATTTATTATTATTATTATTATTATTATTATTACTATTATATTTATTACTATTAAATAGAAATGTCTTATTTTTAAGTATATCAACTACCACAGCATCTCGATCGAAAGCAGGTAGAAGGAATGACATAATCATAAAATTCATACGACAGGTATCATTGACATTCACGTTCAATGTCAAATTTGTCTCGTGTCATAAACTTTCTAACATGCTCAATTTGTTATTCAACAAAACCTAACATAATCTCTCTTGACACCAGGTTTAGCCAGTGAATTGAAGACGCATAAACAAGAGCAATACTCGTCATTCACTATACACATTCGAATTCAGTAAAAACAATTATACTGATAAAAATCGTTGACATCAGTACCTCATAAGTCTCGTTTTAGTAGAATAAACTTCTCCAGCAAATCATAAACCAAAAGATTGCATCGAGATGGCTCAAGATAATTTCAATGTTGATCATAAAACAAGGCATTACTTACTCACCTTGGCCTAAATTTTTGTACGATACTACAATATGCTTAAAATCAAGTGACATCTTTTATGTATTACTAGTAAAGTCTACTTGTAACCAAGAAAAGTTGTGTTTTATAATCAAATAACTAATGAGCAAAAAGGTACGGTACTAAAGTACTTTTGTGACTAAGTACACGCTGTGCTTAATTGTAATATTGTAATAAGCTATTTATATAGTATTACTTTTCAATTTTATTTGTCACACATTAAAAATGATGGAATCAAGTTTCAATTATTCACACTGACACTAATATAAGGCAAGGTATTGAATTGATTTATTTCCACACAACCTACCGTTTTACATAATAGAAGTACAATGAAAATAGAAAGAAATACAATTATTTCCCCACATAGACTATAGATCTATAGATATATATCTCTTTTCTATATATAGATATATATAGAAAAATGAGTAAATCAAGGTATTGGTGGTGTAAATCAGTAGAATTTATGAGTAAATCAATTGGTATTGGTGATTCATAAAAGTAGTCAAAGTTGAAAAAAAATAAAATGGTTTAATAGTATTTAAATAATTGATGCGGAAACACAGGGGTGCCCAACCCAACCAAGCCTCATGACGCACTCCCCCTAAATTTAGCACCAGCCCTCCCAAAATGCGAAAAAACCCCCGTTTTTTTTTAAACTAAAAGAAGATTTATAAAGGTAATGAAAAAAATCAAACCCAGTCGATAATATACAAAATGTATGTATTTTTCTTGAGATTCTTTAAATAGGTAACATTTTTTTGTGAAGGTGAAAAATAAATATCAATGAAATAAATACATCAACTTCCGCTCAATAAACTTGATTCAAAATAGCTAAATAATAATGTGAACCTAAATGGTTTTTAAACAGTGCCCATCCCTCTTGGCTCTCACGTCTCGCTAAGCTTGAATAATAACTTCCTGCCAAATCCTAAACAAAACTATTTTAGCTAATTCATATTGAACAGTATAATAATCATTATAAATATTTTGTCATTAATTGAAATTCTATCTGGTGACTTTGTAATATATTTTTGAATGTCATCACTTTAAACACGGTATTAATCAACTTTAACCCCCCAAAATTTTTTTGGAACCCCCCAAGAATATTAATGACGTGGTCTGCGTCACAGCCCCCCTTGGGCACCCCTGATAAACATAGAAAAAAATAGGTCAAATTGAGAACCTCCTACTCTTTGTAAGTCAGTTAAAAAACAGAAGCTAGAGCCGATAAAATTAGTTTGATAATTAGACCCAATAAAACACGATTTTATGAAGCTGGGGTGTGTTTTTGGATGTTATTCCCAAATTTATTTTCAGCATTAGATTTAAAGCTTTGTTTTGAGAATTTGTTGTTTTGTTTCAGAACAGATTCTATCCTCGGAATTTGATTCTTTACAAGTTTTGTCCTGAAAACTCTACAAATTTACGATATTGAATAATAATTATCAAGTTGATCAGTTGATCCAGTTTGAGCTTAGAGACAAGCGATTTTTAGATCAACTAGGAATACGCAGTTTCTATCTTTAGAATTGAAATCTTACAACGTTTTTCAAAATTCCATATGTTTATTGATGGATAATTCAATAATTGATTGTTGATTCACTTTGACCAATTTTTGAGACTTATTTTATGCCATTTATACATTTTGTTGAACTCAGTTTCTCGATGACTGTAGCTGCATACTATTCACATGCTTTAACAATACAATATATAAACACAATTCAACTATATAATGTAATAAGCCAATATAGAAAAATATTTTAATCTATTTATTCATAAATAGATATCTATTTCTAGATATGAGTAGGTTTCAAAACACACATAATATAATTATCAAGACTTATAAAAATAAATATGAATATCTGTTGTATCTTTAGTTGGTAGTATTTAGTAATGAATGAATAGATGAAAATATTTTCGTATATTGGTATATTATATTGTGAATCGTAGGTTAAATGTTAAATTGGTATATTTCTGTACTCTATATGGGCTGTATGTTCATTGTATTAGGCCTAATAGCTGCTATTTCTACTATAAGTTTCTGCCTATGATCCACTTCATATATTCCTTGGTATTTTTTTTAATTGAACGTTCCTAATTCAAACTCAAATAAAACAGAATTTATTAATTTCGAATTCCTTTAATTGCTATTACTTTATACTGAAGACTTCCGCAATGGCGGATATTGACAACAGCATTGAACAGCTGATGGGAATCGATGAATGCTACTGTACAAAAATATCAGTCACCACCGGGAATCGAACCACGGACCTCTCAATTGCCGGTTGAGCGCCCTTAACCACTAGACCATGGAGACCTTTCTGTACAGCAGCATCCATTTTCAACTTAGCCATATCGGCTCGTATCTCACAAGTTAGTTTGAAGTGACTGACAATTGAATAAACTGACAAATATACTAAGGGCGTGGTTAATAAATTCTGTTTATGTATATTTGTCAGTTTATTCAATTGTCAGTCACTTCAAACTAACTTGTCAAATAAAACTTATAACACTAAGTCTAGATCAATCACATCATATTGTTGTATTATATTTTATTTTAATTATTGTTGATCATAAAACCGCTTGTTATTTGTAAATTTATGATGGCAATAAACGTCTATCTAACTATCTATGCTACTTTCAACTCTATAAAAACCGATGTTATAATGTTATAGGAAAATTATATTGCAAAAATAGCAGTGAGAATAGGTCTAAAGTTTTCTTCGGTTTCAGGGACATTGGCAAGTGTGTATCAAATATTATTGCAATTAACTGAAATATTATTGCAATCAAACATTAAAACTGATACTGCATTTTTATTTAAACTATGATTTTCACTCGCTTATATTCAAGATTAATAGAAAATTATGTTCTATGTACCGTACTTGTCAGTTTGATAAATTGACAGTTCCTTTAAAACCAATGAAAAAGCAAACTTTATGCTGAAGCAATATTTTAATGCTAATAATTTTTATATAGCTTTCATTTAGTTGATGAGTAACTAAATATATTGAAACAAGCCTGATGTGTGTTTTAGGCCCTATGATCAGGCCTTCCGGTCCCTGAAGCCTATCTAATAGATATTAGTAGCTTCTGATTTGAGCAAACATTTGGCCTGAACAGGTGCCTTTGATGTTGACGAATATAATCAGTGAGCAGCCGCCATCTTGGCTGCTAAATTATTGATTTACCTCACTGTTGCCAATCCTATCTCATAAATGCTTGACTCAAATGTATTATAGTATATTTATTTTCGCTATACTACATAGTAAGAGGCTGGCTCTGGTCATTTTGCAGACTAGAAAGTCGTTGTTTACAAACTGGGCTTTACCAAAATCAGCTGGAGTTCGGTAAAATTAGTAAATTGGTAAATAAGTAAATTAGTAAATTAGTGAATTAGTAAATTAGAAAATTAGTAAATAAGTAGTCTAGTAAATTTACCGAGCTCTCTTTCTGTTCACTTTTCATTTCAGAGAACCACCGCTAGATGGCACAACAATGCATTCTCCTTCCAACAACGCTATTTAGTTTGAATCAAATTAATCGATGACCGTCACATTACACTTTTACAATAAACATTGGAAAAATTTAAAAGTATTGTCTTAAAAAAATTGCATTGAAAAAAGTAGAAAGTTTTGTTGAAATGTTTCTGGTAGTGTGGTGAAAAGTATTGTAACGGAACTTGCATGAAATCCCACTCATACCTTGAACACCTAAACCTACTGCCTGGCCTTGTAGCGTAATACTATAATGGTACTATTATTTTGCTTTTACAGCCTTTTCTCAAGTCAATCATTTCTTGGTTGTTCTTAATAAGTTCTATTCCCACATTGTCCAATACTTTTTATTAGTTCTGATCTCCTGTGTTGTTCTTTGTCTGTAAATACCCTTTTTTTTTTTAGATGATGCCCACATGAGTCCGAGACTTGTGCGTGGGTAATGAGGTGAATGATAACACATATAGATGCCAGATGGAAGAGCGGGATTAGAACCCACGACCGCTGAAACGACAGCAAGTTGAAGTTGTGACGACCCAACAGCTGTGACGCCCCTTTGTACAGTCCGTCGGTTGCTTATTTTTGGTTTGAATATTGTTTATATTTCTCAAGTTATTTTGAATTTTTGGCTTTGTTTCTTTTCAAATCGTCCAAGGCTATTTCCAAACCGTTCAAATCCTCTTTAAATTCCCTAATCCATCCTACTTGCTGCTTCATATCCCACAGTTTCTCTATTATTCTCCTTGATAATCTGGTTTCTGGTGTCCTTAAATGTGACCAACAAAAGATATACTTTTCTTCCTTATAGTGTCTGTAATATGTTTAAGTACTCTGTAAAGTACTTCATTCGACACTATCCATCTTCTTGATATTTTTCATTCAGACATTTTCTAGCTATTTTCCTCTCTTTTTTTAAAGATTTTGTCAACTCTGATTTCCTGCATTATCTTCAAACATGTTTCACTACCGTAGGTCACCTCTGGTTGCACAACTGTCTTGTAAAGTAGTATGTAAAAGTGTGTCTCAATATTATAGTACAATAGTAATGAATAATTAATTCTAGGTCAATCAATCAATCAATCAATTTGATTGAAAATCAATCAATTTTATTGAAAATAAATCATTATTACAATTTCGGGTCCTGCTAAACCCGTAGGTTTTTCAGCATGTGCCCATTCAATGCATATTAAGTTTTACAAATAAATAATATTATTAAACCAAACAAATTTTTACAAACAATTTGCATGCAAATAGTGAAAAAAATAGATAATAATAAAAAGCAAAAAGAGAAAAAGAAGATTACAACTAAAAACCAAATAAAAACATTTTACCATTAAGAAATTATATTAATTAAGGAAAAAAATAAAAGATGAAATGAAATGAAAATTTTTCTACAATAAAATTAAAAAAAAAAATTAATTAATATCTATTAGGTCTCACTTTAATTGTTCAATATAAAGAGTATTTCACACAATGCTACTTCCACATATTTGCACCTTTTAAAAGGTTTTTTTTTTACTAGCGCATATAAGTATGGGCCTTTTATAAACAATTTTTGAATGTTTGAAATGGCTTCACTTTCAGGGTACTTCCACAGTGGAACATCCAATATTCTTTAGGATAAAACTGCAGATCCAGACAGTGATCAAACTCCATATTATTTATTTATTTGTTTATTTATTTATTCATTTATTTATTTGTTTATTTATTCATTTATTCATTCATTTATTTATTTATATGTAACACCACATATTAAATGTATTATATTACATGTTATAATATACTCTAATACATAATTATTATTGTACGTTATAAGATTATACATATATGATATTACGTATTATTCTATCACAGCAGTGCGTCATAAATTTCGACTTGTTTCAGAGGCTAGTAGTTCATTAAGACTCGTCCACATTCATTATTCACTGAGTTATTCATCAGAAATTCATTAATTTTGTCAAATTTCGACTGTGAGTGGAGTCCAATTTGTTGGGCGTGAAATTGATGCTTCTTGTTCCCTTACCCCTCTCCCTTCTCTAAACGAGATTCAAGACAGTTTTCTCAATAAATCATCATTCTCGAAAAGGGGAAGCATTGTCGGTGGTGTAGTGGAGGGGAATGGGGGAGAGGAGAGGAGAGTCACGAACAACTGTTGGGGTGTTCGGTAAGTGAGGTGACTAACCCCTAAATACCATCCGACAGGCGTCTGGAGATTAGTAACTAAAAGGGGAAGAGAAAGAAAAAGAAAAGGGTGGAGCGAAATGAAGAAGATGGTGACAAAGAAGAAACTGAGTAGGAGAAGAAAAAGATGAGGAATAAGGAGGAGAAGCAGAAAGAGAAGAAGAAAGAGAAGAAGAAGAATAATAAGGAGAGGATGGAGAAGGAGTAGATGAAGCAGAAGAAGAAGAAAAAGGAGAAGGAGAAGTGAAAAGAGAAGAAGATTATGGAAAAGACGAAGAAAAAAATTATAATAAGAAAAAGAAAAAGGAAAAGGAAGAAAAAATAGGATGAAGAAAAGATCGAGAATAATAACAAGAAGAGGAAGAGAAGAATGGAAAGAGAAGAAGAATAAGAAGATTATGGAAACGAAGAAAAAAGAGAAGAAAACAAAATTAGAAATAACAAAAAGAAGAAGTGGAATGAGAAGAAGACGATAGAGAAGAAAAGGACAAGAAGAAAAATAAGAAAAAATTGGAGAAAAATAGGAAGAGAAGAATAAAAAGAAGAAGGAATAGAATAAAATCAAAAAGGATAATTGTGAGAAGAAAAGCGAAAAGAGGAAGGAGAAGTGGGAAATAGAATAATAATAATAATAATAAAAATAATAATAATAATAAGGAGAAGAAGAAAGGAAGATTTGCATTGAATAACTTCAATTAAATATCAGATAATCAACCCAGATCTGTTTGATTAAATTCAAAAATAGCGTGGCTCATAGAATCTTTATTTTTTTAATTTTTTCTTATGATGAAGCCTTCATAGATCTGAGACCTGTGCGTGAGTAATGAGTTGGATGATGGTGATTGATAAGTTGGACCTACAGTTTAGGTGGGTTATGAACCACAGGAAAGTGATTTCACAGCAGAGAACAGAATCTTTTTTGCTGGCCAATCAGATCGGTCACCCTTACAAAGAGGACCCAGGAGTTCGTAGCTTATATTTATCTGACTGACAACGATACCTGATACGACCATAGAACCATATTACAATGGACGATAGTTCTATGGATACGACTCACGGTTATCACTTCCCCACTTGTTTTAGCTTTAGTTAAACTTCAATATGTTTTTACCTTGTACATCTTCTACACCCAACAACCAATGCTTGCTACAATGCACACTAATTATAGAAATATATAATTTTGTTGAAGTAATATGTACGAACATCTTTTTAAATGCTGGTGCACCAATAAATTATTATTACACACGCCTTTTACGCCTGTCAATGGAAGAGAGTGAAACTTCTGATGAAGATAGGTGGAGAATAGAAAGAGAGATAGAGTGGGAGGCAAGAAGAAGAGAAAGAAGTAAAACGTTGTTGATAAATGTTAAAATATTTACATATTAATTACCGGTGGGGTGACCCAGATATTTTAGCCTCGCTCATACAGTAGAGCGAGATAAGCGATCTGCAATTTCCAGAGAAGTACATCTTCAGTTCCTTGGAGAGTAGAAGAGAGTGAGAAAGGGTAGAAAGAGAGAGAGAGAGAGAGAGAGTAAAGAGGGAGAGAGAGAGAGAAGGAGCGAATGAATGTGAGTGATGGCGAGATATTGTGTGAGAGTGCATGAGAGAGAGAGAGAAAAGAAAGAGTGTTAAAAGAGACAGAGTGAGAAAGAATGATGGAGAATGAGAGAGGGAGAGAGAGAGAGTGTGTGTATGAGTGTGTGTTTGAACGATAAAGGGTGTGAGAAAGAGCATCTGTCATTTCCAGTGCTGAAAAAAAGGAATAAAATTATTTTTCCAAATGGAATTTCAAATGTCAACTAACGAGATTTAACAAGTGGTAACGATACTCGACTGACGCAAGCAAGCTGGCCACTCTAATAAAAATCGCCAACATATTGGATGAAATGTGTTTTCATTGCATTTGCATACAGATTCTAGCTTCGGTTACCAGTGATAAAAATGAGAAGTATGAGTTATTTTACATTTTATGTAGAACAGGGATTGCGGGAACATTTACAGTTTTAATTTAGTTGGTGGTAGTCAAATACAGTAGAGATGAACCTCGAATTAATTATTTTAGTGGTTGTGACATCTGTATTTTTTCGTTATAAATATAGTTTACTATTAGGTTAGGGCAATAACTAAAATGATCAGTGCAAAAACTTTTCAATGTTTGTACCACAAGAACAAGAACCTTGAGAATCATCCATTAATATTATGTTATAGGCTACTGAGCCAGCAGCTCTGGTAGCGCAGTTGGTTGGAGCGCTTGTCTGTGATTAGATAAGGCTCTGACTGGCTTCGTTTTCTGCAGCCTTGAGTTTGAATCTCATTTTTTTCTGAGGATGAAGCCCACATAGGTCTGAGACCTGTGTGTGGGCAATGAGTTGGATGATGCTAATTGATGAGTTTTACGCTTAGTTCTCCAGACTCATGTAGGCATCATCCACAAAATTATATTTTTCAAATCGTCATAATCATTTCTGTTGATTAGAGATGATTTATTCATCTTTCATTCATCATTTATTCATTTATTCATTGAAAAAATATATCATTTATTCATTTTTGTTTTTACGCGTTCACTATCATTTCCTATTATATAATATATATATGGTCTAAATCTTAATAGTTTGGTGTTAGGCTAACTGTTTTCACTTGTTTTTCATTGATTAGCTCCTCCCATTGTTAAAAGTGGGCGTGGCAGGTGTCAGTGAACAACGAATCACAGCGAATTATAGCGTTCCTATAAGAGGCCGCCATTTTATAAATGATCATCCATTTTGTTAGCCCAAAGTATACTGATTTTGAGGCATGAATTGAATATTACATAGTTATTTAAAATTCTAGTTCTTATTCGATCCAGATTGAAAATTTCAACTGTCAGAAGTATGTAGCCTAGTTTTTTTCAGTAAATTTATGGGTGTGACAACAAAAGGTAGGCGAAGAATAAAAGATAAGCAGAAAAAATCATGAGTGAATAAACGAAAAACAGAAGAATAGTGAAGAGGTGTGGGTGGGGGAAGAGAAGGTGAATGCTTGTATTACTCCGATTTTTTAGCTTAGATTACAAGATTTTGTAAGGATGAAGTTTCAAAACTCGTTTTAAAACGATTGTTTTCTTAGAAGCATCCAAAATGCATTTTAGAGGCTATCTTTGTGTATTCAATGAGCTGAAGAAGTAACTTATTATTTTTTAATTTAATTGAAAATTAAACTAAAAACTAAAGAATAAATTTGTATCAATGCAATGCAATGAAATTGGCTACATGTGAAATACGATTTTCTGCCATTTAATTTGTATATAATTCCAGATATATGACTGCCGCGACTGGCTTGTCTGAACAGAAAGTTTAATTTTCAAGCACTTTTTGCCGCATTTGACGACGTATATCGGAAATAACGTAGCGAGTGTTATTTTCCAAGTCTGGCTTATCTGTGTAGGTCAGACCATAGAAATAGAAGTACCTTTATTACTACCTTAAAATGTAAATACCAAACGAGAAAATTTTAAGTCAACGACGATTGTCGACTTGGAAGTCAACATTAGCCGCTTTATCGCCGATATACGGCCCTATTTATTGCAGCAAAAGTCTTTAAATTTGTTTTCAAGTTTAATACGTCTAAAAATCACCCTTAAATTCAACCACCCTGGAAAGGAAATTTTTGCCTTAACTTAAACAGTGTCTCTACAGTCTAGTAGTAGCAGTAGTAGCAGTAGAAGTAGTAGTAGTAGTATTGGAAGTGACAGAAGCACACCAATTGCGATAATTTTCTGTGCCATTAGACATTCTTCATTCGAGAATGAGTGATGGAGGGAGGTGTGGGGAAGGGCGCTAATTTCCTTTGTCGTTATTTCCAATTTGGCTGACGATGCAGCATTATCGAGCTCAATTAGAACGAACCACTTCTCAGCTACTGGGCCTACTATACAGAGTGTTCGTTAATTTCATGCCTCTTTCCTCATAATGTCAGTCTAAAGCTACTTCCGTCAGTTCTGAACACAGTCATTTTCAAGTAATGTTCCTTTGGGAAGGGGGGGGGGAGAGTGTAAGGGGATGAGGTAGGGAAAAGGTGAATAATAATTATTGCAATTAATTAATATATGAAGATTTAATAATATTTAATCGTATGAGAAGGGTGGAGTTGGGCGAGTGGGTAGCATGGAAAATTTAGAAGAAGAAGAAAAATAAGATAAGAAGAACAAGGAGAAGAAGATGGAGAAAAAGAAACGAAGATGGAGTAGGAGACAGTTGGGAGCATGAGTAGCATGCGAAATCTCATAGAAGAAGGAGGAGAGGAAGAAGAAGAACAAGGATGTGAAGAAAAAGGAAAAAAATTGAGAAGGAGGAAAAGGGAAAAAAGAAGAAATAGCAAGATGCGAGGACCAAAAAGAAGAAGGAGGAGGAGAAGAAGAAGGAGGAGGAGAAGAAGAAGGAGGAGGAGAAGAAGAAGGAGATGGAGAAGAAGAAGGAGGAAATAGTGAGAGAGAGGAAGGAGAAGAAAAAGAAAAGCAATTAAGAAAAAGACGGCAGAAGAAGAACATGACAGAAGAAGATGATGAAAAAAAGGAAGAAAGAGAAGACGACGGAAGAAGCAGAGTAAGTAGAAGAAGTCGAACAAAATAGTTGTAGAAGAAGAAAGAGAAGAAGAAAAAATCAAGGAGCAAGAAGGGAGAAGCAGGAAGAAGAAGCAAGAAGAATCAAGCTGAAGCATGAAGGAGCAAAAAAGAAGGAGAGAAGACAAAGTAGATGAAGGAGGAGAAAACGAAGCAAGACAACAAGTTGCAAGGCGAAGCGGGAACGCTCCGTTACAAAGATAAAGGAGGCTAAAGTTGTTCTCTATCATTTTACCCAATGAAAAACCTCCATTCAGGTGGTTAATTGATGAGGTTTCACGTAAAATGATAGATATGGTGAACGAACAAAATATCACCAAGAAGCACAAAAAGCTTCAATAGTAGTCCATCTATAAAACAAAAATAGAAATTACGATAGTTTCTTCTTTATTTGTGTTCAACTTGAAGCTCAATCAATCGATAAGCATCGAACAGACATAAACGTTGAAAGTCCCCCTGAATCAATTCACTCAGACAAAATGCCCCGACTTTCAATTACGCAAGTTCCATTCTATTCCAGATATCTTTGCTGCCATTTTACTACCTACCATTTTGCTTGGCGAGACGAAAGACAGTTTCTTCTTTCAGAAAAAGACAATTTCTTCTCTCAGAAAAAGACAAAAAGACAATTTCTTCTTTGAGGAGTTTTCCAGTTCGTTCAACTTACAAAAAAATAAAAGCTCTCAAAAATACGGGTTTCATCCATTTTTGGAGCACAACGGATATTTTTGCTATGGCAAAAGTTGTCATTTAAAAACAGTAAATTTTCCAAGAGGAAAATGGAGGTGGAAAAGTGGAAAAGTTGTTATCTGTTGTGAAAATGCTGACTGGGATTTGTTGGCTTGCTGTGGCAGATTGAGCTGTTTTTTTTTTTGTTCCGCCAAGTTGGCTGAACTGGTCTTGAATAGCCTCAACTGGCCTGGGGCTTTTCCGCCGGCTGCCATCTTGATTTATAACAATTGGTCGACGTCGCTGCTGCTTTTCCAGAGCGGAAAAAGTTTTTCCGACAACCAATCGGGCAAACCCACTTGTTGTAAATTCGCATGCTTACCCCCCGGTTGCGCAAACGTCCTATCATAGTGATGGTTCATTATCCGTTCCACTTTTATACCAAGCTTCTATGTGTAATCATCTGTCTATACCTTTACAGAGTGTTTCGGAACTCTCTAACAATACTTCTAGGTAGTGTTTCTGGACTAACAATAGTAAATATCATAATAAAAATTTTCTAAATATTCACCAGTTACTCACACAGCCGCCATTTTGTTTTTTCACATATTATTTTTTTTATTCGAACACCATTAAACGTATAATTTTGAAATTTATTGTTTTATAACAATTGAAACAATCTAAAAATAATAATCAAAATTTTCTGACTTAGACAAAATGGCGGCCATTTCAAATCTTTGAACAGGATTAAATTAGTAATGACTAATGCTATCAAAATTTGACTGGAATAATGTATTTTTGATATTTTTATTGAAAATCTAACGATGCCTCATTTTTCAAGATTGGCCAACAATTAACAGTGATATGCTACTTCTTAGGGTGTGCGCTGGTTGGAAGCGGGTTGCAGTTTCACGAAAAAACAAGGAATAACTTACAAACAAAGAATTATATGAAAGTTTATTTACCATAGATAATTTCAAAGAATAAATCCGTTTTTCACAGATCAATTTCAATGTCTCTTGAGCATAATTCAGAGCAAGAATTGATCTTATAATGGTACTATAGAGATTTCTACAGAATTGGCGACTATTTTCTATTAAGGACCATTGTCCGTCCGTCCGTCTGTGCTCTAGCGCTTGATGGAAGATTCTACTTGAAACTTGGTATATAGCTTCCTCATAGTCGAATAGAGATCGCTATTGATTTTACAGTGGGGGAGTCAAATACAAAAATAATTATGATTTAATTCAAATTTTCACTACATATTTCCACTATAGGCACTTGGTTAGTTGTGGATAGAGAAAATCAAAGCATTATACAGCTGTTTTATTTGGAGTACAAAAAAAAATTGAAGAATATTACGAAAGATGTTGCTCAGCCCAATTTATCCTTTTCATTTTTACAGTGCATGCGTTGACGTTTTAAGTTTTCATTGTGTTATAATATTTTCTCGAATTATTTTAAGTTACCGAATTGAAAAAAGGGAGAATATTGGGAGAATATTTAAATTGTTATGACATCTGCTGTAAAAGAAAAAGAAACATTACTCTTTCTCAATTATTACTGACACTGTGCATTCTTTAGTGATTCTTTTAGTGTGAATGTAGAAATCAAAGCAGTTAAATGGTGCATATTTACTGAATATGATAATAATTATTTTATGTAAATTCGTCGGGTCCATGGATACTCCATTGTATTGGTTTATCATCTCATCAGTCATCAATTGACTATTTGTGATTCATTCTTGCGACAACAATCAAATCCAATGCACAGTGTACTCTGTTTAGCACTCAAATAGCTCCCACCACAGTACTTTGTTTAGTATTCAAATAATTCACAATCCAACAAATTAATGCCAATCCAACAAAAGGATTTCCCGTATTGTTATTGGTCAAAGGGCTTCCCTCCTCACCTTCTCCACTCTTTTCTCCTCCCTTTATCGCTCTTCTTTGCCCGTTTGACCCCCCCCCCCCCCCACCCGCCAAGTGCATCATTGATTGCGTATTTTGGCCTCTTCAAACAATTAATTATTTGAGGTGAGAGAGTTTAAAACTGGCCAACAACTGGTATGGTGGTCAAATATCACTGGCAGAAAAGTTTTTTATCGAAATTTTGTCTCTTACAAGAGTGTTAAACAGCGAGCGCTCTCTCAGTTCGAGTGTTGTCATTTCGAATTAAATTTGAACACAAGTTTGGTAAGGGGGGCCTTTGGCCGGTTGCTTGATTTCCCCTTTTCTAATTAGCTTTATCAATTACACTTTACACTGTTGAACAGAACGCATTCCAGGCATTTACACACACAGCCTATGTCTGGGTTTGACAGTTGACATAGGAACGAAAGTGTATGAGAGGGTGCGAGAGTGGAAGAGAAAGATAGGGAGAGAGAGAGAAAAAGAGAGATGATAGAAAAGTAAGGGAGAGGAAAAGGATGTGGAAGAAAGATAGTAAGTGATAGAGAAAATGTGAGAGATATGGAGAAAGTGTGAAAGAGGCGATTCAAATTCAGATTACTCTGTGCAAATTTACTATGTACTAATTCATAGGACACTCATTATATGGATATGGATGATTATGGTATTATGATTAGCAACTCTCAGATCCAATAGTTATATTGACGTACAGTGAATTTGGAAAATTTAACTCAATGGATAAATAACATTAGAAATAAAAAATAAATTATCTATGCAATAGGTAAAGATAAGATCAGGTAGAGATGAGTGAGAGACAAAGAGAGAATGAGTGAGAGGGGATGTGAGAAATGAAGAAAGAGAAAGAGAGAGGGAATGTGAGAGGTAGGGAGGAATGTGAAAGAGAGAAAGAGGGAGAGAGAGAATGATAGTGAAAGAGAGGATGAGTGAGCGTGAGAGAGTGAGTGACAAAGAGAAGATGAGTGAGAGTGGATTGGAGAGATAGGAATAGAGAGAGAGAGAGAGAGAGAGAGAGAGAGTTTAAACAGAGAAAGAGGGAGTGAGAGAGAGTGGGAACGAGGGTAAGAGGGGAGACAGAGTGACAATGAAAGAACGAGTGAGAGTGCATTTGAGAGATAGTGAAAGCGAAAGAGATTGAAAGAGAGAGTAAGAGGGTGAGTGGAGGAGAGAGAGAAAGAGATAAAATGTGGGAGATAGTGTGAAAGAGAGGAAGATGAAGAGAGAGAGAGAGAGTGAGAAAATGTGAGAGATAGAGAGTGTTTTAAAGAGAGAAGGATGGGAAAAGAGAGAGTAAGGGGTGAGAAAGTAAAAGAAAGAAAGAAAGTGTGTGAGAGAGAGTGAGTGAGAAAACTAGAGTGTTGGTGGAGGAAGATTGAGAGAGGGTGAGAGAGGGATATTTTCAAATGAAAAAGACAGATATATCGGTTTCACTGTTGTTTTGAACAGCTATCACCCTGTCCAAGTGCATATTGGCAAACAATGGAATAAAACAAGCATTTCTAAAGCATCGATTACACTGGGCGAGTTTACTGGCTAACAGGCCAGCTAGTAGCAACACTACAAGCCGATCTCAGCTCCAAAGATGAAGGTGGCAGCTATCTCTATCACTTTACTCTATGAAACCGCTCGAGAGTCTCCATTTAGGTGGTGCATTGATTAAGTTCCATGCAAAACGAGCTGAAAAAACAAGTGAAACATTTTAAAAGTATGTAACTATTAAAGGTATTGAGATATTTTATGGTCGGAGGGGAGGTGGAGTTCTTATCGCAGTGAGAAGGTCATTACAATCTGAGCTCTGTATTGAGCTTTGCGAAAATAATAATTATTGCTATGATTCCGTGGGGATTAAACTTAAATTGAACTCAACCTATTATCACATAAATGCTGTTTATATGCCACCGTCAACTCCATCAAATATTTTTCTTGGTTATTGTGACTATATTGAATCTCTAAATAACTTACTTAGTGGGAATTTAATGATCATTGGGGATTTCAATTTACCAGAAATTAGCTCTAGCACTTATAATCTCTCTTCCGGTTCTACTAAAGCAAAATTTCTCTATCGCTTTATGTCATTCTATGATCTAATCTCATATAACTCTGTGCAAAATGAGCTTGGTAGAACTTTGGATATTGTATTGAGTAACTTTCCAGTGAAAGTAATGAAAAGCGATGATCCACTTCTCCCTGAAGATGGTTATCACCCTGCGTTGTGTGTGGAGGCCTCATACTCAGTGATGACGTCAGGGCTAGATTCAGACCGCTCACCCGAGTTTTGTTATGATTATAACAAGGGAGATTTTTTCGGCCTCTATTGCGGTCTCCGCGATTGCAGTTGGGACTCCGTTTTCTGTTGTGATGATGTCGACTCTGCAGTTGATAAGTTTTATAAAATACTTCACCACCATTTTGATGAATTCATTCCAAAGAGGAGGTTGAACTTTTCAAATAATAAGTATCCTCCTTGGTTTACATTTGATATTATACGTGATTTAAAGATTAAAAATAAGTGTTCAAGAAAGAGAAGAACTTCTCCTTATCATGATAATATATTTAAAAAATTACGAGCATCTCTAAAAACTAGAATTTCAATGTCCTATGAAGAGTATTTGAGTAGAATCCAAAATGGCTTGCGCCATAATGTTAAAAATTTCTGGAAATATGTGAATTCAAAAAGAAAAACTTCTTTTGTGGAGTCGACCATGACACTGAACGGAGAGTCCTACTGTGGATCTGAAATCGTTAATGGGTTTTCTAAGTATTTTAGATCTGTTTATGAGGCTGATACACCTAATGCACGAGTGGGGATTCCAGAGGTGTCTGGGTGCTCATTATTGGATGGGGGTGTTGGGTCGGTCTCTTTTGATGACATCCTATCTGCCATTAATGAGCTGAAGTCTGGCTGCTCTGAGGGTCCTGATGCGATTCCGACTTTTATTGTTAAGGGCTGCGCTGCAGTTCTTCTCAAGCCATTAAAATTCATTTTTAATTTAGCTATAAGGTCAGGTAAATTTCCTTTAAAATGGAAGATTGCAAGGGTTACTCCTGTTTTCAAATCTGGAAATAGAAATGATATTAAGAATTACAGGCCAATTTCCATTTTAAATTGTTTTTCAAAAATTTTTGAAAAAGTTCTATATTCCATTATTTATGAACAAGGTCAAAGAATTATTGCATCCGAGCAGCATGGATTTTTGCCTCGTCGTTCCACTGTTTCCAATCTTATGGTTTTTAGTAATGAAGTATCAAAAATTTTGGATCATGGTGGACGTACTGATGTTATCTACACCGATTTATCAAAGGCCTTTGACACTATTAATCATAGAATTCTGATTGGAAAACTCAAAGTATTAGGATTCTGTGAAACTTTGGTAAATCTTGTTCAAAGTTATCTTGAGGCAAGGGTACAATATGTAAAGGTTCATAACTTTAAATCAGATAATTTTGAGTGTACATCAGGGGTACCTCAGGGCTCTAACCTGGGACCACTCCTATTTATTTTATTCATCAATGATCTTCCGTCTGTTATCACTAAATCTTCATGTCTTTTGTATGCAGATGATGTAAAACTGTTCAAAGAAGTAAATGGTCCTAATGATTGCTATGATTTGCAGAGGGATATTGATAATCTGTCTGGATGGTGTGATGCAAATGGACTAAAAATTAATGTGGGTAAATGCAAGTTCATGAGTTTTACTAGACAGTCTTCCCCTCATAGTCACGTATACTTCATGAATGGTATCCCACTGGAAAGGGTGGAGTCGTTCAGGGACCTGGGAGTGGTATTCAGCTCCGACTTCTCATTCAATGCACATGTAGATTACATAGCTAATAGAGCCAATCAGCAGATGGGATTCATCTTCAGGACGTGCTCACCCTTCAGAGATGTAGTGCCTCTGGTACTTTTATATAAATCAATTGTAAGGAGCCTATTGGAGTATGCTTGCGAAATTTGGAATCCATATTGTCATGAACAGATTTACATACTAGAACGTTTGCAAAACAAATTCTTGAGATGCATTTATTATAAAAAGAACAATGTTTTCTGTCCCTTTGATTACCCTACCAATTCTCTGAGAAGTATGTTTAAAATTAGATCACTGAAAGTTAGACGAGATGTCAAATCACTTGTTTTCCTCTATAATTTATTGAATAATAGAATTGACTCATCGTATCTGCTTTCTAAAATTAATATATATATAAATACCATTGCTCGCCGTTCATCTTTTTCTTTTCATATTTCTCGCTCCAGGACAGTAAGCCATTATAACTCCCCTCTGAATAGAGTTCAGAGAATTTTCAACAGTTGTTCTGTGCACTTGGATATCTTCTGGTTCTCCCCATTCAAATTCCGTAGGATTGCGTATGATTCAGTTGTGTAGCATGTGGTCATCATTTCGTGATTTTGTGCTTGCATTTAATTATTCCTTTTGTAAGTATTACACAGACATTTCATTCTTCTCATCCATCATATTATTTTAGTAGTTTAAATTTTTATAATTAAAATTTTGTTAATTTTATTATTTTTCATACTCTTAATCTATTATTGTATTCATTGTGTTATTTATTATTGTCATCATAATGACTTTACTTGCTTGTTTTCTTTATTATTGATTGAATTTTCTTATGTTTTCATTTTCATTTATAATTATTTCAAATTGCATAGTGTTGAAATTATTGTATTGTGTGAAGGAGGCAAAATGGGGTTACACCTGTTGTCTCCATTAATAAAATTATTTATTTATTTATTTATTTATCACACAAAAATAGCTGAAGGAGGGGAGGAATGGGAGCAGAAAGAGGAGGATGATAATGATGATTTGGAGTTGGAGAATGATTAAAAGGATGATGATGATGATGATTTAGAGTTGGAGGAGGATTAAAATGACGATGATGATTTAGAGTTGGAGGAGGATTAAAAGGATGATGATGATGATGATGATGATGATTTAGAGTTGGAGGAGGATTAAATGGATGATGATGATGATGATGATGATGATGATGTTTTAGAGTTGGAGCAGGATTAAAAGGATGATGATGATGATGATGATTTAGAGTTGGAGGAGGATTAAAAGGATGATGATAATGATTATGATTTAGAGTTGGAGGAGGATTAAAAGGAGGATGATGATGATGATGATTTGTAATATGAGGAAAAATATTACTAGGATGACAAGGAGACGAATAGTATGAGAAGGAACTGGAGGGGGGGGAAATGGTGATGATTTTGAGTGGAAGAGGAAAAAAAGAAGAATGATGATGATGATGAGGAGGAGTAGGAGGAGTAGGAGGAGTAGGATAAGAAAAAGGACTAACAGAAAGAAAGATAGATAGATAAAATGCCTTTATTTCGCACTTTACAATATAAAACAGAGGGAGAAGAAGAAGAAGAAGGCGAAGGAGAAGAAAAAAGAGTGACACAAAGCAGTAGTAGACAGAACAAGAAAGTCTGAATGTTGAGTGTACCTACATAAGCAAATAGAACATCTCTCCAGAGCCACTTCGTCTTTTCATCCTCCTCCTCCTCTTCCTTCTCCTCCTCCTACACCTCCTCCCCCTTCACCTCTCCTCCTCCACTTCTTCTTCTACTGCTCCTTCTTATCATTCTCCTTTCCTTCTTCTTCTGTTAGTCCTTTTTCTTCTTAATTTTCTTGTACTTTATCTTCTTATTCTTACTCTACCTCCACGGAGCCCGTCATTCTTTTGCCATCTACAGAATTCTTCCTTCCTTTTGTCCTCCCCCCTTTTCTTCCTTCCATTCTTATTCAAAATTATTCAAATTTTTGCGGAGTTGTGGAGGATATTTTAGTTAAGAGGGTACCCCTCACCCTTAGGGGTTTAGGGGGGTTCTAGATGCTGGGAAGGGGGTTTGAGGCTGGCTTGGGACCATGTAAAACAGGGACAAAACTCAGGGGGGATGATATCAAATTAAAGCCCCCCGAAAAGAGAGTGCTTAGGGGAGGGAGGAGTTTTTGGGAGAGGGGTGCACTCGGGGATCACCTTTTGAATATTTGAGGCTAAAAGCTGGTGGCAAGTCTGTTTCGTTTTTTACCAAAACATCTTACTGTTACGATTTGTTTTACTGAATTTTTATTATTTGAAGATTTTTTCTATTCCTGTGTTACGTGCATTGTGCTTTTTCAATTGACCTAACGGAGAGAGGTCTCTGTTTCGAGTCTACCGCTTTGCATTTGTCTGTCTGTTCAGCACTGAACACGTGAACCGATTTCTTTGAAACCAAGCCTACTTCTATAGGAACATATGACTTTTAAAATAAGCTTCTTCATCATATTATGCAATTTGAATCAGATTTATATTATAGCCCTCAGGCCCCCTTATTCATATGAATATTCCAATTAAGTATAATAGCAAGTGATTACTAAGTAAATTATATCGTTTTATAAACTCATTCATCAGGCATCTTAAATCTAATTTTAGTAACAAGCTGTCACGCAAATTGAAAACCCAGCCTTGTAGATGTGCTACAGAGTGATTTTTTGTGAAAAACAGACATGATATAGACTATACGCAAATTGAATCAAGGGTTAGGTCTGATGACTGTGTTCAATTTTGCGATGGTGATTATCATTGAGTACATCAAATATGTTCCTCTGTGCAAGTACTCTTATTGTTGGGCGTGAGGTACGCTGTTCACAAAACGACGAGTAACTAGTAACATATTCATCAATCACCATCATTCGATTCATTATCCACGCACAGGTCTCAGACCTATGTGGGCTTCACCCACAAAAAATAATTTGTATTTCTACTTGGAAGTGTAATGTAGGCTTTCTTTATACTCTGCTTGGAAAATGACGATTTTTATATTTTTTGTTATGATAAAAAAGCAAAGATGGTCTCAAATTGTAGGAAGCATTTTTCTCTTCCAAATATTTGACTTCAAAATCTAAAGAAAATACTTTTTAAATTGAGGGAAACAAAAAAATAAGTAGCCAAATTTTTATAAGTTTTAAAGTTTTTCCGGCTTTCCGATCTTACAACTTTTCCGTCTTTTCCGATCTTTTCCGTTCTGGAAAGTTACTAACGGTGCCATCAATATATATTTTGGAAGTGTGCTCTCACACTCATAAGAATCTAGACACATTTAAACTCTATAATGCATCACAATCTTACCACACTCGTAATGCAACTAGGATATCAGCGGTTGCTCACAGAACAACACGATTTGAAAAGTCCCCCCAATATTTTGGTCCCAAAATTTATAACTTGCTACCTCAAAATTTATAAGTGGCAAATTATAGGCAATTTAAAAACTTGGTTGGTGGAGAAGGCTTTTTACTGTGTGAGCGAATTCCTTAATGGGTGAAATGCTTTGTTTTTTATTTTCTAAGGTTTTTTATGTCAATTCAATGAACATTTTTGTATGACCTTTGAATAATTTAAAATAATTATTATCACATTTTGATGTTGTTATGATTGATGTTTTTTTTATTTTGTTCTTGTGATTTGACTGTAATGAATATGACCTGCATGTACTGACTCATTCTCAGTTTGTTGTAACAAATGTTTGGAATGTAAATAAATTCAATTCAATTCAAACTATGTGTCGGGCAATAAATATCTACTTTTTGGAGGATGAAGCCCACATAGGTCTAAGACCTGTGCGTGGGTAATGAATTGGATGATGGTGATTGATGAGTTGGACTTACAGTTTTAGGTGGGTTCCGAACCACCGGAAGTGATTTTACAGCAGAGAACAGAGTCTTTTTTGCTGGCCAATCCAATCGGAAGCAACCTTTACGAATATGGTGAAAGTTAAATGTGCCTATCAGCGCAACGGATGATAATAAATTATTATTATTTTATGTAAATTCGTCAGGTACTTAGATACTCTGTTGCATCGGTTTATTCTTCTATAACTAGTATGATTTCTCATTCATGTCCATACCCGACTCACTCACTCTCACTCTCTTTCTTTCTTTATTATCACTCTCTCTCTTCTCTCTCTTTCTCCTTCTCTCCCCTTTTCCATTTTCGTGTTTATTGAGGATGTAAGTGTACAAATAATGAATAAATGATATTGTAGTGTAATACTCTTTTCAATGAATGAACGTGCAGCTCTCTCACATTGATGGTGGCTTTCACATCGGCTAACGAGCATGTTTGTCTCATGTTAAATAATTGATGTATACAACCTTGTCAAAGGTCCTATATACCTATGTATATTATTGATAAATAAATTTGCTAGTATTGTTTATTCAGTCACTTTTAATGTATTCGGCTAGATCAATACTATAACTTTCGAATGGAAAGTAAAAAGTTCTTCTTATCTCTACTTCTTCTTCTTCTTCTTTTCTTCTCTTTTATTTGTCATCTTTCTACTTCTTCTTCTTCTTCTTCTTCTTCTCTTCTACTTGTCATCTTTCTACATCTTATTTCATTCGTGTATTTTTTCTTCTTCCATTCGTCCTCTTTCTTCTTCTTTTTTTTCTGTTTCTGTTTCTTCTCCTTCCTTTTTCTTTTTCTCATCTTTTTCTTTTTCTTCCCCCTGTTTCTTTCTTCATTGGTCACTTTTCAACAAACTCCTAGCTCTTCTCCACCATATTTATTTGTTCAACATTCCGAGCTACAATCTCTGAACAATCAATGAAGATAAGCTAATTAACTTTCCCATCAAAAGAAATCTCCTCTTGAAAAAGAATACACATTGTTTTTCTTCTTCTTCACCTTGATTTTCCTGTTTCTACCCTTTTGTCGGCCAAAACGAAAACTTTTTTAAGACTTTGAGAATTTTGATGAAATGAAAGATTATTTACGTACAAGTCTACTCCGCAAGGTTGTACCTAATTTCAATTAATTCAATAATTATTATTATGGCCAATCCGTCCCGAGGTTTCTTTGGCGGAGAAAAGTTTCCAAAGTTTTTCTTCTTTCAAAAGTTTTCGATAATTTTGTATGAAATAGAATACTTGAAAACGTATCTTGTCAGTATTCTTCAAGAGGAATTTTGGTTTTGTAATTATCAATGAAGAAAAACTTCTTTTGTCTAATTAACAAGCTCACATTACTTTGAAATTAACCAATACAATGGACTGACGTCGAGTAGTGTTACTCGATTTTTTGTCTGATAAATAAGCTCAAATTATTATAAAATAGACCAATAGAACGAAGTATTCAAGGACCCGACTAATTTACATAAAATAATAATGATTATTATCAGTGGTGTGCTGATAGGCATATGCACCATTCAACTGCTCCGATTTATATAAACTTCATAGTTTTTTTTTTTAATTGCTGATGATGCCCACATGAGTCCGAGACTTGTGCGTGGGTGAATTATTACACTTAAATGCCTGACGGTGGAGCGGGATTCGAACCCACGACCACTTAAACGACAGCAAGCTGAAGTTGTGACGCCCCAACCAACTGCGCTAAGCGGGCCGCCAGTGCTTCCCGATTCACAAAAAATGCACATCGGCAGTACTTGAAAAAAATTTTTGTTTCTTCTTCTTCTTCTCCATGTATAACAAATCTAATAATTTAACATGATTTAATATGTTCTATACTTTTTGTTTGAATCGACGATATAAATAGTTCAAGAAAACGTTTCAACACAATCAAAAATTAAAACCTCTTTGCTTGCACTGTTAAAATTAAGTGGATATCTGGGCTACGCAGCAACCATCGTAATATTCTTCTAATTCGTGTTTGTATTCGAAATGAGCCAGCAGTATAATGTTTTGTTTGTAAATAGTCAAAACTAACCAATAGCTTATAGTGAAAATCTGTATTAAATCATCATTATTTTTTATTCGACCCCAAACTGCAAAATCAATAGCGATCTCACTTTGACTATGAGGGAGCTATAAAAGGAAGTATATCCATTATGAACCTTATATGCAACGCATGTTGTAGACAGTTTTTGACAGTAATTTCCCAGCTTAAGGAGAAGGCTGAAAAGCATTTTAAGACACGTGCATGCTATCGAAAACTTAAACCGTGGATCACTACAGGATTGAGGAAATTAGAAAATGGGATAGGATGAGTAGACTTGTTAGAAACAACCCTCTTGACCAGCAATTACTGAGTGATTTCCATGCCTTCAGGAATAGTCTGAGCCAAAAACTGAAATATGTAAAGATTAATTATTACAAAAAAGAAATAACTGATAATGCAAATAACCCAAAAAATTTTGGAGAATATTAAACGAATACAATGGAACTAAGGCTAAAAAACAACAATTCCCTGTACAACTTTTCTAACAAATTCTGAAGAAAACTGTGAAGAGAACATAGTGGAGGTGGCAGACACTTTCAATGAATATTTTTCAAAAGTTGGAAGTAACTTAGCTGCAGAGTTGCCTTCCCCCTCACATGAAAACCTTAATCAGGGAGACCCTTTGGGTACCAATTTGCAGTTCCAACTGGAGCCAATCACTGATATGCAACTCATAGAAATGATTAAGGATATGCATGATGGCTCAGCCCCAGGTATTGACAAGATTAATGCAAATTTAATAGAAGATAATATTGATATTCTCTTGGTCCCATTGAAACATCTAATAAATCTTAGTCTGGCAACTGGTGTATTTCCTGATGATCTCAAAATAGTCAAGGTTATACCGATCCACAAGTCCAATAGTAAAAGTGATATGAATAACTATAGGCCCATATCCTTGCTGAGTGTTGTATCGAAGTTGTTGGAAAAATGTGTTAAATTACAATTTCTGGGGTATCTGGAGGAAAACAACTTGCTTTCCAATTGCCAATCTGGCTTCAGAAGAAGCAAGAATACCTCAGATTCACTGTTTGAAATAAATAAGGCTTTCATGGAGGCCATTAATCAAGATGCGAAGGTTATATCTGTTTTCATGGACCTGGCCAAGGCTTTCGATTCGATTGACAGAAATATACTGTTCGCGAAATTGGAGCGTATTGGGATGAGTGGCATAGCCTTGGCCTGGTTCAAGAGTTACCTTAGGGATAGAAAGCAGGTAGTCTCCATTGGACCAAACCTTAGTGGGGTTAGTAATGTGGACCATGGTGTGGTACAAGTAAGTACCCTTGGTCAGGCTTTGTTCCTTGTGTATATCAATAATATAGATAAGCTAGATATTGAGGGCAAGCTCATCCGGATGATACTGCAGTTATATTCAGGGGTGCAAGCTGGAATGAAACATTTTTAAAAGCGAAAATAGGAATGAAAAAGTTAAAGACATGGTTTGATAAAAATATTCTAACTATGAACGCTGGTAAAACAAAATGTCTTCCTATTGCAATTAGACCCTCTAGTGAGCCTCCCACATATTTAGTGCTAAAACTTCACTCTTGTGATGATATTCATAGCACTGACTGTAATTGCCAGACTATTGTCAGGGTTGAAAGCTACAACTATCTAGGAATTATAATAGACTCTAACTTGAGATATGAGAATCATATAATCAGATTACAACACAAACTTAGGAAAATGATTTATATATTTAATCAGTTAAGCTTAATCTTGAACGAACAAGAAATTGAGACCGTTTATTTTGCTTATGTTCAATCAATTTGATTGCATGGGGGGGGGGGGCACCGCTAAGACTGCACTGGATCCATTATATGTTATCCAGAAACTTATAATTAAAGCTGGCTTGAAACTGGACAGACAATACCCCACAGAGGCACTTTTCAATTATTCACGATTGCTGACTGTCAGGCAGATATACATAAAAAGCATACTCATGTTTACTTACAGAAATAGGAATTGTATTGCCATAGAGATAACACATAGCTACAGTACAAGAGGCTCTGAAAATGTTGGTCTACAGGTCCCTAGAATTTTCAAAGTGATAAATTGCACCAACCCATTTTATGTTTCAAACATTCTATTGAGGAAAGCGCCGACCAGAGAAATTAGAGAACCCACTGTCAATGTCTATGCCTACAAAAAGATTGTTTGCAAATGGTTATATGAGATCGGTGCCAATAATAATAAATTTAAATTATAATAAATTTTTTATTTCCCGCAAATCTTTTACAACGTTATTACATAATTCAGAAATATAATAAAGTTTACATAACACAGTACAAAAGAATATAACACATTATTAATCTATGAAATTGCGAAATATAATTAGGTTGCCCTGAGGTTGAAAACCTGATTTCGGTCAACCATTACAATAAAAAAACATTTTTAATAAAATCAGAGAGAGCCACCGAGGCAATAACGCAGAACATTTGCTGGAGCCTTAATACACATAGTCTTACAAAATCACTGAATAGAAGCAAGGATAAAATTACAATCTCTCCCATGAAATACTGATTGAACCACGCCTGTGCTTGTCTCATCCAAATTGTTTCATCTATGATACATTTATTTCACTGTACTCACACAATATGTTAATCTTTAAAATATTATATTAACTTACAGTTTTCATTTATTGTTAAAGTGCTTGTGATTGTTATTATTATTTGCATTGTGGTATTTTTATGGTATGCAATAAAATTTGATTTGAATTAACTTGTACTTTTGGTTTGCCATCTCTTAAAGCGGCATATGAGTTCATAAATAACTCGAATTATGTTTATATTCCATATAACATCCCTTTGACTCCTTCACTCTCATAGGGGCCTATACTTACTTGCATACACATATTTTTCCCTCTTATTACCGTATGTACTTTGCTCATCTTTTTAATATTTTTTCAACATAATAGGAAAATACTGGACATTTTCAGTCAATAATGAATTAATTTAGTAGAATGGTACTCGTCCCACACACAAGAGTAGTGAGGGATTGCAGATTGAGCCTACCCAATCACAGAGCAGTATTTCTAAGCCACGCCCCCTGAAGCCACGCCCCCTGAAGCCACGCCCCCCTTGACCAATGGGAGAAGACCACACCCCTGTAGGGGGAAGAGTCGGCCATTTTGTAGAGGTATGAGGCACGCCATTGGCTGCACGTGTTGGAGTGGGGGACCGTTTACCCCCCTTAAGCCCCCCTGGGCCTGCCCCCTTCAATCCCCCAACCCCTGTCCAAAGGAAAATGGTGCGTGCGCCCACAGACACAGGGTGGACTTTTTTCTTTTTGTAGGTGTCACCCAAACCTGTACTGCATGAATTTTTTCTTTTTTTAGGCATTATTCAAGCCTGCACTGCGTGGGGGTAAGGTTAGGAAAGAAAAAAATAAATAACCTTGTTTAAAACAGCCATTTTGGATTGCCTCTGCCTCCACCACTCACCAGGAGGCGAGAATCAAGTCTAAAAAATAAAATAATGAAAATAAGAGCTAAGCCTTGAGTGATATTTTGTTTTTTGTTGCTGTACTGCATGAATTTTTCTTTTTGTAGTGCATGGGGATAAGGTTGGGAAAGAAAAAATAAATAAATAACCTTGTTTAAAACAGCCATTTTGAATCACCCTCCACCTCCACCGCTCATCAAGAGGTAAGAACCAAGTTTAAAATAATGAAAATAAGAGCGAAGCCTTGAGTGTGATTCTGTTTTCGTTTTTTTCCGTCTGCATGCAGAAGAAAGCTATATATGTCAATTACGTAATTCTCAGCCGGCCGGCGCCTCAACACAATGTATTTTGTTGAGAAGAAAAAGAACATGGAGCCTGCTCCGCATCAACCGACAGTCGTCAGCATAATGATTAGCTCACAGCTCACAGCGTTAAGCAAAATGGCCGAGTCCCCCAGATGCTAGCACCTGGTTCCTCCAATCACACGCCTCCTTTACCCCTCGGCCTCCTGACTGCTGCTAATACAACTATCCTCACTGTTAATATATTCGGTCTGCGCTCACATAGGCTATTATGCAATGATGTCAGATTCCCTCAGTTCTTCCAAAATTGAATTTATTTTGATCGAATGCGATTGGTTACCAGCTTTTCTGGAAGATAAAAGTAATACTAAATGACTAACTCATTCGGATTATCATAAAAAATATAAGATCTGTATACATTTCTGATCATGAAAAATGATGAGTTGTATTTCCCAATAAAATATAAGATCTGTCTTGAGTTGTATTTCTCAAAAAATGCAAACCTTTACCTACATGCTGCCTTGCAACCAAAGTAGTTCTTGATGGAAACATTCTTTGAATTAACCATGATTTAATTCCACTAGTTCTCTTTACATATCCATCTTTATTCGAATGCACCCCTGTTTTGATTAAAATTTTTCTATAATTTCAAAAGTCGAGTGTGCTACATTCTTCTTCATTTGGCTGTGATTCAAAAAGTAATTCTAACAAACCAGTTGTTATTTTAAATTTTTAACCCCTAACAATAATGTATTTATCTACAAACTCAATCGGTACCTTATATCCCATGAAGTACAAATTATTTTCCAAATTATATTGAATTCCATATGATACACCTTTTTTCTTTAATGTGTGAAAACTGTCTAAATAATAATCAAGCAAATCTTGTACCTGGTTTTTCTTAAGTGAAAATGACTTACTTAAAGCAGCAGATGAATCTGACACTTTGTCAACTTTTTCTTCATCTTCATTGAAATAAACAGACTCATTATCTGTCAATTCCTCCTCCTCCTCCTCCTCCTCCTCCTCCTCCTCCTCCTCCTCCTCCTCCTCCTCCTCCTCCTCAGCTGTTGATTCCTCTTTTTTTATATAGTAATCCTTTTCATTAGAATCACCTTTCTCAGCTTTGATTTGTTTTTCAATTTTAAGTGAAGATTCCGTCAATTCCTGGAGTGGGTTTATAATTGGCGCCAACCTATTTTTCAAATTCATCTCTGTTTCAGACTGTACTCTGCATAAAGTATTATATTTTTCAACAATAGATTTTCTCAAATCATGAATTTTATTCGTTAAAAGATCTCTACTAGCGTTCGCACTTGTTCTCGATTTTATTTCCCTTCCACGCCGTTTCATTCTTGCTTTTTCCTTCCCCCTCCTCTGTCCTACCGTTTTCCTACCATCTTTAATAATTGCAAACACTCAATAACAATGCCGTTCAACAACTAACCAGCAAATTGCATTTGTTACACTAGTCAATTTGAACTCATTAGGATCTAAAAATACGTCTAAATTCAATCTGTACCTACCATCGGTCAATTTACATTCCATGAAAATTGTAATAAAACTATGACCTTCACCTTTTGTCCAAATTTCGGAACACATATTTTTAAAAGTATTAAATATCATTTCACTCTTGGTGAAATCCCTATTTATGAGTTTCAAAGATAATATATCTACTCTAAAGACCAAAATTATATTACTGTTCTCTCTAATTATGTGCTTCTGAATGCTTGCATACAATTGGTTCAGAAACTGCACATCAACTTCTTTATGTCGTCCCATACTGTAATAATCTTTGATCTGTGGAACTCTTTGCAGTTGTAAATCGTCAAAGATTACTAAAGAATGTCTTTCTAAATCATTCGGGTTTGGGATGCTAGAAATATCATCTGTCATAAAAAACTTTATAAACTTTAGCATGGGGAAAATCTTTTCCAAGAATACATACTTCGGTTGATATAACGATTTACTAAACATGTGTAAACTGCGAAAACGTAATGTTCTTCTATTGAAAATTAGATTCAACAAAATATTCGTTTTTCCACAATTTGAAGACCCAATAATCAACCCGCGTACATAATGCAGAAAAAGATTGCCATGCTTATTGTTTCCACCTGTCTTTGTACTGATAATCAATTCGTCAAAATTCAAATTAGGTATTTCAGGTTTATCATTTTTCTTTGATACCTTATTTTCAATCATTGTTAACAGTGTGTGTGTGCGTTCCTACACACGTCATAACTACAACTAAAAGATAAAACATGGGTTTTTTCACATAATAAAAGAACCAAGTATTCTCAATAAAAGATGCCACACTATATTCTCTCAAACAACAATAATACAACATGTCTAAAAGCTATATATATACTAACTTTAAAATTATTACACTTATTTATTTTCTTAAACAATAATTCAATATTCAACAAACTAACTCATACTGCTAAGATATACATAATGTTTCAAACTACTTGAGATTAGCTTGCTTTGCACATTCAATCATTGCTTCCATAAATAGCCTATCTGTATCTACACCTGATTTCGCTCTGTCTTTGATAAACTCTCTAACAGAATACAAAGAGGAAGACAATGAATTACAATAGCATTCCTCTGGAATCTGGTACGAAATTTTCCTACATATCCTTTTGCTCAATGTATCGCTACCGGTAGAACAAACACTCAAATGCATTTCTCTTTCTTCTTTGGTGTTATAAACCATCGAGATTCATCAAAGCTCATACCATTCCTACCGTAATTAACTAGCATATTAGTATGACTAATAAGAATATTTTTTTTTTTTTTTAGATTACGTCTTGGAGACTTCAGTTAAGGAGTATAAGACAAGTCAGATCAACAATATTATATACTAGATACCATGAATACTTTAATTAGTTGAGGTGAGGCTTGATTTTGATGTGAAAGGAACTCTTGTACACTATAAAAAGCATTATCAACTAAATATTTCTTCAATTGTTTTTTGAATATTTCTATATTTTCAAGACTCTTCAAAAACTGCGGTAGCTTGTTGTAGAATTTCCTACCAATATAACTAGGTTTTTGTTTGAATAAGCTACTATTGTGACTCACCAAGTGATAATCTCCTTGACTTCTTGTATTATAATCATGTACATCAAGATTTTGGTTAATATCATTCGTTTTTACATATAAAGTAGCTTCATACACATATAAGCAGGGTACAGTTAGGAGACCAAGTCTCTTGAACAACGGCCTACATGAATCTAATCTATTTACTCTTTCTATACACCTAACCGCTTTCTTTTGGATCTTAAACAACCTATCAAGATTTTGTTTTGATGAATTACCCCATACTAAGATAGCATACCTAATATGTGACAGTAAGAGCCCATGGTAAGCTGTAAAAAGTAACTTTTTGTCATTCAATCTAGCGAGCTGTCGCAGGACAAATACCCCAGATGAAATTTTACAACATATTTTCTCAATGTATGGAGTCCAGGTCAATCGTCTATCCAACGTAACTCCTATAATGCAATTTTTTCTTCCTGGTCCAATTGATTATCGTTTACAAACATGTTTATAGCCCTATCTTCATTTAAATTATGTTTGTTTTTGAATTGAAGGTATTGGCATTTTTTACTATTTATAGTTAATTTCAACTGATTTAAAAATTGGACAATGGACTGCACACCTATATGGGCACTTATTTCTAAATTATCTAGAATGGAATTGCTGAAAATGAGTGATGTATCATCAGCAAATAAGAGGGCTCTACCACTAATTAATTCTTTAGGTAAATGGTTGACATATAACAAAAACAGCAATGGACCTAGTATTGACCCCTGAGGCACTCCAGCTTGCACTTCTAATTTATTAGATTTATTCTTTATTATACTATTACCAACTACTGTAGTTAGTTCTACACTTTGTTTTCTCCCAATAAGATATGATTCAAACCATTTCAGTTCAACCCCATTTACACCTACATTTTGCAGTATTTCCAATAAAGTTCTATGATTAACACAATCAAATGCCTTTGACAGATCTAGGAAGATTGCAGTAGCTTTATCACCTGAATCTATTATATCTATCAGTTTTTCAACTAGAGAAACTATGGCTGTCTTTGTTGATCTCCCTTTCTGGAAGCCATGCTGTTCATCACAGATAAAGTTAGCTTCTTGAAGGTGCAGAAGTAACCTATTTAGAGCTACTCTTTCAAAAATTTTACTTATTACATTTAAAATACTAATGGGCCTATAGTTTTCTACCTTTTCTCTATCACCACTTTTAAAGATTGGCAAGATCTTCCCCTTTTTTAAATTATCTGGAGAAACACCTTGTTCTAATGAATGATTGATCAGATGAATCAAAGGGTCTAACAATTGCTCTTTACATTCTTTCAGAATTTTACTGGATACCCCATCCATTCCTACAGTTTTTTTATTATTTAAACTATGAATGATATTTGACAACTCTATCACAAAAACAACATCTATATCTGGGAAGTATTTTTATAACCACACCCATGATTCTGAAACCAAAAAAATATAAATATAAATTTAAGCTCTGTCAATTTACACAACTATATGAGGTTCCAATAATTTGAATGGTAACACATAATATAATAGACTTATAAATCATCAATTGAAAGAAAATGTTCTAACTAAAATGTTCTTATCTAGCAACTAAAACTTAATCACGTTTTAACCCGGCTTCTAAGCCACACCTCTCTAACATACTGTCAATAAAATCCTTTCCAAAAGATTTTAATGTTTCATGTTCACTAACATACCTATGTATTTCACTTTTCATCATACCCAATCGAGTACAAGGACATGTATCAACAATGTCTGGGAATCTTTTTCCCTCATGTTTCAACCTATCAAAATCTATTTTTGATAGATAACAAAAGCTTAAATGTCCAAATTGTCGTATTGTCTCACATTTCCCACTTAAAAATAAGAAATAATCATTCAAAGTAAAATTTGAAGCGGTATAGAATTTTAACTCATCTACAAGTTCCTCTAAAAACCTTGTCAATTTACAAGTGTGAGGTTCGAATTTGAATGACAGCGATGATGTCATAATCTGAAAAAATATACAATATCCATAAATTTTTTATATTGATTCTCTGAACGTCCCTAACCGGCTATAACAATATTGAAAGTTAGCATTCGTCGTAAAACAGCCCGGCCTCTACACCACACATAATAAGAAGGTCCCAAATTAAAGTAGGCCAATTACCAAGACATTCTCGAAAATAATCATTGCTAAGATACTTGCGAACCGCTTCTATTTTCATTGCTAATAGTGAACAATCACATGTGTTGGATGCTTTTGACATGTAACAAAAACCCCAATGTTCAAATTTTTCTACAACTTTTACATCATCCAAAAACCATATAAATTCATTCAAAGTGTAGTTGTTTGCACTTGTATATTTTCTCAATTCTACTATAAGGTCACTCAAAATAGTTGTTAAACTGTGGTGCGACTCCAACATTGCTGACGCCATAATCTGAAAAATACAATGTATTATTAATTGATAAGAAGATCCTTTTTATCAATCCAACTGGGATCTTTGAACCAAACCCACTGTACTAACACCTTTTGTCCTCTACGTTTCAGTACCTTCTCAACTAAATAAACATTCATATCATTCTTGTCCAACTCACTTATCTTTAATTCTTGTTCATAAAACCTTCATAAAAGTTCATTGTTAAAATCCTTTAATTGATATGTCGGCAGATCTGACAGATATATGGAAACAATTTTAAACAATTCTATACTCCAGTTGATGTGATAAGATTTATCAAAAATATTTTTATGCTTTGAAATATGCACTACTTCGCCTAGACGAAATTTCAGTCGAATTTTGTTCTTTTTCAGGTTACGTAATTTCTGTCTATTTAACTCTGCAATAATTTGTTGTTCATGTTTCAATGTAACTTCAGCAGGTTTCAACTTAATCGTCGAATGAACGCTGTCATTTTACTGGCTTACAATTCTGTCTAACACATCTATCCATCTATAATTCCCGGTTTCGGTGAAATGCCTGTAGATTTTTTACTTCAATGTTCGATTAGATCGTTCAATAATAGCAGCCTTTTTGTCTGAGTAGACATGGTAATGGTGTATGTTATATTTATTTAATGATGCCTTCACATGTGAATTGAAGAATTCCGACCATTGGTCTGTGCACAGCAAACATACACCACAATTTTTCTCAAAAATCGGTTTTAAGACCATGCTCACTTTGCGACCAGATTTAGATTTCAGAGGAACAGCGTATGCATATTTCAAAAACGCATTTATTACAGATAAAATAAATTCAAAGTTAGAGTTCATTTTAGTAAATTGAGTCATTTCAATTAAATCTGCCTGCAACATGTCCAAAATTCCCTTTAAAACATAACTCCGTCTTTTAAAGTTTTTATGCTCACTTGAGTGTAATTCTTTAGCCAAACATTGACAAACATTACTCATTTTGTAATAACCCTGCACCTGGAATGAGGAAGAGTGTAAAATTTAGTTCAATGTTGACTTGCATCCGCCATTATGCTGTAGTAAAAATATATGCAACCGGATTTTTATGTGCTATAGCGCATAACACGCTTTAAAAGTTCGAGTCCTTCACCTTTGCTGCAACAAGTGCACACTGTCTAATGCGAAATGCAAAAACTGACCTGCACAACCTTGCAAGTCTGTAACAACCTCTCAACTGCACTTTCACTCACCTAACAAAACCTGACCTATCCAAGTTTTTACTTCCCAGCATTCTCCACACCTGCCTTCACCTGCACTCCCTCCCTCTCCTCCTCCTTCTCACATCCATTGAAATTAGGTATGTCTTTATGAAACCATGCTAAAGTTTTAATTTGACATGGAAGCAAAAAATGCTTATCATCCAGCGGACTAATACAAATTCTACCCACTCGAGCCTGAAATATATGGTGTAAATAGGAGCGTATCAAATTTGATGATTTGTAATGAATGCATCGTTCAAATAAGCACTTTTCATACATTGAAAATCTCAGTTTTGAATCAATGATGTATCTTGTTACGCCTTTAGCTACATTTTTATTTTGAATTTTATTATTTTCATTGAGAAACTCAAACGAATATAATTTTGGTCATAATCTGACGAATTTTGTTATGATTCTTGACTTGAGTTCATCTTTGAAGCAACCTAGTTTCTTATGATTAAGTAAGCTGAAACACTTATGGTTTCAAGGATATTCACTTGTATCAAACAGGTGTGCTTGCCTCCTCATATCCTCATAAAAATCCTCTGTTTCTACATAGTAAAGAAAACTGTCTATATCTGACATAAGAATTTTAACTGTCCTAAAGTCATACATATTTAAAAATATATTATAATGAAAGTTATACATGACAACTTTGGATAAATTGAGCACTGTGAAACCGCAATAAATTGGTCGATCTAAAAGGATATCAATTTTCTTCATTTCAATGCCTACAACGTTAGGATTAAAGATATTCCAACGTTTGACATTTGGGCGAGAAATTAGCCTATCAAAAGTTTTTTCATCTGTCACCAACCTCATATTAAACCTGTTACACACACGTTTGATTAATTTACCATATGTGCTGTTCAAAAGATTCTTGTACTGCAAGGATTCAAAGCTATTTTTTGAGTTTTGACATAATTGATTTTTGAAATCAATATATGGTTTCAACCAAGCAGATTGGCTAAAACCTATAACATGATGAATTTTTGTTAATTTCATACCTAGACTTAGATATAGCTCTAAATTACGGTAATGTAAGATGTACTTCTTTCTACCAGCTAGCATTGTTAACAATTTAGTTGTTACAATCTGTTCCTTCCCATCATCTGCACGCTGATAGTTGGAAAATAATTCCATCAGGGGTTTTTGCTTTAATGGGGCTAACAGGAAATCATTGTGTTTATTGTGGAGATGTTCTGGATAATCCAAATCAACCTCCAAAATAAAACCAACAGGTGCGTCATCTGCAACGGTTGAAATGACAAGTGTGGAAACTTCTGACGGTGTTAACCATCTAAAATTGTCATAAGGTAGGTAATTACACATTGTAAATGTGTATAAGGTGTTTGCATCAAGGTAAACAATAAAATAAGTAGGTTTATTCCTATTATATGCTGTACTCATGTATGGGTTATTTGCTAGACTGTATCTATTAGGTATTACACTGATGCCCCTGCGGATTGTGGATATGATTAGAAGGTGCATACACAGGTCTGTAATCAATTGAAGTTCAAATTTAGTTTTAAAAAGCATTGCTTGAAAACTATAGTGTGCTAAAGAAAGAAACTGAGATACGTCCAAACCATAATGTTTGAAAAAAATTAATCGTAAGTCTTCGAAGACATCCAACAGGCAGGGGATGTCTCTTATCAAATAGTTATCGTGAAAATCTCCTAGATTTTTCATTGAACATACATTCCACACTTCCAATGCATGTTTGTAATCATTTTCATCCAATTCCTTTTCCGATAGACTATTATAAAAATCATTTATAGGCGGAAGAGCGGTTTCATTAAATGTCTCAGGACTATCTATGTACTGATAACAATACACACCTTTTCTTAAGAACAGTTTTTGGTGTACTTCATTTTTAAAATGTGTACATAAACGTTTGAATTTTGTTCTATAATCATCACAATCCACCAGATTTTTTACTAAATTCTCAAGAGACATGTTCAGAAATTGTAAACTGTCAATAAATTTAACGTGTCCTACGGTTATTGTGAGAAACTTCTCTGACGAGTTAGCGATACAAGGAAGTTTGCGTTTATTGTAAGCCAAAGACTGTACAATGAAATGGGAATCATACCCGCAAAAATTATGCATAACACACGGAACATAGACGGGCACCTTACAGTTTAAATTGCAGCTCATGTGTGTTGCAGAAAGATATCTGATGCTGTGGTGATCATGATGTCTACACTTGAAATCTCCAGCAGCAAACGGTTTATTACACAAGGAACAATTCATAGCCGTATCAAACTTGTACTGTTCTTTTTCACTCAAGCAATACATTGGTACTTATAACATTAAATCATCGTAAAGCCTGTCACCGAGTTAGGTTATCTCCTGCAGAAACTGTGCAATAATATTCTCCCCTAAAAACTTTGCTCTGTATAAACGCGGGCCCACACATATCTCCCCATTTTCATCTAGAATGATATAACCGTAACTACAGGGCACATGTCTAGCCGTTTTATCTGTAAATGAAAGATTCAAAGTCATTGTAGATTATGTACTTTGTTTTGAGAGTAAAAGAATAATTTGTAAACTTCAAAATATTTTTCCCCGGCTCGGGGAGACATGTTCTCTGTTCGCCAAACTTACTACACAACTCTATATGTTGTTTTAAATTTCGCTCCCCATCAATATTAGCGCTTTTATTTGATGTGAATCTATGAAAACAAAATGGACAAATATGTACAGCTTTTCTTCCTTTGGTTAGTTTGGATAATAATCTTAACAAACTGTTCCTATTTTTAGTTGTGTTAATCAAGGTGTAATGTGATTTATTCGGATGATTATCATTGAATAAGAGAAGGAGCATTATTTTATGTTGTCTTTCCCTAAACAAAGAAACTCTGTATGGGAAATTTTTTTTCCGTGTTCCATCATAATCCAGAACAGTGATACTTATAGATGGATTAAGAATTTCAAACCTCTTTATATCACGTAATTCCACCGGAAAGTTTATTCCTTTAATATTTAACTCTTTTTCATATTGTTTCAAATATTCTACAGTCAAATTTCTATGTCTGTAATGCGGATATGCAAGAACACTCCATAGAAAGCACTTCTTATCATGTAGGTTTTTTATATTAATTACAAATTTTTTTGATACTATTGCCTTAGGTGTGCTAATAAATGATGAATTGTTATACCCTGCATAAATGGGATTGTATCTCGCAAAATTAAGGTCTAAATGTTGTATACAATTAACAACCCGTCCCAAGCCAAAACACAAAAATCTGTCAAGAGCATTAAATAACTTATTAGACCCCGCTAAATACTGACTGAGTAATTTATCCTTATTAAAACTTATATTAATGATATTATGAGATGTGCTGTGAAATGTTGCATTAGTTTCAATTCTTGCCTATCACTGCTAATGTCAGCTAACGCAGATAACTTCACAAGATTAATGCTAGCAGCAATGAACCAATGAAGGTTTCCACCAAAATGTCTCGATTCATTAATTAAAATTTTAAATATTTTATCTTTTAATGTTGATAATATTAACTCTAAATCTATTTCATTATTAATGAATCTAAATCTATACTTTAACACATTCCTATTCACAGCTGATGAACATTCAAGTTTGTATTCCATTTGAATTGTAACAAAAGTTCTGAAACAAATTATATAGATGTAATCTCACCGAAATTGTGCTTTGAGTCATCTAATCTGAATGTTGTTCAATTTTGTCGAGTGATGGATGAAGAAAGTGTGAAGGATGGCCTACGTCCTCTCAGGCTGCTTGTAGAGAAGGATATCTGTGTGTGATTGTAGAGAAAATATGTCGTCAGCACGGTGGGATGGACAGCTGGCCTTTCAGACTGCTAATACGAATGTAGAGAAGGATATCTTGTGCTGTGGTAGAAGTTGATTCTGAAACAATAACATCGACTCAGACGTCTTTCACAGCACAAAATTCAACAATGAAACCGTCGATAGAAGAAATAAGTGAATTTATAACAAATGCGAGTATAAATGGTAGAAAATATTCTTTGTATGTTTGCAAAAATATTTCCCTCTAGTTTACATCACACAGCGGAAGGGTGTATTCTCTTTCTGATTTACGTCAGAGTATGATGAGATAATAAAAATATCTTCCTGGTTTAGGCATTAGCCCAACACGATTTTAAGGACAACTAGAATTTCTTCCTGCTTCCTGATTCGGGTGTTGGCCCGCTGCAGTTGTCCTTTGTGAAAGTCACACACACACACACACACACACACACACAATGGTGGTAGTGTTTAGTACTGGGTTTGAAGAAGGACGAATTTAGGTATATAAAGTGCTAAATTTTGATAGTCAAGTATCAGTTCTCATCCTGTGAACCACGCACGCAACATGCCTTCAAGCAACCCAACTTCTGCTGCACCCAACCGCTGTCATGACGACTCAACCTCAGGTATGTTTGGCAATATTTTTTAAAAAATCTCAACACTAAACTTTAAAACATACATCATTAGCAATGATATCTTCTTCTTTTGAGTTAATTTTTTTCCCTTCTTTGAATGTTATACTAGCACCGAAATTATCATTAGATAAAAACAATGTTTTTTTTTTTTATCACTATGTATGTGCTACACTGGAAAAGTTTTATACATTAGATAGATAGATAGAAAATTATTCGTTTGTATTACAATTTGAAAATAAACAGATACAGCATTAATAATTAGTATGGAGAGTGTAACTTTAGTGTAGCTCATAGTAGTAATAGTACTAGCACTTACCTAGAATGGTGGCGATGGGCGGCTATGATGATGACAGCATGGTGGTATTCGCAAACACTGACTGAAGTAATTGGTGAAAATCGTGTGCTTACCCATCTATTTATAGAGAAAATTTCCAAAACGGGTTACAAAAAAAATAAAACATTTTATTCACAAACCATCGCTGATTCTGCTGGATAATGCAGCGTGTTAGAGCAACACAGAAGATAGTGGTATAGGCCTGTTTCTCAGCTGAATATAATTGAGATTTCTATATTAGACTATTATGAACATTTTTTTATAGTAGTCTAGTGTAGAAGCGAAATCAATGTTTCAATTTTGAGATGGGGAAGCGCTTTAAGCTAACACCCGCAGCTTTGTACAGCACAAAGATGGAGTGTTGAACTTAATAGCTTACTATTAAGTTCAACTATTTTCATCCTCCTGTCGGGTGGAAAGTGAAGCAATACAAGTGAGTATATAGGGTAAGTAAACTACAGTATAGGCCTGTTTCTTAGCTGAATACAAATTGAGATTTTCTATATTAGACTATTATGAAATAGTTATTTATGTATTAAGAGCGTGAAGCGCGACTTTATCGCTCGAGCCAAAACATTTACTGCGCGACGCGTAGTGGAGCGCAGTAATTTTGCGAGAGCGATAAAGAAGCTTCACGTGCGAATTGCATACAATATTTTTCCTAAAACTGCAGTTCTGGATTCCAACACAATAAAAGCTTGTAGTTTGTAACATCACAGACCGTGCGCGGATTTGGTTAGCGTACGCTATTTTTGAGGTTATGTGAATTTCACGGATTCCATGATCCACCAATGAGAAGGCATCAAAATCAAAACAGAAGCGTAAAGAAAACAGCTGGCGAGCGTAAAGTACTTTACCGCTTGCTGAGCAGTAAAGAGGCATTTTACAATTAGTTTTCAGTACGTAAAGAACTACTTTACGAGCAGTTGTAGGAAAAATATATTTTTTCATAGTAGTCTAGTGTAGAAGCAAAATCAATGTTTCAGTTTTGAGATGGGGAAGCACTTTAAGAGTGCTAACGCCTGCAAATTCTTACGGAAAAAAGATGGAGCTAGTTAAACCTGATAGCAAACTATCAAGTTTAATTAAATTCATCCTCCTGTTGGGTGGAAAGAGAAGCATATATAATATTAGGTAAGTTTTGCATTTGATTTAGTATAAGCTTGTTAGAGCTACAGTTAAGTAGTAGCACGCAGTGAGAGCTTCTTTAAAACATAACCTTAAAAATGTCTCAATGTTTTAGTTTTGCAAAGTTCAAGAAATTATCCAGATTGTTAATGGGTATAAGTTTGGATGAGTTTAAAGAGCTAGCTAATAGTGTAAAATTCTCACAATATTGTGTTGAAAATGTTAAGAAAGATAAGGATGATTATGATGATAAGGTGTCATCTGATAGCGATGGCTCATGGAAAAATTCTAGTTCTAAATACTCCATCCTCTCTGAAATTTATGAGCTCTTAGATATTGTAATTGAGAAACGTGGACATTTTCACTATGGATGTAGCAATGATCATCCCATTACTACAATTACAGATTCTAATCAGTTGTGGGAAGTTATTTTTGATCTGGCAGAGCTGAAATGTATCAGAAAGGGCTAACATTGTTAGATTGATGGTAGAGTATGTTTTTCATAACAGTTAGGCTTAAGTAATTTCGGGTTTCAGTTACGTCATGTCTGTAGACAGGTTCGGACGTGTTTCATGTGGTAAACATATTATTGATAGTGAAAAACAAATAGATGAACTTAAGAAAACAATTTTGACTAGAATAAATTTTGATAAAGAAAAAACAGCTTTAGTCTCAACTGAATATATTAATTCAAGTTTGAAAATAATTACCAAAGAAGCAAAGGGGCAAAGAGAAAAACTGCTCAGTAAAGATGAATTCAATAAAGAGAAAAAAGATAATTTACTGAGTAGAACAGAGTTTAAAAATGAGAGAGAAAAGCTGCTGAGTAAAGAATACTTAAAAAAAGAGAAAAAAGATAATTTACTGAGTAGAACAGAGTTTAAAAATGAGAGAGAAAAACTGCTTAGTAAAGAAGACTTCAATAAAGCTGAGATAGATAATTTACTGACTAGAACAGAATTCAAAAATGAGAGAGAAAAACTTCTCAGTAAAGATGACTTTAATAAAGAGAAAAAAGATAATTTACTGAGTAGAACAGAGTTTAAAAATGAGAGAGAAAAACTACTCAGTAAAGATGACTTTAATAAAGAGAAAAAAGATAATTTGCTGAGTAAAACAGAGTTTAAAAATGAGAAAGCCGGATTTGTCTCCTTTGAGAATCTTAACACAAGTATAAAAGTATTAGAAAGCCTTTTAATTGATTATGTACATAATAGTCAGGATTACAAGATCCATTTAAATGCTATAATGTATTGATATGCATATCATTTGATAGGAAAGTGTCTAATAGCTATGAGAACTTTCAACTGGGAGGAATTGGAAAGTTGTGGGCTTACACTAGAACATTGTGTTGTTGAGTTTTTTCGTAGGATCAATATGTCAGAGCCAGAGGTTAAATATGATGCTAACCAGTTTCCAACACCAGAGCAACAATGGTTAATAAATCATTATTGAACTACTCATAAAAATATTTTTTTTTAGTTTAGACAAAGAAAGTTCTAGCAATGAGAGAGTTAGGGCTTCCATTTTATAAGAACTTGATCTGAGTTTTGTAGTAGACTGATTTTATGGGTGATGGAGGTGGAGGCAATTCAAAATGGCTGTTTTAAACAAGGTTATTTATTTTTTTCTCTCCTAACCTTATCCCCCACTTAAAAAAAGAAAAAATTCATGCAGTACTGGTTTGGGTGACGCCTACAAAAAAAAAAGGTCCCCCCCTGTGTCCATGGGCGCGTGCGCCATTTTCCTTTGGACAGGGGCAGGGGGGCTTGGAGGGGGCAGGCCCAGGGGGGCTTAAGGGGGGTAAACGGTCCCCCACTCCAACATGTGCAGCCAATGGCGTGCCTCATACCTTTAAAAAATGGCCGACTCTCCCCCCCCCTACAGGGGTGTGGTCTTCTCCCATTGGTCAAGGGGGGCGTGGCTTAAGGGGGCGTGGCTTAGAAATACTGCTCTGTGATTGGGTAGGCTAAATCTGCAATCCCTCACTACTCACAAGTCTATGACTCATGTGGGACTATCCCTTTGTTGTTGCTGTCGGTGCATATTACTAATGCACTACTGTTTTGTGCAGGTTCTTTTGTATGATGAGAGCCGTAATTGATAATTGTGTTAGTCATGATAATTACTTGTAGGTACTCCAAGTTATGTTTGCTGTTGACATTCACATTTTGTTATGTAGAACAAGTATATGCTAACATACTGGTACTAAACTTGTATAAATTTGTGTGCACTTACTGTGACAGTAAAGAATTATTGAATTGAATATAATAATATGCATAATACCTTATATACCAAGTTTCAAGAGTCTAGAATCTTCCTTTCAAGCGCTAGAGCACGGACGGACGGACAACGGCGATTTCTACAAGGCCCTGTCGGGCTCTTGATCATTCTGTATTTATTTGTTCTCTTATCGTTCTTTTCATACTTCTAGTTTTTAAAATTGATCTATTTTCAATTTCTATAGTTCGAGCTTCATTATGTTTTTGTTGTTGTTCTCCTTCTTTTTCTTCTACATTTTCCCAATTATTTTAATCTTTTCTTTCATTATTCCTATTTTTCTTCTTCTTTTTCTGCTTTCATTCGTTCTTCTTCTTCTTCTTCTTCAAGCTGCATTATGTACAGCTTGTACTTGTACTTGTTGTTATTCTCCCTCTTCTTCTTTTATTTTTGTTCTTCCTATTTCTCTTCTTTTTTACATCCTTTTTAATCTATTACATTAAACATTATGTACTTGTTGTTATTCTCCCTCTTCTTTTTCTATTTTTGTTCTTCTTTTTTACGTTCTTTTTAATCTATTCCATTCTTACTTTATTGTCATGTTATAAAGTTTCGATGAGAAAGTGACAGACTTTTGTAAAATTCTATGAAGCATAGTAGACATTGCAATTTTTGTAAAGAAAACATAAATTTATTTAATTTGAGGCTCGACTATGTATGCTTTTGGAAGTTTGCATGTGAACAGAGTGTAAAATACATTGATTTTGATAGAAAGTGTTGAAGTTGATGTTACCATGTAGAGTGCATCAAACTATATTGATATATAGGGTTCTATTTCTTAAATAACACTGGCAACACTTAAATTTATCACTCGCACTTTATTTACACAAATAATCCACAACTCACACTGATCAGTAATGTCTTACACAAAATAAGCAACCAAAACAGATAATTAGATATTGTTCAACAAATAAGAGTTTGCAATATTACTGTACAAAAATTATTCACTAAATATTAAAAGGCCGATCTAATATTAAATAATAACTGTTCAATAAACGGTCCAATAATTCAAGTAGAACGTCGAAAAAAGTAAAATTAACTTACGGTTGGCGCACTCCACGCTCCCGCAAGGCAGCTCTATTTTACTTCTATTCTCTCTGAATACAATAGTCCACTCATAGCTATGGTATGAGTATAGTCCATTAGTATAAATTTAAGAGGTAAAATAATTCTCACTAAAGGCACAATATACGGTAATCAATTATCACTACAGAACTGTCACTACTTGTTTATCACAACAAAACAAACTGAACTGACTTTTGCCTACACGCTCACTTTAAATAGGTTTTATTTGATCTAGAAAAGCAGAGACCCTTCCAAACTGTTCCATGAAACTCTAAACAAAAAGATAAGAAATTCTCGCATTTTCCACAATTTTCGATAAGATTCCATTAAATTCTAATTAAATATTCTACAAAGTTCTAAGTGAATATCATAAAAGTGGAAAAAATACTACAAGGCGAAGAGGAGAGTAATTAAATGCTTCCGGGAATCAATATTGACACAGCAGTAAATAATGAAAATCACTGTCTTTTTTTTCTCCTCTACCTCCACAACAATAGAAATATGTATAAAGTGTAGCTAGTATAGCTTATTACAGTTCTATGTTGCACAGAGATGCTTCGGAACAGTTTAGCATCTACAAGGAAATAATTATTATTCCAATAGATAGTTAGATGGAATGAAGAAGGTGAAGAAGAAGTGTGTGGTCTTCTGTTCACAGAACTACTAGTCTAATAATATACTAATACTAATATAATATAATATAATATATAATATATAATAATATTATTATATTAATATAACTATATAATATAATGTAATATAATTGTATAGGATTGTGAGATTTGAAATAAAATAGCAATCACGAGTAGTTTTTGTTTTTTATTTATTAATTACAATATTTTGTGCATTCAGCATTATGTTCCAGGAGCGTGGAAGAGGAAGAGAGTGTGCTCTACAAAGCATAAGAGTGAGAAAGAGTCTGAATGGAACCATAGCTCCCCATTTAATGTCGCACTGGCATTAATTCTTCGAAATTAGCATTGTTCAATTCTATCTTTTGTTAGGTATATTCCTCCCCCACGCACTTTTAAGAAATCCCCCCCCCCCCCTACGTCAAACAACCAACTCAAAAAGGGTTGAATTAGCTATTAATGCTGATGCAGTCTATTATGAAGGGCCCAGTTTTGAAATAGGGGCGGTGGAATATAAGGGCCACCTGCAATGCATGCAATGTACTGTACTTGGAGTCTGAAGGGCCAAATAATAGGCCCTTTCAAGGGCAGTCGTCTAGACATTGACAATAACTGTAGTTAACATTTCTACTCACAGTTGAGAACTGGCAAAAAAGTTTGGGAAAACTTTAGGGAAAAGGTTTACACTAACGTATCTGCTAACATTCACAGGCAGTGAGAAAAAGGAGATGAAAGAGGAGAAGGAGAAGAAGGAGAAGAAGGAGTGGAAGGAGTGGAAGGAGGAGAAGGAGAAGAAGAAGGAGGAGAAGAAGGGGAAGAAGGAGCAGAAGAAGGAGAAGTATGAGAAGAAAGAGAAGAAGGAGAAGTAGGAGAAGAAGGAGAACAAGGAGAAGAAGGAGAACAAGGAGAAGAAGTAGGAGAACAAGGAGAACAAGGAGAAGAAGTAGGAGAACAAGGAGAACAAGGAGAAAAAGGAGAACAAGGAGGAGAAGGAGAAGAAGGAGTGGAAGGAGTGGAAGGAGGAGAAGGAGAAGAAGAAGGAGGAGAAGAAGGAGGAGAAGAAGGAGAAGAAGGAGCAGAAGAAGGAGCAGAAGAAGGAGCAGAAGAATGAGAAGAAAGAGAAGAAGGAGAACAAGGAGAAGAAGTAGGAGAACAAGGAGAAAAAGAAGAACAAGGGGAAGAAGGAGAAGAAGGAGAAGAAGGAGAAGAAGAAGGAGGAAGCGAAAGAGGAGTTGGAGAAGGAGAAAAATTTGTCCCATTAATAATAATTATTAATGAAAATAATTGATTATAAATAACTGTCGTCAATGATTTCCTCACCTCATTCCAAAGTGTAATAGAAATGTGTTTATTACATCAATGATAATAATTATTTTTAGCATAGTGACGAATTTACTGAGCAATGAACGACGACGTTTGTCTGATTTTCAAAGCTTTCCATTAGTTTGATGAAATGCACTTAAGATAAAATGATGTCTTTCTAAATTGTACTCTTTGACTGGTTCCAAATTCTCTGCTACCGCGATTGCTGAGAGAGAGAAAAACGATTTTTTGTAGATGAGAGAGAAAATGTAAGACAAATAGGGAAAGAAAGAAGGGAATGAGAAAGGGAGAGAGTGAGATAGAGTGAGAGATAGAATGGAGAGAAAGAGGGGGTGAGAGAGCGAGAGTGTGAGTGTGTGTGTGTGTGTGTGTTTGAGAGTGAGAGAGGGTGTGTGTCAGAGTGAGAGAAAGATTGAGTGTGAGAGTGAGGGTGAGTGTGAGAGTTTGTGAGAGAGATAGCGTGAGAGAGAGAATGAGGATAGTAAAAATGTATTGAAATTGGAAGCAGCTGTATGTAAGTGAAGCTTATCAAATGATGAAAATTCTAGATTTATTCTGAAAGATGTCTAGACATCGAATAATAAAAGTGAAGAAAGAAAATATCGTCTGGAAAATTAAAGAAGAAAGAAGATAAAATGAAAGAGGGAGGCAAATAGAATAGAAGAGGAAAGAAAATAAAACCACTCGTAACTTAGCAACAAAGCTTCTTGTCCTACTTTCTGATGTTAGAATGATAAATAAATGTACAACTTATTATGAAGTTCAGTTGGATTGATATGTACGAAACATTGCTAAGGGATATTTTGGAATACTGTCAACTATCAATCAACTATTGGAATATCAATCAACTATCACTGATCACTCTATCACTGATCACTCTAGCACAATTTTAGGATTAAAATTCTACTTAAATACCAATGCCATGCGGAGTGAGTTACAGGAAAACGATAACCTGCAAGAGAAAATAGACATGATCAACCTCAAAAAAGAATTGCAGGAGGAGGAATGGAGTGAGGTTCTTCACAGTGGGGATCCCAATGCATCTTATGATAGCTTCATATCAACTTTGAAACTTCATTTGCAAAACAATACCCATCGACATCGACGAAAAAAGGAGTACAAGCCTATCAAGCCATGGATCACAAGAGGACTAGTATCAGCAATAAGAACCAGAAACAAACTCAACCAACAAAGGAAGTCACATCCAAACGACATTGAATTGAGCAACTTCTACCGCAGGTACAGAAACACTCTGACAATTTTAATAAATCAAACAAAAGAGCAATATTACAAGGAAAAATTGAATGAAGCTGGAAAAGATCATAAAAAAATATGGAAAGTGATTAGAGATGCCACAGATTCCATGCAAAATACAAAAATGAAATTGGAGAGTATAAAAATAAATGATGATGTTGTAACATTGTCAGAAAATCCGGCAGCTGTACTGAATCACATGAACGATTTTTTCTCCAATATTGGAGAGAATATGGCAAAAAAGATAGCAGACGATTTGGAGAAGTCGGTAAATCAATTAATTTCAGAAAATAAACCTATTACAAGAACTGTGAATTCCATGTATTTCCATCCAACAAATGAGCAAGAAATACTAGAGACTATTGACACCTTACGTAATGACAGTTCTCCAGGACTTGATGGTTTCAATAACAGGACAATAAAGAGTATAAAAGATTTTATTGCAAAGCCATTAACTCACATATTTAATTTAAGTTTGTCAAAAGGAGTGTTCCCAAGAGCTATGAAAGAAATATGTGTTAGACCATTGCATAAGGGAGATGATAAACTAATTGCTACTAATTATAGACCTATTTCATTAATAAGTAATATTTCTAAAATATTGGAGAAATTAGTAAAAAAACGTCTAGTAAATTACTTGGAGAAAAGCAACTTATTGTCTTCAAATCAGTTTGGCTTTCGTGAGGGAATGAGTACAGAGGATGCAGTTATTGAATTGTCAAAGTTTGTTATAAATAAATTGGATAATAATAAAAAATGCGCTGCAATTTTCCTAGATTTAGCCAAGGCTTTTGATACTGTAACTCATGGCTTGCTGTTGAAGAAATTAGAAGCTATGGGGATAAGAGGAATTCCATTGGAGTGGTTTAAATCGTACCTCAGCAACCGGCAACAAAAGGTCAAAGTAGAAAACCATCTAAGTGAAGAGAGAACTATAAAATTTGGAATACCTCAAGGGACTGTTCTAGGACCTATTTTGTACTTGGTATTTGCAAATGAGCTGTGCTCAATTCCAATTCGAGGGAGAGTCATAGCTTTTGCCGATGATACAGCTCTACTCTTTGAGGGGAATACCTGGGATGAGGTTCTCAATACAGCTGAAGCTGAAGTAACTATAATCAATAAATGGCTGAAGAATAACCTTCTAACAATTAATGCAAACAAAACTAAATTTCTAGCGTTTTCTTTAACGGATCACACAAAGCCATCAAGAACTTCACTTAAGCTGCATCAATGCACAGACATAAGCCAGCCGTGTGATTGTCCTACACTCCAAAGGATTGATAGAATAAAATATTTAGGCACAATAGTGGATGATAATCTGAAGTGGGATTGGCACATCATTCAAAATGTAAAAAGGATCAGAAAACTAATTTTCAAATTCTACCAGCTTCGCAGGATCCTGAACCATGAAACGTTAAAAGCAGTTTATTATTCGTTAGTAGAATCTATTCTAAGATATAACATAATTGTTTGGGGAGCTACAAATTACACTCATATTGAACCTTTATTTGTAACTCAGAAACGCATACTTAAAATAATACATTTTAAAAATAATCAGTCTCCAACAATTGAACTATTCAAAGAAAGTAGAGTACTCAGTGTTAGACAACTTTTTATTCAGGCAGCGCTCTCATACTTGAAGAAAAGACCAGAACAATTTAGATTTGTAGATCACATTCATCATACTAGGTTAAGAAATGTAAATATTGTTATTCCCAGAATGAACACAGCGTTTGGGCAAAGATCCTTTATTTACATAGCACCAAGAATGTATAACATTATTCCTGTAGATATAAAAGTAGAAAGAATTATTTATCGGTTCAAAAGAAAATTAATAAATTGGATGATAGATCAGGAAGTAACGCAATTTGAAAATTTAGTAAGAGTACATATCAATTAATTATTATATTTTTGTTTGCATTTATAATTTTCTTGTATTATTATGATGATATATTATTATCACTGAGTAGCTATTTCGTATAACTCTAGGTAATTTTTATTATTTTTTTAATTTTTCACATTTATTAATTTTGTTTAATTACATAATATGCACTAACATTTATCATAACATTTTAAACTACTAACTTCATTTTTGAAAAATGTTTCAACTATATATTATATAGCACTAAAAAAAAAAAAAAAAAAAAAAAAAAAAAAAAAAAAAAAAAAAAAAAAAAAATTATAATATTGACAGACTCATATACCCCAACACATAGTTTTTTATAGTGGGGTTTCTAAAGGTGTATTACTCACATAGAATATACTGTATTTATGAAGTTTAACTAAATTTTTTGTAATTATTATATTATTGATTGAATAAATTTTGATTTGATTTGATTTGATTTGACTGTATAACCCGAGATCAATAGTTTGGTGACTCCCTGGATTTCTTCTTTTTTTGCATCTTGCAAATTATTGTAACGAATTAGTTTATATACTGAGGCCCGTATTTATGAACCTGACTTATCAAAGATCGACTTGGATAAGTCAGACTTAGCAACAATAAGTCATACTTACACTAACAAGTTCAAACCATTGAGCAAATGTAACACTAAAAGCCAACCCAGCTCCCACAACAAAGATCTGACTCCTGATAAATAATTTACATTAAGCAACTCTAATTTACACTAATATAAGAATTTACACTACGTAAATGTTGCAGGGACAACTGGTTTGGCTTATAACCTCGCTTTCCAGCTCATAAACTCGCCAGTAAAAGAACTTCAGTTCGTATTTATGAACCTTACTTGCAGATGATCTTAACTTATAAGTCAAGTCGTGCTTATAATTATTGGTGTCTCAAATCCGTTCTTTGCCAAGCTAGGTACAGAGCTGACTTGAACCCGTTCTTAGATTGTTGTGTTGCATCATATTTTGGTTTCATTTTTTAGTATAGCATCGACTCATAATAACAAAATAAAATCATCATATTCAATTTTTGCACCATTGCAATGTAATTCACTGTATATTTGCCTTATTGAAATTATTTCTACTTATTTTATATAAATCTAGTTCTAACCTATACATTTTTTTGGCACGAGGATAGAATTCTCTTTCTACGAAATAGGATAGATGAAGTTCTTTGGTCTGCTGGCAGGTAGCGCTCACTACACTGCCTCGAATGCTATCATTTTTCAAGTTCGGAAAACAGAAAATAATGATTTGAAAGATGTTGGCATGATAATAATTATGTAACAGTAACTGTAAATTTACATGCAGTGCAGTATCTTTATCTTTTCATGCCTGTTATTTTATGTTTATTAGTGCCTGATAATATGACACAATTTTAGGTTAGCTTGTGACCACGTTCAATGTAATAGAGCCTTTCCAAGTCAAACTTAGATAAGTCGTGCTTAGATCAATGTAAGTCATGTTCATAAATATGGGCCTGAGAAACTAACCATAAAACAGCTGTTTACTAAGGAGCAAGAAGTAATCTACTTTATACTCGCCAGCCAACTACTCATTTTTCATGACCTCAAATTCAGCAGCAATGGAGGTGAGTGATGATGACTTGATACATGGCCAAGCATGACTTTGATTTTTGATTGGAAATAATAATTTTTTACAATAATAATTATTGTATAGAAATTAAAAAATATAGCTGCACGAAATATTGCAATGACCTTTTAAGTCAATTCAACGACTTGCAGTCAAATTTTTATTAAGAATAAGTAGAAATCACATACTCTGTAGGCCAAACGTTTTCGAATCTTTGAGATCCATTTTCAGAGGCGAAAATATTTGAATTACATATAAAATATTGTATGTCATTCGCGTGTAATGTTTGTTATTGCTTCCGCAAAATAATAGAATAGTAATTTTAAAAGTGATAAATTCGCGCTTTTCATACATGAATAATTATTCCTGCTGATTATGACTTTTGAGGTGATGGAAAAGGTGGAAGAGGGAGAAGAAGGCAAATATAAGATAATGATGATGATGATGATGATGTTGATATTATGGATGGTGCTTATTAGGATATTGCTGTGAATAATAGAATCGATCTTTTAGAATCTCAATGTACAACTAGCTATTTACCTCAGTATATTGGTACTTATAAAATATACTTTAGTTTTCGTTCAGTTGTCGTTGGCTAGCAAGGTATAGCTAGACAGCACGAAGTTTTCGTTCAGTTGTCGTCCATTGGAAAACCGTAGCTTGACATACATCACGTCTGTTCAGAGAGCATGATTGAGCCCGTACTTAATGTCACCCTTAAAAAAAGATGAGAGAGAGAGAACGACAGAGAAATTGAAAGGAAATGAGAGAGAGTGTATGACAAAGAAAAAAGGGGGAAGAATAGAAAGGAAAAGAATAAGATGGAGAAGAGAAAGAAGAAGACAAAATCATTTGTACTTGAGATTGGCTCAAATAGAAATGGAATTTGCAATTCTTTGAAAAGGAAGTAAAAAGAGGATCACTATTACGACAAATGAGGAGGAGAAGAAAGAGAAAGAGGACGAGGAGAATGAAAAGGAGAAGTAGAAGGAAAAGGAGAAAGAGAAAGAGAAGGAGAAGGGGATGGGGATGGGGAAGGAGAAGGGGTTGGGGAAGGGGAATGGGAAGGGGAAGGCGAAGGGGAAGGGGAAGGGAAAGGGGAAGGGGAATGGGCATGGAAGAGGAAGAGGAAGAGGAAGAGGAAGAGGAAGAAGAAGAAGAAGAAGAAGAAGAAGAAGAAGAAGAAAAAACAATTTGTACTAATCACGTCTGTCTTGGAGAAAGAGGGTGGCTTTTGTGGTGGGAGGATGAGGAGGATTAAGAAGAGAAAGAGTTGGAAGTGGAGGAGCAAGAGGAGGTTGCGGAGAAAAAAAATATAGGTAATTTAATTATAAAAGAAAAAAAAAATATATACTGTATATAAAAATTTAATGAAAAATATAAAATGGAAAAAAAATAAACGAAATGAATAAATTAAAGTTAAACAAATAGAGGAGAAAAAAATTATTAGATAAACATTTTTTTTTTTAAATAGAGAAGAGGAGGAGGTGAAGGAGGAGAAGAAGAGAAGGACAAAGAGAGAGGGACTAGGCCTATGTGACTGTTGCAGCAAATTTTTACCACGCGTTTTTACTGCTTTTTCCAGTGTTTTTCCTGGTTGTTCAGCGTCGTTTTTAGTGGCGTCGTGTCTGGCAGTTAATTAAACGTCGACGAGTCGCAGCTGGCAATAAATTAACGTCGGCGTTTGTCGGCGACAGTTCACTGTGATTTGCCATTGATTCGTCAATAATGTTTGCATAGGGTTCGACTACACGGACGTACAACATTAGAATTTCGATTATCTGAGTCCCGGTCAACCGAGCCTCCGGGTTATCCGAGCTAGTGATGAGAGAAAAAATTAGAATAAAGCTTTTTTTCTAGAGAGGATAGAAGTTGACGCAGATTTGAACTATCAAAGACTTTTTATGGTGTAATGTCTTAGTTAAAATAAGGTGTGTGAATAGTTTATTTAACGTTTTAACCTTGCTTTTTTGTTGTTATAATAATTTTTGCCAAGGTTTTTACTTTTATTTGACTTTTCCTGCACTTGACCTCCGTATTATCCGAGTTTTTCATATCCGAGGTGGTCTTGGTCCCAATTACCTCGGATAATCGAGATTCTTCTGTACGACATAACGTTTAGTTTTAAAAAACATTGAGTAGGTGACAGTTACGTAAAAATTCACTAGGTAACTAATTTTTTAATAGTTTATTAGTATTATTTTTTCATTTTTAGTAACTGCAAAATAATGGAACGTTTCATTTTTAGACTAGCAGGTTGCCCGATCCAATTGATTCTGGATTTCTATAGAAGGTAATTTATATGGTAACCTATTAACAATTTTTTTTGAGGATGAAGCCCACATAGGTCTGTGACCTGTGCGTGGGTAATGAGTTGGATGATGAGTTGGTCCTACAGTTTTAGATGGGTTTCGATCCACCGGGAAGTGATATTACAGCAGAGAGCTGTCTCGATTTTGCTGGCCAATCTAATCGGTCACCGTTACAAACAGGACCTACGAGAACGCAGCTTATCTCTATCTGATTGAACAGATACCTGCTACGGCTTTGGTATGTGAATAGTTCATTTTACGTTTTAATCTTGTTTCTTGTTGTTTTAATAGGGTTTGTCAGTATTTTTACTTTTATTTGACTTTTCCTGGTAGTAGCACTTAACCTCCGTATTATCCGAATTTTTCATATCCGAGGTGATCTTGGTCTCAATTACCTCGGATAATCGAGATTCTACTGTACGACGTAACGATTGGTTTTAAAAAACATTCAGTAGGTGACAGTTGCGTAACAATTTACAAACTTATTGTATAATAGTTTTATTAGTAATATTTTTTCATTTTTAGACTAGCAGGTTGCCCGATCCAATTGATTCTGGATCTCTATAGAATCTAATTTATATGGTAACCTATTAACAAATTTCATAGTCTCTTTTCTTATTCGTCTTTTACTTCTTCTTTTTCCTCTTCATTACCTTCTCTTTCTACTTCTCCTTCTACTTCTCCGAGTGGAATGAGATAATGGTTTGAATCAGTCACGTTCTTGTCGTGCTCTTCATTGATAGTCAATTTTGTTAGGTTTTTTCTCGAATTATGAGTTCAAATTTGGTAGAGTGGTGCATCTGAGGTTGATCCTCAAGTGTGTGAAATTTCAAGTGATAATTCCTTGTGTGGAGTGTGTGAGTAACGATTTTCTAACTTGTTTCGTGTCGTTTTTGGATTAAGCCAGTAAATTTTTGTGTCATAATGCCGATAAGCTGTTCAGCCTGCAAGCAGTCGCTCGAGCGATCCGATAAGAATGGAGTTGGCTGCTCTGAATGCAGTTCTCTTTATCACCTGAAGTGCGTTAAACTCAGTAAAGACGATCTTGCTTATCTCAAAAGTAGCAAGACAGCGTAGCGGTGTCCATCTTGTACTGCCGCGCGGCGTTCAAGTGGAGCGGAAGCGATCGTCCTCTCTTCACCAGTTACCAGTGAGACAGTCACCCTGGAAAGTCTTGCTACCCTTATTCAGGGCCTTAAATCGGACTTTGCAGATTTTCGTTCTGGATTGGCACGTGTTGAAGCTGATCTTGGGGGCTCCCTCGAGTTGACACATAATAAACTGGATGATCATAAGGCTCAATTAGTTAATCAAGCTGAACGTATAAACTCTTTGCTCGATACCGTCGAAAAGCTCACTTGTGAAAATACGTCTCTGAAGGCCAGAGTGACGAGTTTAGAAATTCAACTGGACGATCTTCAACAGTATTCTCGCCGTAACACTTTGGAGATACAGGGGGTTCCGGAGGAGAAAGATGAAAACGTTGTAGCTACAGTTCAGCGAGTGGGTGAGTCCCTTGGCTTTCCTATTGGAGAATCTACGCTGGACGCTTGTCATCGATTAAGAAAGGGTCCTAATATGAAACACCGGCCCATCATTGTCAAGTTTGTTCAGCGATTTCATCGCGATGAACTTCTTGCCAAGCGACGAAAAAAACCAGACTTTTCTACACGCGATCTTGGATTAAAGGACAATGAGTCTAGCCCTATTTACATAAATGACTCTTTATCTCCTAATAGGCGACGTCTTCTTGCTGAAGCTAGACTCTTGAAACGACAAAATAAGTTTAAATATCTGTGGGTCCGGAATGGTAATATTAAAATTCGTCAAATTGATAATGGACCAGTTTCGGATATCAAGTCAAAAAACGATTTACTTCAATTCCAGTAATTATGTCTTGTCAATCTAAAAGTACTCGTATCAATTATCATTTAATTTTCATTGCCCCGATTTTTCACCCTTTATATTCTTGTTTTCTCATTCATAGTAGTTCCAGTTTATTTCGTGTTGATAAATTTCTGAATTTCCCTGAAAATTTTGATCAGAAAAGGTTTTCTGAACGTTTTAAAAATTTTTCCAATAATTTATCTGCGTTATTGAAACCGTTTTCCATTAGTAGACCTATTTTAATTTATGTGAATCATCTATGTAATAATGCATATTATTTTGTTGGCCTCAATGCTTTTTATACCTGTGGCATACTTTTCAATATTTTATTGTGCTCATTTCCATTTTCAGATGTTATTGCTAGAGTTGTTTCACTATCATTACTTGTATCTCTTGATGACGTTATCAAGCCACGCACTAACCATACTCAATGTAGTTCAGTAATATACACTCCTAACGGAATAGTTTTATTAATAAGTTTAGCTTGTCAATTTTATAATATATATAGACTAACATTATCATTTAGAATTATGTATATGCTCGATCTATGCATAATTATATATTCTGTTTGTTTCGACTTTCCAAGTATGAATGATGGATGATGTGAGTGTTGTATCTGCCTCAGCCGCTGACTCTCTTATTAACTCTATGTCAACTTTCCCTGGCTGCCTCTCTGTAGCTCATATAAATGCTCAATCACTTCTTGCCCATTTTTATGAGTTTCATAATATTTTTCTGAAAAGCTCTGTAGACGTGATTGCTGTTTCTGAATCGTGGTTGAAGCCTCACAATTCCAATCACGAAATAGTTTTGCCTGGTTACAATATCTTCAGATGTGATCGGTTGGGGAAGGGTGGCGGCGGGGTACTTGTTTATGTCAGAAGTGTATTTAAAGTGACAATTCTGCATAAATCTGATGAACTATACTCAAAGAAACCAGAATTTATTTGTCTAAATTTACAATGTGGAAGTTTTAAATGTTTGTTAGTGTCCGTCTATAGGCCTCCCAAGAGTGGATATATGTCTGATGTGGAACGTATTTTGGTTAAACTCTTGCCTGGTTTTGATCATGTCATTCTTTGTGGCGATTTTAATACGGACGTCTCTCCTCCAGTAAGATCTTTTAATAAGTCGCAGTTGTTGAACTTGATTCACGGAATATCGTTGAATCTGCTCCCAAGCAGTGAAACCCATCATACAGCGAATTCGCATACAACATTGGATTTATTAATAGTATCTAATGTTGATAAAGTCTTGAAAAATGGTCAGATACCAGTTCCGGGAATTTCTTGTCATGATTTGATATTTCTCATTTATGAGACTAAAATTCCAGTTTCTGTTCCAAGAACTGTGAGCTACAGAGATTTGAAAAATTTTAATAAAGATTCTTTTTACAATGATGCCTATGAGTGTGAGTGGTATAAAGTTTACGCTTCGAATAATATTGATGAAAAGGTAACTCTACTCAATGAAATTCTCATTGATTTATTCAATAAACATGCTCCAATAAAAACTGTTCAAGTTTCTCAGCGTCCTACACCCTGGCTCACTAACGAAATTCGTCAGTTAATGAAAGAGCGTGATGTTGCAGGGCGGAAGTATAGCAGAACAAAATCACCAGCTGATTTCATTCTCTATAAGCGAATTAGAAATAGAGTTAAACAGGTAGTTAGAAATGCTAAATTGCGATATGCACATAATCTATTTAACACTGCTGTCTCTAGTAAGGAGAAATGGCGTGCTGTCAATCAGCTCAATATACGTGCTCCAAAAAACCAAAGTGGTAATACTGGGCCTGTTATTTCACCAGATGACTTGAATGAATTCTTTGTACAAAGTCCTGACACTGGAATTGGTGTTGATCGAGCTGACTTGTGTGCACAGTATGATCGTCGAGCAGGTTATCATGATTTTGATCCATTCTATTTCCAATTCATCACTGAGGTTGAGGTATCTTTAGGTATAAGTAGAATCTCTTCTCATGCTAAAGGCGTTGATCAGATGGAGGTATTTCTTTTGAAATGTATCACTGATATTATCACCCCAGTTGTAACTGATATTTTCAATTTTTCGTTGCAAAATGGTGTTTTTCCTGATCTATGGCGTCGCGCTCTTGTAAGGCCTTTGCCAAAAAAGCAGGGGCCAATAGGTCCTAGTGACTTTAGACCTATAAACTTATTATGTGTACTATCAAAGGTTCTTGAAAGGATTGTTTATCAACAGATGGTTCATTACTTGTCAAGTTTCAATTTATTTGATCATTATCAGTCCGGTTTTAGGGCAGATCATAGCACAACTACTGCTTTACTTCGGGTGACAGATGACATTCGTTTAGCAATGGATGGAAGGGAGGTTACATTTTTGATCCTGTTTGACTTCACGAAAGCGTTCAATTCTGTTGTACATGAGATCCTAATATCTAAGTTGCGAAGTTTGAATTTCTCTGAGCCATCACTGCTCTGGTTCAAAGAATATCTTTATGGACGAAGACAGCAAGTTATTGACGACAATGGACAGGCTTCAAGGTGGTTGAGTATAGATTCTGGTGTTCCTCAAGGGTCAGTCTTGGGACCGCTATTGTTTTCCTTGTATATGTATGACATTTCATCGTGCTTCAGTTTCTGTAAATATCATGTGTATGCGGATGATCTCCAAATATATCAACACTGTAAGATTCAGAGTATTGCACCAACTGTGGATAAAATAAATGAGGACATTGGTAGGTTGATGGATTGGTCTGTTAAACATGGCTTGAAGGTTAACGAAAGTAAAACTCAGTCAATTGTCATTGGTTATAGTAAACTTCTTAAGCCTTCTGAACGCTCTGTGATTCCAGAGATCAAGGTCAATAATATTTCCATACCGTACCTTGATAGTGTTAAAAATTTAGGTGTGATAATGAATCAAGATCTAACTTGGACTGATCATATATTGTAACAAGGTGTTTTCTTCTTTGCGACAATTACGGAGGTACAGCGACCTATTACCTGTAAAAGTCAGATTATTTTTAGTTCAGTCCCTCATCTTTCCTTTTTTCGACTACGGTTCTTTAGTTTTTCATGATATGACTGGTGAACTAGCTCTGAAACTTCAGAGGGCACAAAATGCTTGTTTTCGCTTTGTGTTTGACTTGAGGCTGTCTGATCATGTTTCCCATTACTATGAGAGGACCAAGATCTTGAAACTAGAACAACGTAGAAAACTTCTCCTTGCTGTCATGGTATATAGTATACTAAATTCGAAATTACCAGCTTATTTCTCCAATTCATTCAAGTTCATGTCTCAAGTCCATAATAGGTCAATGCGTTTCTCGCAGTCAACACTTCAAATCCCGCGGCACAGAACCTCATTTTTCAATAAGTCTTTTACTGTGTCTGGCTGCAGACTGTGGAATGAGCTACCGGTAAACATTCAAGGCTGTCGATCAAAATATTCTTTTAAATCAAGGGTCTACTTGTTTTTGTTGGAAGGAAACCTTCAGTAAAATCGTTTTATTTTTCTTCTCTTTTTCTTGTGACTTGATTATCTTCCTTTTCTTTGTTATGCTATTATCTGTCATTTCTTGAGGCGTTACAGTCATTGGTTTATCATTTTCAAGATGTGAATTTTTTTTTTCTCTGTTTATCAGTCTTACCTGCATTTCAATAATTTTATGTAGTGCGCACCGAGGTGTTTTTGTTTGTTTTATATATATATATATTTTTTTTTTTCAACTTCTATCTCAATTAATGTTACGTAAATCTTATTAGTTTTATATTGAAACTTGTAGAACTCTTAGAAAGGTATATACTTGTAGTGTGAATTGTTTTTTTTTTCTTTTCTTGCAAACGTATTCCGTTTACTTTATTGATGTATTGATGTTTATTTATTGATGTAACTGACTTTTTAATTTGCTATGTAACTTTCTATTTCTATAGGTTTCTCATATCTCTCAATTGTATAATTTCTTTGTAAACTGTTTGTAATGGGTTTGGATATGGGGCTATATACAGCCTCGCCCAGACCTAAATAAAGAACTCTCTCTCTCTCTCTCTCTCTCTCTCTCTCTCCTCTCTGTCTTGGTTATGGTTAGCGAGTGAACGCGTGTTGCTTCGACTCCCTCTTTAAAGCGCATTTTCGAAGGGTTTTTTCTACAATATTAACTAGTGACTTATATCAGCGCATTCAGTTTTTCGTGCAGTTTTGTAATTTATCATCACTTCTCAAATTTTCATCCGCGTTTTCAAATCAATCGAATAAATAATTTACAGCGACAGTTTCTATCAAATAGGTTAGAAATCACTCACAGGAAATAGGAACTGGTTTTCTGCAGGATGGTACGAGGCAAAAATAACTCTGTCATGTCAACTCCGAAACAACAGCAACCTCGACCTTCGAAGCAGGTACCTGGAACGCCTACAGAAGTATTGGCAGAAGAAATACTTCTAAAAATAAGAGCTGAAGTCAATGAGGCCGTAACCGAGGCTCTTCGAACCTTTCAAGCCGAAATCGACAGGCTGACGGCCGAAAATATACAGTTGAAGGAAAGGATGACGGTCATGCAGATGGAGTGTGAGCTGAAGGTCGATGACCTCGAGCAGTACGGGCGTCGAACTAGCCTGAGGGTCTTTGGAGTGAAAGAATCGGAAAACGAAAACACCGATAATATAGTGATGAAGATCTGCAAAGAGAAACTCAACATCAATTTGCAACTCGATGACATTCATCGCTCCCATCGTGTCGGTCGTTTGCCAGGATCAAAGGAGACCAAAGGATCCAAAGGAGACCGCCACCGACCGATCATCGTGCGATTCAGCAGCTACCGCATAAGACAACGGATCTTCAATGCAAAAAAATCTCTGAAAGGATCAGGTGTAACAATTAGAGAGGACCTGACAAAACACCGTTTGGCACTATTGAATGCGGCGGCGGACAAGTACGGCATCAGGAATACCTGGACCACCGACGGGAGAATCAAATTCGTTGTTGGACAAGGCCCATCTCGGCAGATCCGAACTGCTGAAAGATTAGCAGATCTCAACTAGAGACTCTTCTGAACTGCGTACTGGTCGCCGGTCTCTAATGATAGGGGTGAGTTCAAATTATCATTATTTCTCTTACTTTGGTATTAAATTTATTGTCTTTTATGATCTAACTTCTTTATCTAATCAATCACTTATTAGCTGATAATTATGCCCTGTCTCGTATATAATCATTCATATCAAATTCATAATTGTAGATTTATAATTTTAAAAAATTATTGATCACTTATCAGCAATTAATCTACTGACAGTCTAGACCGATACTTAAAACACAGAAAAAAATTGTCTCATATTTTCAAAGATTTAATTGATGAACCCAATACTTTTTCTCCAGAACAAGATGTCTTTGTTTCAGTCAGAAAATTCATATAATTTATCATAACTAATTAATTAGATAATGCCTTATTAGCTTTCAGCTTATTGATATTTCGTCAATAACTCAATAATTAAATATAAAAAACGGGACCCAGTTCCCAGAGATGTTCAATCACTCTGCTCTAGAATAAATTACTTTGACATTCAATTTCTTGTCTTTTACATAACTTTATCTAATCAATCACTTATTAGCTGATAGTTATGTCCTGTATCAAATATGATCATTCATATTATATTCATAACGATAGATTTATAAATTTATCTTTCAATTGATCACTTATCAGCAATCACTCTACTCTGGACCGATACAAAAACCGCAGAAAAATTGTCTCTTATTTAAAGATTTAATTGATAAACTCAATACTTTTCTCTAGAATAAGATGTCTTGGTTTCATTCAGACGATTTATATAATTCTTCATAACCAATTCATTAAATTATCGCTATAATGATTTATTAGCTTTCAACTTATTTATCATTAACTCAATAATTTAATATCTAAAACAGGGCCCAGTTCAGAGAAATGTTCAATCATTCTGTTCTAGAATAAATTATTTTAATTTCATTCACTATAAACATTTGGTTATATTGGTTTTACGGTAAGGAATAACATAAATCTTATGTTATAACATAAATCCTAACTCAAACAGTTTAATAGATTAGAACTTTGATTTTCATAAAGACTTATACTAATAATAATATAATTGTTATTGCCACAACTTTATAACAAAACAAATTGAAGTTTTATTAACTTAATGTTAATAAACTAATACATGAAATAAAATAGCTACTTAGATGAATGTAAATAAATAATGTTTTTTTTTTGCACCAACCAGCAGAAGGAAAAAACCTTGTTCGCTGGTGGGAGTAATTCAGCTCAGTCCACATTATTTAGTTTCAAAACAGTCCTTCGCAGATTCAAACAATTCAGTATTATCAATAAAATTATTACAGATCATTTATTTCGAAGAAGTAATGTCTCATCAACCATGACCTTTGTTCCACATTCAGATTATACTTCCCACTATTCACAAGATACAGAAATTTCGGAGGCATCAGATTAATCAACTTGCTACTTTTATATCTTATTTGTTTTCGTACAGTCACCAAATCAGAATACTCAATTTTGCACTGTTTTATAGAATTATTTCTTAGGCCATACACATTATTTGCCACTTGAAAGTTGAAACTATCATACCCAGAATGTATACAGGACAAGATAACTTACATAATTATCAGTTACAGGTCTATAGAATACTAAATAAAGGGGTTTCATTTGATAAGTCATTCATTTTTTTACAATCTGTTGGTTAAGAATTTTTAAATTCAATTTTTTTTTTTTTTTTTTTTTTTTTTTTTTTTTTCTAATATATCACTTAATTTATCTCATACTATGTTTTCACGCATACCTTCACCTTTCTTTCTCTGTGAATCTTTTCCACTCTCACACACTCTCTCTCTCTCTCTCTCGTGCCCCATCATACTCTTCTCTCTTCCTACTCCTTGGTTTCTTTCTCTTCTCTCTCCCCCGTCTTCTTCTTCAATTACCGCTCGCTGGATCTCTTTTTTTATATTTCTCTGCCGCTCTTTGGCTTCTCTTTTCTGTGGGCTCATCTTCGTCTATTCTCTCTCATCTCTGGAGCATACATTCATCAATTTACCTTTACTGCTAATTACTTCTCGATCTCAGCTAACTATAATAAATGCCTCATGAAATGTCTATCACTCACGTAATATTCCATCTCCGTTCATGTTTAACTTTCATATCTTTTCCTCAACTGCCTATCATTTCTACTCCTGTCACTGTCATCGCTCACTTACCCTCTCTCATTAGCTCCCACACTTTGTTTTCCCTACTCACTCACTTATTATCTCTCTCTCTCTCTCTCTCTCTCTCTCTTTCTCTTGCTACTCATGTTCACTCTTTAGCCCGATGTCATCCTCCCAGCACTCCTGTTAACCTTTTCAATTCGTCTAGTCGATGTAAATTTATCTTTCCACTATGCTCTACCAGATTCAATAATTATTGAATCCAGATTATCATAATGCATTTCTGTCAAAACTATTCGCCACGCTAGCTTTGTCTCCCTTTCTTTCACACACTCTTTTGCAATACACTCAATCATCCCTCCTAATCAATCCTCCTTTCTCTTGTCATGAGTTTTTCTATCCCTCTTTCGTGCTCTTATCTATTCAATTCATACATCTGTTTCCTACCATATGTTTCTTTAAACTTAATATCCTCTGTACTTGTATCTTTGCGGTCTGTTTCTGCTGGTTCTTTTCGTTATTGTTGCAGTTTAATGGCAACACTCGAACAGCCTGGCGTACTACATCCTCCTTGAAACGTTTCGTGGACTGCATACAACTTGGGCTGTTATACTGGGCATCTTATTTTCGGCTACGCTTGTTCTCCTCCCTTGAAACTGAACTCTGAATTATTTAATCTGTGAATCTTTATAGAGTGGAGTCGACTCGACTACTACTCTACGACCATGCGGACAAAAGACTTAAATTTTAACTTTTTTAGGTTAAGTTATTCTAGTGTTAATTTAGTATTAGTGATCGTGCTTTGCTTCTGGGTTGGGTTGATGCAGGTCGGCAGTCCTCTAGATGTCGCTTCCTAACACACCAGCTAACTCGGCCTCAACCTCTTCCATTCCTAACAGTTCAATCGGTACTGGGCTCATACTATCTAATGATCTTTTGCCTTATGATAAACATTGTTTTAGGGCTTGTCACTTGAACGCACAATCTCTACGATGTCACATAGACGAACTCAGAGCAATCTTCCAGTTCAACAACTTCGATGTAATAGGAATTTCTGAATCTTTTTTAAAACCAAGTATTTCATCATCTCAAGTAGCTATATCAGGATATAATCTTTTCCGTAACGATAGGTTGAATAGAGCGTGTGGAGGCGTTGCAGTGTATGTTAAAGACGGTATCAAGACAAAAATACTTACTGTGTCCGAATCCTTACCAGGTGAAGCTAGGCCAGAATACATGTTATTGGAGTTAGCTTTGTCTAGGTCTGATAAATTGTTACTTGGTGTCTGTTATCGCCCTCCAAAGATTGGTTATTTTACTGACTTTGAAAATGCTTTACTGTCTTTCATGCCTAATTACAGTCGTATCCTACTAATGGGAGATATGAATACGGACCTCAACATGGCCCATCATAACTTCGACTATACCCAACTCACTACTATTTTTGAATGTCTCAATCTGACCATACTGCCACTAAATCCCACTCATCATACTAATGTATCTGACACTTTCATTGACTTATTAATTGTTAGCGACCCTGATGAGGTGATTCACAAGAACCAAATCTCAGTTCCAGCTATTTCTGGTCATGATCTGATTTACTGTGTACTCTCCTATAAAGCTCCCAAGCCTGTACCAAAATTTATAACTTTCAGAGATTTTAAACATATGGACGAAGAAGCATTTATGACTGACGTAGCTCAAACAGCATGGAACGAAATATTAGCTTTGTCTTCGGTTGATGCAATGGCAACTACTCTAGAAAACAAGATTTTGAATTTATATGACAAGCATGCACCAACTGTGACTAAACGAATTAATAGCAAACGACCTGTTAAATGGATAACTGATGAAATTTTGCAGCTCATGGCACAAAGGGACTCAGCTCATAGGAAGGCTAAAAGAACAGGTGACATTGACAACTGGACCACTTACAGACGCTTACGTAACAAAGTAAAACAAGAACTTCGTAACTCCAAGATTAGGTACATGAACTCTTTTTTAACTGAAAACCGACTCAATTCATCATCGTTATGGCGTGGTATCAAACAGTTTGGAATTGGGAAACAGAAATCACATACTCAAATCGACCTTTCGCTTGACGATATTAATGAACATTTTGTATCCCAATCTTCTCAACGTGATGAGACAGTAATTGAAAACCATCTAGAAAGTCTAATTGATCAAGTTTCCAACTCTCCTATTCCACCAGCCTCCCAGTTTCAATTTCGTCCAATTTCTGAGCATGAGGCTCTCAAAGCTATCCAGCATATTCACAGCAATGCAATGGGAGCAGATAAAATTCCTATCAAATTTATCAAGAGAATTCTCTTTGCAATTCTACCTGTAATAACTTACATATTTAATGCTTCCCTTCAAAGTGGTCTCTTTCCTAAAAATTGGAAATATGCTCATGTTCGCCCTCTTAACAAAGTTTCATGTCCAACTAAAGTCGAAGACTTCAGGCCTATAAGTATTTTGCCAGCAATTTCCAAAGCACTTGAAAGACTTGTTCATTCACAAATAGTCGAATTTCTTGAAAAGAATAGCAAACTTCATAACTTCCAGTCTGGTTTTAGAAAATTCCATTCCACAGAAACAGCTCTACTGCGTGTTACTGAAGATATCAGGTCGTCCATGGACCACAGAAAGTGTACCATACTGTGTCTGTTCGATTTTTCCAAAGCTTTTGATACTGTCGACCACCAGATCCTTCTCAACAAATTACTCCTCCTTGGTTTCAGTCACAAAGCTGTAAAATGGTTTCATTCTTATCTCATAGACAGAAAGCAATGTGTCACTGATGGTGAATTGCAATCAGAGTGGAAAAATGTAATTCATGGCGTCCCCCAAGGTTCAATTCTTGGCCCCCTTTTATTCACATTGTATGCAAATGATCTTTCTTCCATAATTAGGTTTTCAAAATTTCACACCTATGCTGATGATCTTCAAATTTATTCTAGTTGCTCTGTTAGAGACCTTCACCAAACCATCCATAATATGAATGAAGAAATAGTGAAAATCACTGAATGGACTAAAAAGAATGGCCTCAAACTTAATCCACTCAAAACTCAACCTATTATAATTGGCTGCTCTCGTTTAATCAATGGCATAGACTTCCAATCAATTCCAAAAATCACTGTCGATGGGACTAGTATTTCCTATTGCAAATCAGTAAAAAACTTGGGAATCATAATGAATACTACTCTTGACTGGACTGAACATGTTGTAGGCACCTGCAAAAGAGTTTTCTCTGCCATGCACTCTTTGAAGAAAATGCAAGACATCCTTCCCAGGCATATACGACTACTACTTGTCAAAACTCTCATTTTCCCATACTTCATGTACTGCAATTCAGTTATAAACGATATGACAGTAACACTCAATGAAAGGTTGCAGCGTAGTCAGAACTACTGCATGCGTTTTGTTTACTCCCTACAACGTCATGAGCATATAACCCAATCCTATATTCATAGTAACACCTTAAAATTACCTGATCAGAGGCTTATCAGAATACTTAAACTTCTAAAAAGCATTCTCAATAGTGGAACTCCTAAATATTTTAAAAATGATTTTAAGTTTGTGTCTGAAGGTAGGAGAAACAACGTTTCCCACACCAGAAATGGTAACAGAACTCTTAGGATGCCAAATCACCGGACAACACTTTATACTAAGTCTTTTGTTGTTAGTGCTTGTCGTGCTTGGAATCTACTCCCACTTTCAATTAGGAATCATGAGAGCCGAGTGGGCTTCTCCCTGTCTCTGAGGAGACATCTATTGGAGAAAATGGCAGCGTCTGTCCGGCCTTGAGGCAACTGCATGATCAATAATACTATAATCCTTTAAGTTAGGTTAGGTTATTATCTATAATCTAAATTATTTATCTATTCATTTTTATAATACTTTTTTTGAATCCACAAATTATTTTTAATATGCTTTCATTTTTTGTTTTAATGTATAAAGTGAAACTTTTTAATTTTAATTTATCTCATTTGAATTGATTTATTGCATTTAGATAACCCATTTTAGAACATAAATCATACACATCAATGTAAACTAGTAGGACATGATGAGGTAAAAGGTTAAGTGTAAGAATGGCCTCAATGGCCAAGACTTCGCCTCTTTGTGTAATTCATCTCTCAGATCCAGGCTCTATTTTTGTTATGTTTTTTATTTTTTAAACAATCGCATCCATAGTTTGTAATTTACCTTAAAATAGTTAATATAGTTGTATTTATAATCTTTTCTACTCAAACTATTCAACCATTATAATTAATTTTCAAAAGCAACTGTACTTGACTTCAACTAGGGGATCTGAGAGTTGCTAATATTAATAATACTTCTATCATTCATTCATATACATTGTAAATTTACACAAATAAAGTCATCTGAATCTGAATCTGAATCTGAATCCTTCTTCTCCTTCACCTTCTCCTTCGCCTTTTCCTTCTACTTCTCCTTCGCCTTTTCCTTCTACTTCTCCTTCGCCTTTTCCTTCTACTTCTCCTTCGCCTTTCCCTTCTACTTCTTCTGCGCCTTTTCCTTCTCCTTCGCCTTTTCCTTCTACTTCTCCTTCGCCTTTTCCTTCTACTTCTCCTTCGCCTTTTCCTTCTACTTCTCCTTCGCCTTTTCCTTCTACTTCTCCTTCGCCTTTTCCTTCTACTTCTCCTTCGCCTTTTCCTTCCAATTCTCCTTCGCCTTTTCCTTCTACTTCTCCTTCGCCTTTTCCTTCTACTTCTCCTTCGCCTTTTCCTTCTACTTCTTCTTCGTCTTTTCGTTCTACTTATCCTTCTCCTTATCCTTCGCATTTTCCTTCTCCTCGTACTCCTACTCATCTTTCTACTCATCCTCATCCTCCTCCTTCTCCTCTTTATCCTTCTTCTCCTCTAAATCCTCCTCCTCCTCCTCCTCCTCTTCATTCTCATCCTCTTTCTCCTATTCATCCGCCTATGCATCCTTCCTCCCACTTCCTCCTTCTCCTCCACCTCCTCCTCGCGCCACTTCCTTCTCCTCCACTTTCCCCCCTCTAACTTCTCGTCGACCTCACTCCTCTTACTTATCTTTCTCCTTTCCACCTCTTGTTCCTCCTCCACCTCCTCTTCTACCTGACATCTTCTTATTCTCCTTTCTCGCCATGTTCCATTGTTACCTGTTTTTTCGGGTAAAGGTGAAAAGAGTAAAAGAGAGAACGAGTGAGAATGAGAAAAGGAGAGTGATTATTACGAGAGAGACCCACTATTTGTGGAGGGTAGTGGCGTGTAATCCGTTGAGCTGGACAAACAAGGAAGCTTGGCCGGATAAAACAGATTTGCCTAGTTGCTGCCGCCATACTCTGGATAATCCGACAGTAGGCGGCTCAGTGGATCACCGCAAACTGTTGGCCAACTACCAAAAGCACACAATGCTCCAAGATGTAATCCACCGCTATTATTACTACAACCATTAATCAGTTTTCGGATTTTCAGTTTTTATTGTACTGCTGGACGTGAATAGAACTATTGTTTTGATGCCCCAATTTTATGACGATTATACTCTTGCCCTCTTTTGCCAGAATAAGAATAAGAACAAGAAGAAACAAAAAGGAGGAGGAGGAAGCGGAGGAGGAAGCGGAGGAGGAAGCGGAGGAGGAAGCGGAGGAGGAAGCGGAGGAGGAAGCGGAGAAGGAGAAGGAGGAGTAGGAGAAGGAGGAAGAATTGTAGGAAAAGTAGGAGGAGGAGGAGGAGGAGGAGGTGGAGGAGGAGGAGGAGGAGGAGGAGGAGGAGGAGGTGGTGGAGGAGGTAGAGGTGGAGGAGGAGGAGAAGGAGGAGGAGGAAGATGATTGGGTGAGAGAGGGTGAGGGGGATGAGAAGGAGAAGGAGAAGAAGAAGAAGAAGAAGAAGGAGAAGGAGGAGGAGAAGGATAAGGTGAAGTAGAAGGAGAGAAGGAGAAGGAGAAGGAGAAGGGAAAGGAGAAGGAGAAGGAGAATGAAAAGGAGAAGTAGAAGGAAAAGGAGAAGGAGAAGGAAAAGGAGAAGGAGAATGAAAAGGAGAAGTAGAAGGAAAAGGAGAAGGAGAAGAAGAAGGAGAGGGAAAAGGAGAAGGATAAGGAGAAGAAGAGAAAGGTGGAGCAGAAGAGGTAGAAGATAAAGAAGAAGTGGGGGGTGGTGAAGAAGAGGGTGGAAAAGAATAAGAAGGAAAAGGAGAAATATAAGAAGGAAAAGAGGAGGAGAAGAAGAAGGATGAGAAGGAGCAGAAGAAGAAAAAATATATGAAGAGGAGGAGAATAAGAACAGTGTAGAAGGAGGAGAACTTAACATCGTTCTCACTTTTCAGTACAGGAGTCAGACCAATCAGAACTCAGGATTTCTTCAATACAGTTATACAATAGTCACATCAGCTGATTCAAAAATTCAAGTGAAATGAAGACTTGCTGGAATCCTGGGAAGGTAAAATAAGAGACTAATCCAGTTGATTCTTAGGTTTTAGAACCGTATTTCTCTTAGTTTCTGTGATATTTCACTTGAAACATGAAAAATTCGGGTCGAGGAACCACTTTTTTGCGTTTGACGTATATTAAGATGTACAATGAGCTCAGAAAGCGCCGGTAACTCTAACTGAATTATACTGTGTATAGAAAGCTCTCTATAGAGACTTCAAGCAACGACAAGTGGTAAACTAATTTATTTAGTAATTACTAAAATATAAGCTTTTATTTCGAGGTTCCATTAATTCGGGAAAAAATTTTTATTAGCTAGTTCCACTTGAAAATCAACAGCACATTACAATAATTTTAATTTGGTCCGAAACCAGTTTTAAATCTCATAGTTCCAATTTGATCTGGAAACACGATTTCCTAGATTACATATCTAGTTACAAATTAGAATTATTTTTTATTATTCAGTGAATTAGTTTAAATACAAATTGTTCATTAAGAAATTAGCTGAGAAGGAAAAATGTGCATAACTACCATAAATGTTATAACTATTGTTATCATTACCTGACTATCTATATAAATAGAATTAGAGTTTTGTCTGTACATTTATCAGAACTGTATATTTTTTGGTTATTCTTACGTTTTATACATTAAATAAGCCGAAAATAGTTTTATCTCACTTTCTGTCTGTCTGTCTGTCACGGCCCCAAAGGCATTTTACGCGGCCTTCTCCTCAAAAACGAGAGCGTCGATCGGGATTTTAGTTATTGAACAGTATTGAGCACTTTATTGACAATGTCTTTAGCTATAAAAAACTAAATTAACTTTTTTTAAACAGAGTAATAAACGTTTAAAAACCAAGTATTGTGCGATTTTGGATAAATTTTATGCGGCCTTCTCCTGAAAAACGAGAGCATCGATCGGGATTGAAGTTATTTATCAGTATTGAAAACCTTTTTGACAGTGTCTTGAGCTATAAAATCTAAATTAACTTTTTTTTAACAGAATAATAAACGTTTAAAAACCAAGTATTGTGTTATTTTGGATACATTTCTTCTAAGTTTTATTACCACATAAGAACAAATCACGTAATTTATCATCATATATCAATCAGCTGTTCTCAAAATATATTCTCTCCGATACCTGTCACCGAATTGCTTACATTCTAAGTTGTTTACTAAGGGCCCGTTCACACGATACAGTTTTTGTGCGGTACAGTAAATTTGCTGTATCAGTTATTTTGCAGTGCTTTCGTTTGCATGTACATTTCATATTGTATGTTCACACAATACAGTTTCGACTGTATCCAGTAAAAAAGCGGTTCTAGCTGATCTCTACATTCGGTTTTGTCTTTGAAAACTGTAACGCTAAAATCAGCTGTACCGCAATAGTATAGGCTGGAAAATAACGTTTTGCCGGTCGAGCATATGTTAATGCACGAGGCGCAGCCGAGTGCAGAAAAGTTTACAGCCATGTAATGTATGATATTTTTTGTTACACTTGATAGAAAGGCAAGATACAATCAGCTGGATAATATGCGAGACATTCATAAGTATTCAAGACAAGTGAATCAGCTGCTTTATTTAGATTCAGAATTTGATGGGCGAATTCCCAGATATAAACCAAAATAATGATAGCCTAGTGCAATCAGCTGGATAATATTCGATTAATAACTTTCACTTCTGGACACTGGAATTCACTAATAAGAAGATCAATGCTGAAGAATATCAATGAAGAAGATCAATGCTGATGATCTGAAGACTGCTTCCAGCGTAATAAGCGTATCGTTTAAACATATCCATTACCGGTACAATACATGTGCCACCGGATACGGGTAGTTATTTTTTGTTACACTTGATACATATTTGTCACATATGGAAAGTGCCTCTTTTCTCTACTAGATCGGGAAAATCAGCTGACAAATAGGGCCTTATAGCTGTACAAGATAGGAAAAAACATATGGCATGCGGCAAAAATTTTTCCTTTGACTCACATATATATATTATATGTATATATATAGTCAACTCATTACATTACTCATTACCTATTACCTGTCTTGAATATTATTCAGCTGATTGCACTAGGCTATCATTATTTTGGTTTATATCTGGGAATTCGCCCATCAAATTCTGAATCTAAATAAAGCAGCTGATTCACTTGTCTTGAATACTTTTGAATGTCTCGCATATTATCCAGCTGCTTGTATCTGCCTTTCTATCAAGTGTAACAAAAAATATTGTACATTACACGGCTGTAAATTTTTGCCGGTTCTCGCATATTCACGTTTCTGCACTCGGCTGCGCCTCCTGCATTAACAAACTATCATATGCTCGACCGGCAAAACGTTATTTTCCAGCCTAGTAATGTAATATACTATTGCTGCATGCCATATGTTTTTTCCTATTTTGTAAGGCTATAAGGCCCTATTTGTCAGCTGATTTTTCCGATCTAGTACGGAAAAGAGGCACTTTCCATATGTGACAAATCTATGGAAAGTAGCTACTTTCTATCAAGTGTAACAAAAAATAACTACCCTTATCCAGTGGCACATGTATTGTACTGGTAATGGATATGTTTAAACGATACGCTTATTACGCTGGAAGCAGTCTTCAGATCATCAGCATTGATCTTCTTCATTGATATTCTTCAGCATTGATCTTCTTATTAGTGAATTCCAGTGTCCAGAAGTGGAAGATATTAATTGTGAAAATTTAATTTCTCTAATATATGAGAGACCCCGCCTTGTGGGACAAGACTCAAGATTAATATAAAAATAAAGAGAGAAAAATGTGTGGAATATTGAAACCAGAATTTGCGTACTTTGATCAAAATTTAAGAGAAACCTTCAGTAAGAAACTTATTTAAAAAAATCTTACACAAATAAAAAAAATCCTGGACTGGAATAAATAAAACTGAACTGGAAGCGCAATGGAAGAAGGAGGAGAGCACAGCAATAAGCAGCAAAGCCGGACCGTGTGAACATCACAGTACAGTTGACGCCGTACAGTAAAAAAACCGTACAGCAAAAAAACTGTATCACCTGAACTGCTAACAACTTCATGATCGTTGCTATCAAAAAAGCCAAAACATATTTATGCCCGGTTTCTAGGTTGTTCATTAAGTTTAATGGATCATTAGCTCACAGCTGGAACAATGGGTTAACATTGCTCCAGCTGTGAGTTAATGATCCATTAAACTTAATGAACGACCTAGAAACTGGGCATTAGTCTTATTTCTAAACATAATCCGTACGAAGGACGGGCACAATAGCTAGTACGTTAATATTACTGCACTGTTCCTTATTGAATTAGATGTACATCTTGAGGTTCCATCTTGAAACACTCTCTCTTATTTCTCCCATTATGAATAATCTTTTTTTGGAGGATGAAGCCCACATAGGTATGAGACCTGTGCGTGGGTAATGAGTTGGATGATGGTGATTGATGAGTTAGACCTACAGTTTTAGGTGGGTTCCGAACCACCGGGAAGTGAATTTACAGCAGGGAACAATGTCTTTTTTGCTGGCCAATCTAATCGGTCACCGTTACGAACAGGACCTACGAGAACGCAACTTATCTATCTGATTGAACAGATACTTGCTACGGCTCGCGGCTATCACTTCCAATTCAAGCACAGAACCCATTTTAAATTGTCCAAGTTCTCATTCTATATTATGAAGTATATCAGTATAAATGATTCAAATACAAAACCTAGTTCCAGAATACTCTCAGTACCTGAATGAGATTTTATTATTATGTAGCTACTACTGAAATACGGAACTACCAAGGATCATCACCATTCCTTCATCCCATGCTTTTAAAGCTGCAGGGAATAAGAAGTTGTCTAAGGGACAAAACTTGGGAAATGGGGTTGAACAACAAGATGATTGTAAACTTCCTGGTACCCCTTATTGCCCCCCCTCCCCAATAAGGGGGGTTGAGGTCGTGGAACAAAACAGGAGTTCAGAGAGGGCAATGAGGTCTGGTCTGATATCTGGGGTGTCTATAGAGATAGCTCTCTATATATCTAGTGCTCGTTGTCTTTAAAGTTCATTGTTGTTACTCAAAACTTCCTCAGGGTGGTTTCATCTCTATAACTTGAAGTTGTCGTTACCAGGAAAATGTATAAAGAAAACTCTATGAAGCATGTGAAAACTGTGGGAGTTGACATGAATTTGTAGCGTTTTTTTTTTTTTAATTATTTTTAATATTCATCATGGTCATTCGTCAGTTATCAAGGTTTTTTGTCAAAGTTTTTCCAATAATGACAGTTTTTTAAATATCTTCTTGATATCATTCCAAAGTTATAGTCAACTTATTATACTGTTCAAAACTATTGAGATTCATCAGATTTTCAATAAAACTAAAATGTGGGAGTTCACAAGAAATTTGTCACACTATTGAAAATTATATTAAAAAAAAGAAAGTTTTAACTAAAATTTTGTAATTTTTAATGTGTATCAGCTATATATTTATCTATTAAGATAGTTTTTGAATATTAACTTGGCAGTGACAACTTATTAAACTGATGAGATTTTGTGCACTGCTAGAAGAAGAAAAAGAAGAAGGATGTGAAGAAGAAGAAGGAGAAGAAGAAAAGAAGATGAAGAAGAAAAAGAAGAAGCAGCAGATATGGTCTAACTTCCTCTAACTTGGTTTAAACTCCTCTGATTTGGTTTAATGTTCCATGATGTGGTTTAACTTTTACTGATGTGGTTTAACTTATACTGATGTGGTTTCACATCCTCTAATTCGGTTAAAACTCCTCTAATTTTGGTTCAAACTCCCATGATGTGGTTTAAAGTTTACTGATGTGGGGTGACTTCCTCTTATTTTGGTTTCTGTCATTGACAGGAATTTTTCTAATTTTTTCAAAACTGTGTTTAATCTTGGGGCTGTATCATTTGGTGTAACTCCTATTATTTACTATCTCTGATTTTTTTCTCCTGATTCACTCCATTAGGGGAGCAGATTATTATCCAATGTACTGAAAGGTCACTGATAAAGTGAGATAAAAAGATTTTCTTTTGAATGAGAATTGTGTGAGGTCGTTTTGTGTAAAAAGAAATTGAAAAGCTCTGGGCACTGCTAGAAGAAAAAAAAACAAGTTGATGGGGAAGGAGGAGATTGATTGATTGATTTTTATTCCCATGCTAGGTCTTGAAAGACCAATTGCACATTTCAAAATAGTACAGTGAGAAAAAATATCATATCACTTAAAAATAAAATGGTTATATTGAAAAATAATATAATACCACTTATAAAAACAATAATACATCAGATTGAAGTTATAATAAAGGGGTTTTAACAATATATAACAATAATAATAACGATAATAAATGAATAAACAAAGATTGGAAAAGAACAGCAATGAAAGAACAAAGAAAGACAAGAGAATTACTGTAGCATTAAGACCGCCCAGATGACACAAACAGCAATGATGGAATGAATAATACCACAATGACAAAATTACTTCACCTGTAAAATATTGAAAAATTAAGAAGTAAAAACCAAACTTGAAAGTAATATTGAAAACTAATATTACATGACTTAATAAAGTTATAAGACATCAGAGTAACATTATAATAAATAGTGTTAAACTAAATACAACAGAATAACTAACAACGATTGGAGAAGAATAGTAATGAAAGAAAAGAAGATAATAAGCAATAAGACTAACCGGATAATCACTCTTCAATTCCAAGAAAATAGTCATGTTATCTTTTTTTAAATAATGAGAGAGACGTTGAGAACACAATATGAGTAGGAAGAGAATTCCACCCTCTGCAGGCTGTAATGATGAAAGATGAGTTGAATATGGATGTACAGTGATGAGGTATTTGAAGTGTGTATTGATGAGACCTGGTTTGACAAGCGGTATGAACAGAAGCTAACAGAGTGAACGAATTGCGAAGGTAAGCTGGGCCTTCATTTCTCACTATGATCTTATACACAAGAATCAGGAGAAAGTATTTCCTTCGATTCTTAAGCTTCAGCCAATCCAGTTCCATGAAGTAGGGTGTAATAATGCTCATCATGTCTGGCATCATAAATGTATCTCACAGCATAATTCAGCGATCTCTGCATCCTACTGTTCAGTTCATCTGTCAAGTCGACATATACAGTTGAGCAATAATCAAGAAAAGGTCTTATCAATGACCTGACCAAAAGAATACGTGTGCTTCTAGGTAGGAATTGTTTTAGATGTTTAAACTGGTGCATACCTGCAAACACTCTGTTGCAGATGTGAGTGGTCTGCTCCTTCCAGCTAAGAGTCTGGTCTATACACAGTCCAAGAGTTCGCACACTCTTCATTTAGGGAACATCATTACCTGCAACTGTGATTGCTGGAAGTCCATCCTGATCAATTCTGCTTAGAAGAGTAGGGAAGCCAAGGATGATGCTTTCTGTCTTTTCAGGGATTCTCTCTTTTGGATAAATCATAAGATCATCTGCAAATAGGTAATATGAATAGTTTGAGAATACAGTGGTAACATTATTGATGAAAATAGAGAAGACAAGGGGCCCCAACACAGAACCCTGTGGGACACCTCTCAGAACTGGTCTCCAAGTGGAGGAATCACCAGATCTATCAAAAACTGCTTGAAATCTATTGGACAAGTAAGAAGAGAACCATGCTATTGCTGAATCAGAAAAGTGACAATGATACCTCAACTTGTGAATGAGCAAAGAATGAGAAACGTTATCAAACGCTTTACTCAAATCGAACTGAATAAGTATTGTGAGCAACCTTTTATTCATAGCAGCCCATATGTCATCTGTAATGCGCAAGAGAGCAGTACATGTGCTATGATTTGGGCGGAAGCTGGACTGAAAATCTGAGAAAAAATCAAAGCTGCATAAATGAAGACTTCCCTGAGCATGAACAATTCTCTCAAGTGCCTTAGATATGGAACATAGAATATGAATAGGCCTGCAGTCAGCAGGAGTGGTAGGATTAATAGTTTTGGGAATATGTTTGACCATAGAGCATTTCCAGAGATCAGGTAATTCTCCTGAAGAGAGACATTGAATATTGATTGCATGAGAAGAACAAAAAAAAAAAAAAAAACAAGAAGAAGAAGCAGATGTGGATTAACTTCCTGTAATTCAGTATAAACTCCTCTGGATTGATTCAACCTCCCATGATGTGGTTTAACTTCCTCTAATTTGGCTTAAACTATTAATTATAATTCAGTTATACAATTCGGTTTGAACTCCTCTGATTTGGTTTAGCCTGTCTTGATGTGGTTTAACCTTCCATTATGTGGTTTAACTTCCTCCAATATGATTTAAACTCCTCTGATTTGGTTTAACCTCCCATGATGTGGTTTAACTTCCTCTTATTTGGTTCAAACTCCTCTGATTTAGTTTAATCTTCCATGATGTAGTTTATGTTCCCATCATTCAGTTTAAACTCATTTGATTTGGTTCAACCTCCCATGATGTGGTTTAATTTCCTCTCATATGGTTTTAATTCCTTTGATTTGGTTTGACCTCCCATGAAGTGTTTTAAATTCCTCTGATTTGGTTTGTACTCCTATGATTTGGTCTAACCTTTCATGATGTGGTTCAACCTCTCATGATGTGATTTAACCTTCTGTGATGTGACTCAACTTCCTCCAATATGGTTTAAACTCTTCTGAAGTGGTTTAACCTCTAATTATGTAGTTAAACCTTCTGTGATGTGGCTTAACTTCCTCAAATATGGTTTAAGCTCCTCTGATTTGGTTTAATCTCCCATAATGTGGTTTAACCTCCCATGATGTGGTTTAACCTCCACTGATGTTGTTCAACTTCCTATAATTCAGTTTAAACCCTTTTGATGTGGTTTAACCTCTCATGATATGGTTAAACCTCCCATGATGTGGTTCAACTTCCTCTTATTCAGTTCAAACTCCTCTGATTTATTTTAATCTTCCATTATGTGGTTTAACTCCATGATTTTTTTATCTTCCTCTTATTCAGTTCAATCTCCTCTGATTTCGTTCAACCACCCATGATGTGGTTTAAACTCCTTCGATTTGTTTGATCCTCTCATGATGTGGTTCAAATTTTACTGATTTGGGTTGACTTCATCCTATTTTGGTTCCTGTCATTGACCAGAAGTTTTTCTAATTTTTTCAAAACTGTGTTTAATCTTGGGTTTGCATCATTTAGTTCAACTCTTATTATTTGCAACAAACAAATTAAATTTTTCTATTCACAAATGTCTTTTAAACTGAGGATTTTCTTTATATTTAACTTTTACTGATACAGCTTCAGGTGGGTTCCCAACCACCGGGAATCGGCCTCATCGTGATGGACAGTTACTGAAGAACCCTACTTCAACCAATTCTACAAAGCCAATTTAAGCTAAAAAATCTTATAGTCAACTTAAGCCATTAGGGGAGTCCCTTTTTTGATCATCAGGACATGAATATAGAATATAGATAGATATACTGTGTAGGGTTGATCGGGGGGTGATCAGAATATGAATGTCCATAGATATACCATAACATGCAGAGAGCGTTGTGAAGTTACCATATAGGGAGGGGCTGTCGGAAAGTGATTATCTATAAATATACTACAATATAAATAGAAATCGTTGATATTATATTGTATGAGAATTAGCTGATAAGGATTCAACAATACATAGATATAAAATCTGCAGGGTAATATAGACGCTTAAAGCCTATTAGCATTAAGCTATGTTGAGTTAATGGAAATTCAGAATGGGAAAAGACGTGACGGTATTGTTTGAGGAGCCCCTAGTGGGGTAAGCACCCCTAACCCCCAACCCTGGACCCCATTTTAGATTTTGGATGTGAAGAAAACGATCAGCTCCTTGTCTGAGACATGATAGCGGCACTTTAGCTGCAATTCAAAATGGCGGAAAACAATTGCGAGCCCTCAAAATCGCTTATGGTTGAGTGGTCTTACTTTATGGGGAAGGGAAACAGCCGATAAGCTATTATTTTAGGTTGTAAGTAAAGGCTCTGAGTGATTTTGACTATTTAGGGCTTGTTATTTTGGGTAGGAACCCCTGATATTAACTTTGGATCACTTAGTGAACTAATAATAAAAGTAAATAAAAACAATTTGTTACTCGTAGCTCTGTTAACGTTTTTAGTACTATTAAACAGAACAGATAGCTATTACAAATGTATATGGGGAGATCATTGTTGACAAAATTCAAATAAAATAAGTAGGAGACTAGCTACCAGTGCTAGCATTGGTGTAACTGATACTGGAGAAAATTAATGGATAACGGTACCTTATCTTGTCTCAGTATCTGATAAATTAGGAAAAGAATTGAAAAAGAACGGTTTTGATGTACCTTTTCAAACAAAACCTATTTTTATTTATTCCATAATAAACATGGAAGCATACTCCCATTATTTGCTTCCTTAACACAAATTACAATAAATCAAAATTACAATGTGGTACAGACAGAGAAAAAAAGCACTAACATAATACATTCTACTCTGATATACTGGATAAAAAAAAAGATATAAACTACAACTACAATACTACTACAGTTGAAAACAAAAAATAAAATAGAATACTACACTATGGAAAAAATAAACTAAAATAATCAAGAACTATTAAGATTCTACTACTCAAAAATTAATTTAAGAAGAGAGAAAAAAACATTTGATAAATATTATACTGGACTATAGATTGAAAGTGAGATTGCTGATCAATTCAAAGAAAGAAAAGAAAGAATAATTGATCAAAAAAGCAAAATAAAATCAGTATCAATGGAAATAGAGTGTCTGAGGATGAGAACAAAAAGCGGACTTTAACAAAAATGACTCTTAACAATATCATACACAAATAGGTGAATCAATAAAAACGCGATGTTCACACTAAACTACCCCATACAGACCACAGACAAACTTCTACAAATTTTGCAGAAGCCGTCTGCAATCTGCACGGAAACGACCATACTTAAATGACAAATCGAAACGATTCGAAAAGGAATTGAAAATATATGATGCTTTATTTATAGGGGAATTCTGGTGACTCAATGTGTAACAGCTAGGAATAGAGAACGGCGAGGTACAGTAGAAATGTAAATATTGAGTTGAGAAAGCAAAAACATTGAATTGATTTTGTCATTGAAAACATTTAACAGAAACACAAGCATGCTAAAATCACGTCTCAGTTTCAATGATTCCAGGTTAAACATACGTCTGAGCTGTGCTGTGGAAAAATCGAAAGGACATGCATGACTGAACTTTTTAAAATACAAATATCTTAAGAATCTGTTTTGAACACACTCCAATGGATGTATCAGCGAATTTTGGTATGGACTCCAAACCACACAACCATACTCAAGAACACTACGGGATGAGTGTCTTGAACAGGTAGCAGAGAGTTTTTATGCTGTTGAAAGATGAGCTTGTCCTGATGATGAACCAAGCTGTTGATATGCCTTATTGACAACCCTTTCCACATGCAAAGAAAAATTGAGCTTGTGATCAAGAACCACTCCCAAGTCCCTGAAATTATATTTTAAAGAGTTTGTTCGGGTGTATTAATAATGAAATTAAAATCTGGGATAAAAGAAGAATTTACCAATTGAATTGCGGTGATTGTAATGCCTGTTATGTAGGTCAAACCGTTAGAAGTTTCAAATGTAGAATAAATGAACATATTAGAGATATGTGAAACCCAAAAAGGAGACTCCAGTTTTGCAGATCATCTCATTACGAATGGACACTATTTCAAGGCTGAATAAAATGATGAATTTCTGCATATTATTGACAAAGGCAGACAGTTTACCCACGCACAGGCCTCAGATCTATGTGGGCTTCATCCTAAAAAAAAAAACCTAACTAACATTTTAGAAGCTTTGGGGATTACTAGGTAATTAAAAAACGAATTCATTACTGGTATAAACGATCAAATTTTTTTCAACCAATTCAATATAACTAAATTGGATTCATTATAGTTCTGGCCTTCATTTCAATAACGGTACTGTCTTTATCTCGGGTGACCTTGACTGGAATTCAGGGGGCTTCAATTTTTTTATTTAAATGTAATTTTAGTCTACTCATGTTTTGTTATTGTTTGTTGATTTCTATGTGTTCCTGGTTTTTGGTTGTTGATTTTGACACATATTTTTTGCTTGTTGCTCAATAAAAGTCAGCCTATTAGAGGCACTCTCTTCTTATCTAATAGTATCATTCCGTGTTTAGTATACATTAAGCTACTCTGTACTTTATTTCTAACTTGTTTGAGATTGATAATGGTGTAACAATCAAAACTAGTATCTCACGGTCTTCAATAATAAATGTGGTTGTGACTACTCCAAGTCTTATTATTCATTACGGATATGTTCCACAGTATAAAGCCGCATCTCCACCAACCGAACATGCTCGGCGAACAGTGTTTGCTGGAATTATCTGATGTCACCGAACATTGTTTGGTGTATACGCCTTCTCGAACATTATGATCGGTGAGGTAGGAGTAGTGGCGGGAACCTCTGTTGTTGGTCATCAATGTTCGCTCACAGACCAAATATCTTAATTGAACACACGAACATGTTCGGTGACCCATATGTTTAATGTTTGTCCGTTTTTTGTATTCGCCAACAGTGTTCGGCAGACATGTTCAGTTGGTGGAGACGCGGCTTCGCGTTCGCCATACAAAAAAAGTTCAATTTAAGCTGTAACAGGACTTTGTACAGTTATTTATTATTTTTGTTTCTTTCTTTAATGGTTAACTAGGTATTTCTCTATTATTTTCGCAGTTATTTGACCTTGATTGAGCTATTGACCTTCAAAAATTTCCAAGTTTATTTGTTATTGATGAGTGCGTGGTTACTTGTTTACGATTTGTATCAGCCAATGGCAGACCTCCATAGTGGAGTTTGTACTATGAGAGGCATCAGTAGTATGTTTTTGTTCATTCTGGGACAACCTTGACCTTTGACCCCGGAAGTGACCTTGAGAAACCGGATGGGGGGAGCTGGGACAGCGTGGGAACCTGGGGAACTGGGACAGCGTGGGAACCGGAAGTTGTCCCAGGATTGGTACCAATCCTGGGACAGCGTGTAAACCACTTATGTGTCCAATTATCTAATGTCCATCCTGTCCAATTAATTAATTTTCTTGAACCGGATGGGGGAGCTGGGACAGCGTGGGAACCTGTATGACAGATCTGACCCCGGAAGTTGTCCCAGAATTGGTACCAATCCTGGCGCAGTGTGTGAACCACTTATCTGACAGGTTATAATTGCCATCCTGTGTGAATCAATTATCTATTGTCCATCCTGTCTAATTAATTAATTTTCTTGAACCGGATGGGGGAGCTGGGGCAGCGTGGGAACCTGGGGAGCTGGGGCAGCGTGGGAACCTGTGGATCTGGGACAACACCCCCCCCCTGACCTACCCCCCCTCCTAACCACACCCAACAACCCCCCCCCCCACCCTAAAAAAAGTTTCCCCTCACCCTAAAAAGTTTCCCCTCGCCCTAAAAAATTTCCCCCTCATCATGAAAAAGTTACCCCACATCCTGAAAAATTCCCCCCTCACCCTAATAACGTTACCCCTCACCCTAAAAAATTTCCCCCTCGCCCTAATAACGTTACCCCTCAACCTGAAAAAAGTTTCCCTTCACCCTGAAAAATTCCCCCCCCCCTCACCCTATTAACGTTACCCTCACCATAAAAAGTTTCCCCTCGCCCTAAAAAGTTTCCCCTCGCCCTAAAAAGTTTCCCCTCACCCTAAACAATTTCCCCCTCACCCTAATAACGTTACCCCTCACCCTGAAAAATTCCCCCCTCACCCTAATAACGTTACCCCTCACCCTGAAAAAGTTTCCCCTCACCCTGAAAAATTCCCCCCTCACCCTTATAACGTTACCCCTCTCCCTAAAAAATTTCCCCCTCACCTTTAAAAATTTCCCCCTTTATACTATGTGGGTGGTGGTGGGGAGAAAGGAAAAGACAAGTGTTGTACAATATATTATGTTATTTATTTTCATCGAGCAAAAATTTTAAACACAAGTGTCCACATATATGAGAGTAGAGATCCTCTTGCTTCTGATCATAGTTGTACTCGATCCTTGTTGCTGGACTCGATCCTCTATGCATGTAGTCGATAAACTCCTGCGGTGGTCTCAGGTTGCCAAAGCCATCAAAGTAGCGGATGATGCCATCCTCCTTCTTCTTCACATAGCACACCCAATGTGTACCAGCTCCGTCATATAGGTAAAAAATCACCTTACTTTACTTCAACGAAGGCTGTTTCAACGAAAAAGAGAGGGTATTAGATTAGATTAGATTAGATTATTTACTTTATTCATGTAGATTACAAAATGCACTGTCTTAGATTCTAGATTATGATAGTTAAAAATATATAAGTACTGTAATTGTTGTTCTATGAATTTTACAAATCTAAACTAAAGAATTAATCAATGATATGTATACAGTATAAGATGCAATTTGATAAAGATAATATGATTGTGATGTATCTACATGAAACGGCGAAGTTTGAACATATAAATGTCCATTCTTGGAAGAGGATATTCAAGAATATCCTTCTCATCAACACTTGACCGTAGGCTATAATAAACTGAAAACGGTATGAAAGTCAAAAACTAAAATAAGATGAATAAATTATTTAAAGGATATGAATGATTAGAACAAAGTGATTAATAGAGTTAATTTACAATAATAATAGAGGTTATGGATTGATATTTTCTGATTGAGAGTAAAACAATGAGACAGAAAAAGAGATTATTTACAAAATGAGATAATTTATGTTAAACATTAGGCCTAATATGAAAGTGAGTAAAAAAAATCATAATTTAAGAGGAATAATAGGGGGTGATAGTGGTTAATATTACACTAGACATTAAAGGTAAAACGAAAACTTTTTATACATAAGTTAATATTTTACGGACTATAATAGTTAAGATCCCTAAGACATTAAGGATTTGAATGGTGAATAAATTGCTTATGGAGTTGATGAATGATGAAAGTTGTCATACAGTTGCTCTACGGTTGAACAGACTCAGTCATTTTCTCAAAAAGATATTTTCTCAATGCCAAGATAAAGCCCACTCGACTCTCAAAGGATCTAATAGGATTGGGAAGTGCATTCCAAGCACGACTGGCGCTAACAAGGAAAGATTTAGTATAAATGGTAGTTCGGTGATTCGGTATCCTTAGAGTATTTTCTCCGGTTCTAGTATGTGAAACATCTATCCTCCTACCTTCAGAAACAAATTTAAAATCATTTTTGAAATAGTTTGGTTTGCCATATTTTAAAATATCTCTAAGAAGTTTGACTATTCGAAATAATCTCTGTTCGGGTAGTTTTAAAGTTGAGCTAGCAATGTGGGCTTGAGTGATCCGTTCATGACGTTCAAGAGAGTAAACAAACCGTAGACAATAATTTTGGCAGCGTTGCAGTTTATCATTTAGAGTGACTTGCATGTCATTTAGTACAGAATTGCAATACACCAAGTGTGGGAAGATCAGAGATTTAACCAATAATAATCTAATGTTTCTAGGAAGAATATCTTGCAATTTCTTCAATGAATGCATGGCTGAAAATACCTTTTTACATGTTTTATTTACTTGTTCTGACCAGTCAAGTGTTTTATTCATGATAATACCTAGGTTTTTGACTGAGCTGCAGTAGGGAATTTCATTACCATCAACAGTAATTTTGTGGATTGAGTTCAAGTCTATGCTGTTTACTATGCGTGAGTATCCAATTAGTATGGGCTGCGTTTTAATGGGGTTGAGTTTGAGGCCATTTTTCCTAGTCCATTCAACTATTAAATTTATATCTTGATTCATTTTCTCTACTGTTTCATTTATTTTTGTGGTAGAACAACTTGCATAAATTTGAAGGTCATCTGCATATGTATGAAAACTGGAAAACTTGATAACAGAAGGAAGGTCGTTTGCATACAGAGTGAACAGTAGGGGGCCTAAAATGGATCCTTGAGGAACACCATGTATAACATTTTTCCAATTTGACCTGTTATCACCAACAGATACACATTGTTTTCTACCTGTAAGATAGGAATTGAACCATATCAGTGTTTTATGATTAAAACCAAGAATAGCTAACTTGTTTAGAAGAACTCTATGGTCTACAGTGTCAAATGCTTTAGAAAAATCAAACAGACTTAAGATAGTACATTTTCGTTGGTCCATAGCCAACCTGATATCATCAGTGACACGCAGTAGAGCTGTTTCAGTTGAATGACATTTTCGAAATCCAGATTGAAAGTTATGAAGTTTACTACTATGCTCTAGAAATTCCACAACTTGTGCATGAACAATTCTCTCAAGTACTTTGGATAGGGCAGGTAAAATACTGATTGGTCTGAAGTCTTCAACTTTATTGGGAGAGGCAACTTTGTTTAAAGGACGAACCAGAGCAAGCTTCCAATTTTCAGGGAAATTACCATTTTCAAGAGATTTATTGAAAATGAATGTGATAGTCGGTAGGACTGCAAATAACATTCTTTTAATAAATTTGATTGAAATTTTGTCTGCACCAGTAGCATTGCTACGAATGTGTTGAAATGCTTTAAAAGTGTCTTGTTCTGAAATCGGATGAAAGTGGAATTGATCAGCTAGTGGTATGTTTGAATTTGTTACCTGATCATTTAGATCATTAATATGATTACTGATGACTGTCTCATCACGTTGATTCGAATGTGAAACAAAATGTTCATTTATATCATCTAGTGGTAAGTCAATTTGAGTACAATTTTTCTGTTTACCAAGGCCAAATTCTTTTATTCCATGCCATAATAATGAAGAGTCTTGTCTGTTGTCTGTCATAAATGAATTCAAGTACCTAATCTTTGATTTACGTAACTGTTGTTTAACTTTATTTCTGAGACTTCGATACTCAATTAAGCTATCCAAATCATATTTCCTTTTAAATTTTCTATGAGCCTTGTCTCTTTGTCCCATCATTTTTAGTATTTCATCAGTCATCCACGGTACACGTTGTTTTCTATTTATTCTTCTGGTTACATAGGGTGCGTGTTTGTCATATAAATTGAGAGTCCAGTTTTCAAAAGTCTCAACCATTTCATCTACTGAGGGTAAGGCCTCAATTTGATGCCATGGAGTCTGAGTTACATCAGTCAGAAAAGCGGCTTCGTCAAAGTGTTTAAAGTCCCTATATGTTATAAATTTTTGCATTGGTCTAGGTGGCTTATAAGAAAGCACATAGTAGATCAAGTCATGTCCAGAAATAGCTGGGACAGAGATTTGACCCGTGTGTATAACCTCATTGGAGTCACTAACTATGAGAAGGTCGATGAGTGTGTCAGATTCATTAGTATGATGAGTTGGGTCTAGTGGTAAAATAGTCATGTTGAGGCATTGGAAGATTGTTGTCAGTTGGTAATAGTCAAAGTTGCAATTAGTCATGTTCAGGTCAGTGTTCATATCTCCCATCACTAGAATACGGCTATAAAATGGCATGAAAGAGAGCAACGCATTTTCAAAATCTGAGAAATGACCTATTTTTGGGGGGCGATAGCATATTCCAACTAGTAATTTATCAGAACTGGATAAGGATAATTCAAGTAGCATAAATTCAGGACTGGCAAGGTATTCTTGTACAGATGTGGTTAATATTTTAGTCTTTATATTTTCTTTTACGTACGCTGCCACACCGCCACATGCTTTATTCAATCTATCATTACGGTAAAGAGTATAACCGGGCAATTCAACTTGTTTGGATGGAATACTAGGCTTTAAAAATGATTCCGAGATTCCAATAATACTGAAATTTTGAAAACGGAAGATTGCTCTGAGTTCGTCTATGTGACAACTAAGAGATTGAACATTAAGGTGCGCGGCTTTCAGAACTTTGTCGTAGGGCCGAAGCCTGTTCGATAAAATGAGACCCGTGTCTGGGTTATGGTAATTATTATTCAAACTACTACGATTATCATGAATTGAGAGGGAGCGAGCTGGATTATCAGTGGGGAGCATAATAATTGTAGTTACATACCAACGTCGGTCCAAGCAGAGAGCAAAGCATGACAGTGAAAATGAAATGAAAACTAAGATTACTTAACCTAGGTGACTTAACAGTCAAAGTCTCTCAATTGAGCGAGTGCATAAAGGATGCATCGTCAGTTCGGCTATGGTCACAATTTATCAGTCACAGTTCGATTATTATTTACACAACGAAGAGGTGATGATTTTCAGCAGGTGATCCTAGTCTGTGCAGGAGTATGATGCAGCCCTATACTGGATAGTGATGTTCTTGGTAGTGAGGAATGACAGCAAGTTTTGATGAAGCAGTGATTAACCAGTTCAACTGTAACAAGAAAAAAGAGAGAGCAGAAACAACAGCAAAATACCTGAGGAAAGTATTAATGGAACTAGTCATTATTCCATTACATGGAAGACAAGAATTCTAGATTTAGTGAGAATGAGTAATAAAAGTAGAAAAGTAAAAGAGTATTAATAACGGTACAGCACAGGTTTTTTGGAAATGAAAGTATAGATAAAAGCTCAGTATACGTAATGTTAGAAGAAAAAAGTAATTATTTCAATACCAAGCTTGCCAGACAGAGAAGGAGATCATCTGTTTGTGATAGAGAGAAGAAAATTCAGTAAATGAATTAGATCCAATAACAAATTAATCAATCATTCCAGCAATTTAACGAATCTTATAATAATTGTGAGATAAAGATTGAGTGATATCATGAAAACAAAAAATGTAGGCTAATCAATTCGATATTTTGAAAGTAATGGAAATTACAGATAATAATTATTCAGCACTAATTATGTAATATTTTTGTTCAGTTACAGAGTGATAGAAGTATAATACTGTTCTGAAACTCTTGAAAATAAATAGAATAATTCAACGGGAGATATATGACGAGACAATCTAAATATAGGAACGAAGCATTATTTATCAAACTGACATCTTCATTTGTATTCAAATCATTTATAATATAGAATGATGTTGAAGATCCATCTTGTTTCCACTAATATGTAATACAAACCTAAAAAACCACTCCTAAACGGAAACTAACCCACGCCACGGCGCGACGGCCGCCCCGCTCTGCCGTCCAGAGCACCGCCAGACGACCCACAGCACACCGACTCAAGGCAACCTAAGTCACCTAGGGGTAGAGAGAGAGAGAGGGAGAGAGAGAGAGAGATAGCCCCACTTCTACTTCCATCACTGGCCCCGCCCACCAGCCTTGACATTTCAGTTTCAACTAGTTTGTATGACGTCACTGCTACATTCTAATGCTATGAGTCATATCCATGTGGGAAAAAACAGGAAAAGAGAAAGTTGGAAGTAGGAAAGTTGAGTTTTTAGAAGCTACAGAGTCCATAAAGAAACAGCATAAACAGCTAGTAGAGTATGAAAATGAAATCAAAGATTTGAGAGAGCAGCTTGAACCATATTTTTATTCACATTGGAAGAATTTTGAACCAAGTGGGGTGTATCATGTGACTGCATTTACTGTGAATAATAAGGAAAAATTTACATATGTTGGGGTTTTAGGGGAAAAAGATGGCTTGAAACAGGTTTACTTTGTAAAAGGGTACCATAAAAATGCTTTTCTCAATGCATACAAAGCAATAGAGGGCCTTAAGAAAGTGGGCTATTTTGTAATCCCTACAATGACGAAAGATGTATATTATGCTTGCCAAGAGGGGAAACCATTTGTGTAATTACTGTTAATGGTATGGCAAGCTATAATGGTAACACATTTCCAAGAATAGAATCAATCAAATTTTCGTCAGATGTATGGAAAAACTTGGAAGACACATCTTTTACACAGTTAGAAGTGCAGCAATTCAACAGCATTACAATGCTAGAAATTAAAGGGAAAGTAAAAGTAGGACAGTGCAAACGATTGGAAGAGTTAGCAGAAGGTACAGAGTTGGTCATTGTTGCAATTAAACAAGTATGGGCTAGAAATAAGAATCGGTATATTTTACAGTTTGAGAACCTAGAAGCATTGTATGTCTGGAATTATTGGTTGGAGGAAGAATTTGAGAACTCTAACATAGATTTAAATTATAAAATTAGAATTAGGTTGGATGTCCTTAAGCATACCCCCAGTAGAAATAAGGAAAGAGTTGTTTTTTGTATTTAATACATTGCATTGTAAATAGAAAAATGTATTATTATATGTTGTATTAATAAATGGAGAAATTATTGTGAATTTGTCTTTGGCGTTTTTTCACAAACTCCTACAATCCTATCCTTATAAATAAGATTAATCTGAGACATATTTCTCTATTCATATAGGTAAGAAATCACCTTACTTTACTTCAACGAAGGCTGTTTCAACGAAAAAGAGAGGGTAGAGAGAGAGAGAGAGAGAGAGAGAGAGATAGCCCCACTTCTACTTCCATCACTGGCCCCGCCCACCAGCCTTGACATTCCAGTTTCAACTAGTTTGTATGACGTCACTGCTACATTCTAATGCTATGAGTCATATCCATGCAAGAAAAAACAGGAAAAGAGAAAGTTGGAAGTAGGAAAGTTGAGTTTTTAGAAGCTACAGAGTCCATAAAGAAACAGCATAAACAGCTAGTAGAGTATGAAAACAAAATCAAAGATTTGAGAGAGCAGCTTGAACCATATTTTTATTCACATTGGAAGAATTTTGAACCAAGTGGGGTGTATCATGTGACTGCATTTACTGTGAATAATAAGGAAAAATTTACATATGTTGGGGTTTTAGGGGAAAAAGATGGCTTGAAACAGGTTTACTTTGTAAAAGGGTACCATAAAAATGCTTTTCTCAATGCATACAAAGCAATAGAGGACCTTAAGAAAGTGGGCTATTTTGTAATCCCCTACAATGACGAAAGATGTATATTATGCTTGCCAAGAGGGGAAACCATTTGTGTAATTACTGTTAATAGTATGGCAAGCTATAATGGTAACACATTTCCAAGAATAGAATCAATCAAATTTTCGTCAGATGTATGGAAAAACTTGGAAGACACATCTTTTACACAGTTAGAAGTGCAGCAATTCAACAGCATTACAATGCTAGAAATTAAAGGGAAAGTAAAAGTAGGACAGTGCAAACGATTGGAAGAGTTAGCAGAAGGTACAGAGTTGGTCATTGTTGCAATTAAACAAGTATGGGCTAGAAATAAGAATCGGTATATTTTACAGTTTGAGAACCTAGAAGCATTGTATGTCTCGAATTATTGGTTGGAGGAAGAATTTGAGAACTCTAACATAGATTTAAATTATAAAATTAGAATTAGGTTGGATGTCCTTAAGCATACCCCCAGTAGAAATAAGGAAAGAGTTGTTTTTTGTATTTAATACATTGCATTGTAAATAGAAAAATGTATTATTATATGTTGTATTAATAAATGGAGAAATTATTGTGAATTTGTCTTTGGCGTTTTTTCACAAACTCCTACAATCCTATCCTTATAAATAAGATTAATCTGAGACATATTTCTCTAAGTCACCTGTTGGGTGTTGGCTGTTGGCTTAGGCTACTCCAATTAAGCACCAAGTAAGCCATAAGGGATAAAAGTGGTACACCAAGTTAGCCCAAAGTGGCACTACGTGGTGGATGAGTGTGCACTACTGCACTGAGTGGAGCACGGAGTGTGCAGTAAGTGGGTGCAGTGGCATAGTAAAAGAGCTCACAGTGGGTGTGAGCTTTTGCAATTAGCTTGAGTGCTTACATATTAGAGCTTCTAGAGCACTAGCAGGAGCACTAGAGGAGCACTAGGGGAGCACTAGGGGCGCACTAGGGGAGCACTAGGGAAACACTAGGGGCATTAAGTGGGGCACTAGGGAAACACTAGGGGCAATAAGTGGGGCACTAGGGAAACACTAGGGGCGCACTAGGGGCACACTAGGGGAGCACTAGGGGAATTAAGGGGGGGGGCACTAGGGAAACACTAGGGGCATTAAGTGGGGCACTAGGGAAACACTAGGGAAACACTAGGGAATTAAGGGGGGCACTAGGGAAACACTAGGGGCATTAAGTGGGGCACTAGGGAAACACTAGGGGCAATAAGTGGGGCACTAGGGAAGCACTAGGGGCGCACTAGGGGCACACTAGGGGAGCACTAGGGGAATTAAGGGGGGCACTAGGGAAACACTAGGGGCATTAAGTGGGGCACTAGGGAAACACTAGGGAAACACTAGGGAATTAAGGGGGGCACTAGGGAAACACTAGGGGCATTAAGTGGGGCACTAGGGAAACACTAGGGCAATAAGTGAGGCACTAGGGAAACACTAGGGGCGCACTAGGGGCACACTAGGGGAGCACTAGGGAAGCACTAGAGGCGCACTAGGGAGCACTAGGGGGGGCACTAGGGGCGCACTAGGGGCGCACCAGGGAGCACTGGGGCGGTGTCCCTGAGTTGTTAGGTCATGTTGGGTATGTTAGATAGGTCATGTTAGGTTAGGTTTGTTTGGTTGGTTTAGGTTAGGTTAGGTTAGGTTTGATCATGTTAGGTTGGATCACATTAGGTTGGGTTAGGTTAGTTGGGTTTAAAAGTGGTGCGCCACTTTTAAACCCAACTAACCTAACCCAACCTAATGTGATCCAACCTAACATGATCCAACCTAACCTAACCTAACCTAAACTAACCAAACAAACCTACCCTAACATGACCTATCTAACATACCCAACATGACCTAACAACTCAGGGACACCGCCCCAGTGCTCCCTGGTGCGCCCCTAGTGTTTCCCTAGTGCCCCACTTATTGCCCTAGTGTTTCCCTAGTGTTTCCCTTAATTCCCTAGTGTTTCCCTAGTGTTTCCCTAGTGCCCCACTCAATGCCCCTAGTGTTCCCCTAGTGCCCCCCTTAATTCCCCTAGTGCTCCCCTAGTGTGCCCCTAGTGCGCCCCTAGTGCTTCCCTAGTGCCCCACTTATTGCCCCTAGTGTTTCCCTAGTGCCCCACTTAATGCCCCACTTAATGCCCCTAGTGTTTCCCTAGTGCCCCCCTTAATTCCCTAGTGTTTCCCTAGTGCCCCACTTAATGCCCCTAGTGTTTCCCTAGTGCCCCCCCCCTTAATTCCCCTAGTGCTCCCCTAGTGTGCCCCTAGTGCGCCCCTAGTGTTTCCCTAGTGCCCCACTTATTGCCCCTAGTGTTTCCCTAGTGCCCCACTTAATGCCCCTAGTGTTTCCCTAGTGCTCCCCCAGTGCGCCCCTAGTGCTCCCCTAGTGCTCCTCTAGTGCTCCTGCTAGTGCTCTAGAAGCTCTAATATGTAAGCACTCAAGCTAATTGCAAAAGCTCACACCCACTGTGAGCTCTTTTACTATGCCACTGCACCCACTTACTGCACACTCCGTGCTCCACTCAGTGCAGTAGTGCACACTCATCCACCACGTAGTGCCACTTTGGGCTAACTTGGTGTACCACTTTTATCCCTTATGGCTTACTTGGTGCTTAATTGGAGTAGCCTAAGCCAACAGCCAACACCCAACAGGTGACTTAGAGAAATATGTCTCAGATTAATCTTATTTATAAGGATAGGATTGTAGGAGTTTGTGAAAAAACGCCAAAGACAAATTCACAATAATTTCTCCATTTATTAATACAACATATAATAATACATTTTTCTATTTACAATGCAATGTATTAAATACAAAAAACAACTCTTTCCTTATTTCTACTGGGGGTATGCTTAAGGACATCCAACCTAATTCTAATTTTATAATTTAAATCTATGTTAGAGTTCTCAAATTCTTCCTCCAACCAATAATTCCAGACATACAATGCTTCTAGGTTCTCAAACTGTAAAATATACCGATTCTTATTTCTAGCCCATACTTGTTTAATTGCAACAATGACCAACTCTGTACCTTCTGCTAACTCTTCCAATCGTTTGCACTGTCCTACTTTTACTTTCCCTTTAATTTCTAGCATTGTAATGCTGTTGAATTGCTGCACTTCTAACTGTGTAAAAGATGTGTCTTCCAAGTTTTTCCATACATCTGACGAAAATTTGATTGATTCTATTCTTGGAAATGTGTTACCATTATAGCTTGCCATACCATTAACAGTAATTACACAAATGGTTTCCCCTCTTGGCAAGCATAATATACATCTTTCGTCATTGTAGGGGATTACAAAATAGCCCACTTTCTTAAGGCCCTCTATTGCTTTGTATGCATTGAGAAAAGCATTTTTATGGTACCCTTTTACAAAGTAAACCTGTTTCAAGCCATCTTTTTCCCCTAAAACCCCAACATATGTAAATTTTTCCTTATTATTCACAGTAAATGCAGTCACATGATACACCCCACTTGGTTCAAAATTCTTCCAATGTGAATAAAAATATGGTTCAAGCTGCTCTCTCAAATCTTTGATTTCATTTTCATACTCTACTAGCTGTTTATGCTGTTTCTTTATGGACTCTGTAGCTTCTAAAAACTCAACTTTCCTACTTCCAACTTTCTCTTTTCCTGTTTTTTCCCACATGGATATGACTCATAGCATTAGAATGTAGCAGTGACGTCATACAAACTAGTTGAAACTGAAATGTCAAGGCTGGTGGGCGGGGCCAGTGATGGAAGTAGAAGTGGGGCTATCTCTCTCTCTCTCTCCCTCTCTCTCTCTCTACCCCTAGGTGACTTAGGTTGCCTTGAGTCGGTGTGCTGTGGGTCGTCTGGCGGTGCTCTGGACGGCAGAGCGGGGCGGCCGTCGCGCCGTGGCGTGGGTTAGTTTCCGTTTAGGAGTGGTTTTTTAGGTTTGTATTACATATTAGTGGAAACAAGATGGATCTTCAACATCATTCTATATTATAAATGATTTGAATAAAAATGAAGATGTCAGTTTGATAAATAATGCTTCGTTCCTATATTTAGATTGTCTCGTCATATATCTCCCGTTGAATTATTCTATTTATTTTCAAGAGTTTCAGAACAGTATTATACTTCTATCACTCTGTAACTGAACAAAAATATTACATAATTAGTGCTGAATAATTATTATCTGTAATTTCCATTACTTTCAAAATATCGAATTGATTAGCCTACATTTTTTGTTTTCATGATATCACTCAATCTTTATCTCACAATTATTATAAGATTCGTTAAATTGCTGGAATGATTGATTAATTTGTTATTGGATCTAATTCATTTACTGAATTTTCTTCTCTCTATCACAAACAGATGATCTCCTTCTCTGTCTGGCAAGCTTGGTATTGAAATAATTACTTTTTTCTTCTAACATTACGTATACTGAGCTTTTATCTATACTTTCATTTCCAAAAAACCTGTGCTGTACCGTTATTAATACTCTTTTACTTTTCTACTTTTATTACTCATTCTCACTAAATCTAGAATTCTTGTCTTCCGTGTAATGGAATAATGACTAGTTCCATTAATACTTTCCTCAGGTATTTTGCTGTTGTTTCTGCTCTCTCTTTTTTCTTGTTACAGTTGAACTGGTTAATCACCGCTTCATCAAAACTTGCTGTCATTCCTCACTACCAAGAACATCACTATCCAGTATAGGGCTGCATCATACTCCTGCACAGACTAGGATCACCTGCTGAAAATCATCACCTCTTCGTTGTGTAAATAATAATCGAACTGTGACTGATAAATTGTGACCATAGCCGAACTGACGATGCATCCTTTATGCACTCGCTCAATCGAGAGACTTCGACTGTTAAGTCACCTAGGTTAAGTAATCTTAGTTTTCATTTCATTTTCACTGTCATGCTTTGCTCTCTGCTTGGACCGACGTTGGTATGTAACTACAATTATTATGCTCCCCACTGATAATCCAGCTCGCTCCCTCTCAATTCATGATAATCGTAGTAGTTTGAATAATAATTACCATAACCCAGACACGGGTCTCATTTTATCGAACAGGCTTCGGCCCTACGACAAAGTTCTGAAAGCCGCGCACCTTAATGTTCAATCTCTTAGTTGTCACATAGACGAACTCAGAGCAATCTTCCGTTTTCAAAATTTCAGTATTATTGGAATCTCGGAATCATTTTTAAAGCCTAGTATTCCATCCAAACAAGTTGAATTGCCCGGTTATACTCTTTACCGTAATGATAGATTGAATAAAGCATGTGGCGGTGTGGCAGCGTACGTAAAAGAAAATATAAAGACTAAAATATTAACCACATCTGTACAAGAATACTCTGCCAGTCCTGAATTTATGCTACTTGAATTATCCTTATCCAGTTCTGATAAATTACTAGTTGGAATATGCTATCGCCCCCCAAAAATAGGTCATTTCTCAGATTTTGAAAATGCGTTGCTCTCTTTCATGCCATTTTATAGCCGTATTCTAGTGATGGGAGATATGAACACTGACCTGAACATGACTAATTGCAACTTTGACTATTACCAACTGACAACAATCTTCCAATGCCTCAACATGACTATTTTACCACTAGACCCAACTCATCATACTAATGAATCTGACACACTCATCGACCTTCTCATAGTTAGTGACCCCAATGAGGTTATACACACGGGTCAAATCTCTGTCCCAGCTATTTCTGGACATGACTTGATCTACTATGTGCTTTCTTATAAGCCACCTAGACCAATGCAAAAATTTATAACATATAGGGACTTTAAACACTTTGACGAAGCCGCTTTTCTGACTGATGTAACTCAGACTCCATGGCATCAAATTGAGGCCTTACCCTCAGTAGATGAAATGGTTGAGACTTTTGAAAACTGGACTCTCAATTTATATGACAAACACGCACCCTATGTAACCAGAAGAATAAATAGAAAACAACGTGTACCGTGGATGACTGATGAAATACTAAAAATGATGGGACAAAGAGACAAGGCTCATAGAAAATTTAAAAGGAAATATGATTTGGATAGCTTAATTGAGTATCGAAGTCTCAGAAATAAAGTTAAACAACAGTTACGTAAATCAAAGATTAGGTACTTGAATTCATTTATGACAGACAACAGACAAGACTCTTCATTATTATGGCATGGAATAAAAGAATTTGGCCTTGGTAAACAGAAAAATTGTACTCAAATTGACTTACCACTAGATGATATAAATGAACATTTTGTTTCACATTCGAATCAACGTGATGAGACAGTCATCAGTAATCATATTAATGATCTAAATGATCAGGTAACAAATTCAAACATACCACTAGCTGATCAATTCCACTTTCATCCGATTTCAGAACAAGACACTTTTAAAGCATTTCAACACATTCGTAGCAATGCTACTGGTGCAGACAAAATTTCAATCAAATTTATTAAAAGAATGTTATTTGCAGTCCTACCGACTATCACATTCATTTTCAATAAATCTCTTGAAAATGGTAATTTCCCTGAAAATTGGAAGCTTGCTCTGGTTCGTCCTTTAAACAAAGTTGCCTCTCCCAATAAAGTTGAAGACTTCAGACCAATCAGTATTTTACCTGCCCTATCCAAAGTACTTGAGAGAATTGTTCATGCACAAGTTGTGGAATTTCTAGAGCATAGTAGTAAACTTCATAACTTTCAATCTGGATTTCGAAAATGTCATTCAACTGAAACAGCTCTACTGCGTGTCACTGATGATATCAGGTTGGCTATGGACCAACGAAAATGTACTATCTTAAGTCTGTTTGATTTTTCTAAAGCATTTGACACTGTAGACCATAGAGTTCTTCTAAACAAGTTAGCTATTCTTGGTTTTAATCATAAAACACTGATATGGTTCAATTCCTATCTTACAGGTAGAAAACAATGTGTATCTGTTGGTGATAACAGGTCAAATTGGAAAAATGTTATACATGGTGTTCCTCAAGGATCCATTTTAGGCCCCCTACTGTTCACTCTGTATGCAAACGACCTTCCTTCTGTTATCAAGTTTTCCAGTTTTCATACATATGCAGATGACCTTCAAATTTATGCAAGTTGTTCTACCACAAAAATAAATGAAACAGTAGAGAAAATGAATCAAGATATAAATTTAATAGTTGAATGGACTAGGAAAAATGGCCTCAAACTCAACCCCATTAAAACGCAGCCCATACTAATTGGATACTCACGCATAGTAAACAGCATAGACTTGAACTCAATCCACAAAATTACTGTTGATGGTAATGAAATTCCCTACTGCAGCTCAGTCAAAAACCTAGGTATTATCATGAATAAAACACTTGACTGGTCAGAACAAGTAAATAAAACATGTAAAAAGGTATTTTCAGCCATGCATTCATTGAAGAAATTGCAAGATATTCTTCCTAGAAACATTAGATTATTATTGGTTAAATCTCTGATCTTCCCACACTTGGTGTATTGCAATTCTGTACTAAATGACATGCAAGTCACTCTAAATGATAAACTGCAACGCTGCCAAAATTATTGTCTACGGTTTGTTTACTCTCTTGAACGTCATGAACGGATCACTCAAGCCCACATTGCTAGCTCAACTTTAAAACTACCCGAACAGAGATTATTTCGAATAGTCAAACTTCTTAGAGATATTTTAAAATATGGCAAACCAAACTATTTCAAAAATGATTTTAAATTTGTTTCTGAAGGTAGGAGGATAGATGTTTCACATACTAGAACCGGAGAAAATACTCTAAGGATACCGAATCACCGAACTACCATTTATACTAAATCTTTCCTTGTTAGCGCCAGTCGTGCTTGGAATGCACTTCCCAATCCTATTAGATCCTTTGAGAGTCGAGTGGGCTTTATCTTGGCATTGAGAAAATATCTTTTTGAGAAAATGACTGAGTCTGTTCAACCGTAGAGCAACTGTATGACAACTTTCATCATTCATCAACTCCATAAGCAATTTATTCACCATTCAAATCCTTAATGTCTTAGGGATCTTAACTATTATAGTCCGTAAAATATTAACTTATGTATAAAAAGTTTTCGTTTTACCTTTAATGTCTAGTGTAATATTAACCACTATCACCCCCTATTATTCCTCTTAAATTATGATTTTTTTTACTCACTTTCATATTAGGCCTAATGTTTAACATAAATTATCTCATTTTGTAAATAATCTCTTTTTCTGTCTCATTGTTTTACTCTCAATCAGAAAATATCAATCCATAACCTCTATTATTATTGTAAATTAACTCTATTAATCACTTTGTTCTAATCATTCATATCCTTTAAATAATTTATTCATCTTATTTTAGTTTTTGACTTTCATACCGTTTTCAGTTTATTATAGCCTACGGTCAAGTGTTGATGAGAAGGATATTCTTGAATATCCTCTTCCAAGAATGGACATTTATATGTTCAAACTTCGCCGTTTCATGTAGATACATCACAATCATATTATCTTTATCAAATTGCATCTTATACTGTATACATATCATTGATTAATTCTTTAGTTTAGATTTGTAAAATTCATAGAACAACAATTACAGTACTTATATATTTTTAACTATCATAATCTAGAATCTAAGACAGTGCATTTTGTAATCTACATGAATAAAGTAAATAATCTAATCTAATCTAATCTAATACCCTCTCTTTTTCGTTGAAACAGCCTTCGTTGAAGTAAAGTAAGGTGATTTTTTACCTATATGACGGAGCTGGTACACATTGGGTGTGCTATGTGAAGAAGAAGGAGGATGGCATCATCCGCTACTTTGATGGCTTTGGCAACCTGAGACCACCGCAGGAGTTTATCGACTACATGCATAGAGGATCGAGTCCAGCAACAAGGATCGAGTACAACTATGATCAGAAGCAAGAGGATCTCTACTCTCATATATGTGGACACTTGTGTTTAAAATTTTTGCTCGATGAAAATAAATAACATAATATATTGTACAACACTTGTCTTTTCCTTTCTCCCCACCACTACCCACATAGTATAAAGGGGGAAATTTTTAAAGGGGAGGGGGAAATTTTTTAGGGTTTGGGGTAACGTTATTAGGGTGAGGGGGGAATTTTTCAGGGTGAGGGGAAACTTTTTCAGGGTGAGGGGTAACGTTATTAGGGTGAGGGGGGAATTTTTCAGGGTGAGGGGTAACGTTATTAGGGTGAGGGGGGGAATTTTTCAGGGTGAGGGGAAACGTTAATAGGGTGAGGGGTAACGTTATTAGGGTGAGGGGGGAATTTTTCAGGGTGAGGGGAAACGTTAATAGGGTGAGTGGTAACGTTATTATGGAGAGGGGGGGACTTTTTCAGGGTGAGGGGAAACTTTTTCATGGTGAGGGGTAACGTTATTAGGGTGAGGGGGATATTGTTTAGGGTGAGGGGAAACTTTTTAGGGCGAGGGGAAACTTTTTAGGGTGAGGGGTAACGTTAATAGGGTGAGGGGGGGGGGGAATTTTTCAGGGTGGGGGGAAACTTTTTTCAGGTTGAGGGGTAACGTTATTAGGGTGAGGGGGAAATTTTTTAGGGTGAGGGGTAACGTTATTAGGGTTTGGGGGGAATTTTTCAGGATGTGGGGTAACTTTTTCATGATGAGGGGGAAATTTTTTAGGGCAAGGGGAAACTTTTTAGGGTGAGGGGAAACTTTTTTTAGGGTGGGGGGGGGGGGTTGTTGGGTGTGGTTAGGAGGGGGGGGTAGGTCAGGGGGGGGGGGGTGTTGTCCCAGATCCACAGGTTCCCACGCTGCCCCAGCTCCCCAGGTTCCCACGCTGCCCCAGCTCCCCCATCCGGTTCAAGAAAATTAATTAATTAGACAGGATGGACAATAGATAATTGATTCACACAGGATGGCAATTATAACCTGTCAGATAAGTGGTTCACACACTGCGCCAGGATTGGTACCAATTCTGGGACAACTTCCGGGGTCAGATCTGTCATACAGGTTCCCACGCTGTCCCAGCTCCCCCATCCGGTTCAAGAAAATTAATTAATTGGACAGGATGGACATTAGATAATTGGACACATAAGTGGTTCACACGCTGTCCCAGGATTGGTACCAATCCTGGGACAACTTCCGGTTCCCACGCTGTCCCAGTTCCCCAGGTTCCCACGCTGTCCCAGCTCCCCCCATCCGGTTTCTCAAGGTCACTTCCGGGGTCAAAGGTCAAGGTTGTCCCAGAATGAACAAAAACATACTACTGGCATCCAGCCTATTAAATAATAGTAAAAATTAGTATATAATATAAATTTTGATAATATATGTTAATTTCAGTTTACGTTTATTGAGATTGATAATTATGTATCAGTTGAAACTATAGTCTCTGCATCATCATCATCGTCTTCTTCTTCTTCTTCTTAATTTCATACTGCTTCATCATCTTCTTCTTGTTCTTCCTTTTTTTTTTCTTCTTCTTCATCTTCTTTTTTGTTTCATACTTCTTCCTTAACTCCTTCTCCTTATTTTTTTCTCCTTCTTCTCCTCCTTCCTCTTAATTGCCATTCTTCTTTCTCCACCTTTTACTTCTCTTACACGTTTTTCTTCTTCCTTTTTTATTAGATCGGTTGTAGGAGGTCTGGGGACAAGCCCCAAAAATTTTGTATGCGGACAGCGTTCCTCAGTATGTTTTCAGCTTTTCTTCATCATCAGCTTTCTCCCCACGCACCCTCTCTCACACTCGCTACTGGAGGGGGCAAATATTAATGGACACCCTACCACAACTCGACACAGAATATGCTGTGAGGGGTTTGGGGGGGGGGGATGTCGAAATGCCGGCAATATGACGCAGCAACAGCAACTTTTGTGGTTTTTTGAGGGGGGGAGAGGTTTGATGGGCCCAGCACCTCTTTTTGGGGGTTGAGAGAGGAGGGTGATTGGTTAGCGTGTTTCTGCTGGGGAGTATGAGGCTCCTCTATTCCTCTATGACACATTGACTGGGGTAAGACACTATTCTCGGACCTATACCTATACCCCTGGAAGAAAATGAAGATGAAGATAAAAATGAAGACAAAATTACTTTTTTTACGTGAATTAACAAAGTTCCATTGTGACTGATTAAGAGCATATTATCAACAACACAATAGATCGTATATGGAAGAAATTTGAACAATGAGATTTATGTAAAGCATTCACGTAACAAGCACGAAGTCTAGACAAAAATTCGTCCATTCAAACTAAACCTTGACAATTTTGAAGTCAAGCCACTATAATTAGTAAAAATGGAAAAAATTTAAATACAGATTTTAAAAGTTCTGAAGTGATCGAACATAATTGAAATAGTATGTTTTTTCATATTTGCTGAACAATACAGATGAGATTTACAAAATTAGAGATGAAGCTTTTCATAGAGCTGCTCTATGGTTGAAAAGATGCAGTCATTATCTCCAAAAGATACCTCCTCAATGACGAGGTAAAGCCCTCTCGACTCTCAATGCACTTAATGGAATAGGAAGTTCGCTCCAAGCCTGACAAGCACATGCAACGAATGATTTAGTACAGATTATTTTAGTGATTCGGTATCCTAAAGGTATTCCCGGTTCTAGTATGTGAAACATTATTTTGGCTGCCTTCAGACACAAATTTGAAATAATTTCTAAAGTAAATTAGGTTTGTAATATTTGAGGATTTCTTTGACAAGTTTGATTATTCTGAATAGTCTCTGATTCAGGAGTTTGAGAGTTGTGTTCGCAATGTGGGATTGAGTAATTTGCTCATGCTGTTGAAGAGAGCAGACTTACCTAAGACAGTAGTTCTTACTGCGCTGCAGTCTATCATTCAAAATGACTGCCATGTTCTGACATTACAGAATTACTGTAGGCCTACAGGAAATGTGAAAAGATGAGAAATTTAACAAATACTGACACTTCTACGAAGATATCCTGCATATTCTTTAAAGGAAACAGCTGAGAAAACCTTCTTTCATTATCAAGAAGAAAGAAGAAGTAGATGAGTAAGAAGTAGGAGAAAAAGAAAAAGAAGTAGAAAAAGAAGAAGCAGTAAAAATAAAGGTAGCGAAAGAGAGAAGAAGGAAATAAATAAGAATCATAGTAATCTTATCGGAACTGGGAAGGGAAAAGAACAAACGGATGAGAAGAATGAAGAAGAAGAAGAAGAAGAAACAACAAAAATCTATAATCTCAGGATTAATATGGAGGTAGGAGAGAAAAACGTTCATGAACAGGAGAAAGACGAGAAAAAAGAGGGAAAATAGGATGAAAGAAGGAGAAGGAGAATATACTGACAAGAACAGAAGAGAAAGAAATTAGAGGAGAAGACAAAGAAGAAAAAAGAAGAAGAAGAAGAAGAAAGTGGAAGGTAAAAGAGGAAGAAACGAGAAACTGAGGAGTGAAATGAAGATAGGAATAAGTAAGGAACTCATCCCTTAGGTGGAGAGTAAAAGACTGTAAAAAAAGGATGAGATAGGAATAAGTAATGGATAAGTAGGCTGAATTCAAAGTTGAAGAGGAGGAGGAGGAGGAGGAGGAGGAGGAGGAGGAGGAGGAGGAGGAGGAGGAGGAGGAGGAGGATGAAAAAGAGGAAGAAGAATAAGGAAAAGAGAAGGAGAAGAAGAAAGAGATGATGAGAAGACGAATAACAGTGAAAAGGAAGGAGGAGAAGAAAGTGAATGGAGTGATGAAGAAGAAGATGGAGGAGAAGTCAGAAGAAGAAAAAGAAAAGGGGGAAGAAGAAAAGTAATTGAAGGAATGACGTGTCAGTTGCCGTCATGTGTGTTATAAGGGATTAGCAAGAGCGTTCAATCTGTTGTCCTCTGTGTGCCACTTTTATCCGCTTATTGAATTCTATTGTTCGTGCCACATGACCTACACCCCTTTCCCCTTCATCATCCTTACACTCCTTCACCACCAACCCCTCTGTTGAGCCCCCTCACCCCCTTCGCTTCTGTTACACCACCACCCCACACCCTCTCAAAATCAGCCCCATAGACCTTATTGCTGCAAGAGCAGCAGCATTTATTTTAATCAATGTTAATAGATTAAAAGGGGCCTGTCAACAAAAACTGTCAACAGTGCGAAACTAAGCCTCTGGAAGGGTTGAGGGTGTCAACCTCCCCCCTACCATCCCCCATTTTTGTATGGGTACTTAGCCATTTTTAATTTGAAGCCAAGTGTGTGACAACGCCCTTCAACTATTTCACCATACTAATGGTAGCATTGGTCACAGTAGAATATTGGAATACTGGGGATTGTCTAAGAATTTACAATCTAATTCTATTAACATTTTTGTTACTGTTTCGTCATGAAGACTTCGGTTGAGGAGTGTAAGTCGAGTCAGATTGATAATTTATATACAATATTACCATTCCCTTTTACTAGCTACCACAATTTAAAATTTAAATTAGTTGAGGTGAAGCTTAATTTATCTGGAAGAGTTCCTTGTGCACTATAATAAGCTGAAGAAGAAGAAGAAGAAGAAGAAGAAGAAGAAGAAGAAGAAGAAGAAGAAGAAGAAGAAGAAGAAGAAGATGAAGAAGAAGTAGAATGAGAAGGAGAAGGAGAAGGAGAAGGAGAAGGAGAAGGAGAAAGAGAAGGAGAAGGAGAAGGAGAAGGAGAAGGAGAAGGTGAAGAAGAAGGAGAAGAAGAAGGAGAAGGAGAAGGAGAAGGAGAAGGAGAAGGAGGTTCTCATCACAAATGGACGCGATTATAAGGATGAAGGAAATGTTACGGGTTCTATGTCTAAAATAACGCTGGCAACACTTAAATTTATCACTCGCACTTTATTAACACAAATAATTCACAACTCATACTGTTCAGTAATTTCTTACAGAAAAATAAGCAATTAAAAACAGATAACACGATATTGTTCAACTGATAATGAGTTTCCAATGAACTGTACACGAATCAATCACTAAATGTCAAAAGGCCGATCTAATATTAAACAATAACTGTAAAATAAACTGTCCAATAATAATCAAGAAGAAACGTCGAGGAAGAACAATTAACTTACATAGCACAAGTCCGTCAATACAGTAATAGATAAAAGAATTATCACTACAGACAACGAAAGTTCATTGCATGATTTGTAAAAGCGCCAACGGGGTTTCACTGTCTCTATTAACGCGAACTGTCACTACTGCCACTTATCAACGTAGAACAATAACTGAACTACTTAACTGTCACACTTGTTTACCATGACGAATTACAGACAAGACTGAACTCATTTACAAGAGACTTCCTCTATTTATATAAAATTTCATAATTGAGATATCTCTCGAATTTTCTGTCAACTTCTAAATCTATATCTATATAATCGAAATACCACTGACTGACTCACTCACTCATTCATCACAGTTCTCAGGAACCACTCGACCAAAAACGATAAAATTTGGTACACGTATTCAGTAGGGGGACTAGACGCGTGCTAAGAAAGGGTTTCAAAATTTACCCCAAAATGGGCCCAAAATTGAAGATTTTTGAAAATGCAGGTGACAACAATTTCTAGAGAACCATAAGGTCAAATCAGATAAAATTTGGTATTCATGTTAAGTATCGGCCTTAGATGTACCTTGGGAAAAAGTTTCAAAATTAGCCCCAAAATGGGCCCAAAATCGACGATTTTTGAAAAGTTTGGTGATAAACAGCCAAATATTTTGAAATTTGCACTTAAGGTTGAGCGATCAATAAAAAAAATTTTTTTAATATTTTTTTTTCTTCTTCCAAATCATTAGACAGGTTCTTAGGACATAATGTATAGGATTAAATTTTTTTTATCATCTCCCGTTTGTTCAGAATGGGACTTAAAAAGTGGCTTTTTTGAGGATAATGGTACACAGACCACATAAAAACTACTAATCAAAAAGTTAAAAAAATATATACACAAGTCTCCTTTTTACTATAGCAAAGAATACGTCAACTTTTTTTTTAAGAATCTCAAAAAATAAAAATTTATATGCATTTTAAACACTTTTTTTCATACTAAATGTTTGTTTGATAGGCTTCAAATCTATCCGATCGGCTAGCGCTGTTCATGATGAATACATTGAATGCTCAACACTTTTATCATCGCAATAATAACCGTTTGTTGTGTGTACCTTTCAAGCATGGTTTTACGCCTGCTGAGCTCGCTACGCACACTAACGGACGATATACAGCGCCCGCACTCGCAAGAAGGGCAGGAGCGCACTGCTAATCGTAGCCACCTTCCCCTCCATTTCCTGTGACTCATAACTCCATCTCTAGAAATGCTAGTGCAGCCTTGTATTTATCGTATAGCTGAACGGACTTCGATTAGGGAACTGTTGCCCAGCCTAGCTTTTCGTATTGCAACGCTTCCGTAAATTGTTCATATCTCGGTTACTAATAAAAATATTGGAATGAAATAAATTTCAATGTCTTCCTCATATCATTCTCTACAATTAATGCTATGTCCTTTTATAATTGCCATAATTTGAAAGTTATTCCTGAACGAATCTAAAGAATAAGGTATTTACGATTGCATACGTTTTTATTTTCTCCTATAGCCTTTATTCCTAGCGTTTCACAACAAAATGTTTTAGACAAAACCTTTAGTTCGTTTTCAGATCTTCAAATCGATATATAATAACTAATACTTCATGGCCTTGAAATGACGACCAACATTTACTAAGAAGTATCACCGTGTCCTTGTTTCTGTTCGCGTAATGTGTAGGCTAGCTACAAGAATGTTATTGCTTAGTTGTAAATTGTTTACCAATATAATCAGTTTGAAGCTTCTAAAATATTCATAAGCAAGAAAAACCAAATTCCACTACCAATTCTTCAATTTTATGATATCTGTTAACGTTTTAATAATGTATAATTTCTTAGTTACATTCACATTGCCTGAAACTAATCAGCACAAAAAGTGTTATGTGTTGCAAAGTGACTAGCGATGTTGACTCTTGGACCAAGTCTCCAAACAAAAATTCTGTGTCCCCATAACTATGCATTTATCACTCTCGCCAGTAGAACTACTTTGTTTCATTAGATGTACGATATACTTGAAAATAAATCCTTTTCACAATTTAATCTGCCTTTTATCAAATTGCATGAGGAAATTAACAAACAAAACATCCTGAAAAAACGTTTTTAATTTAAAAAATAACTATGGTACCACACTGTTTTGATTGCTTCATTATATGAAAGTCCTTTCACAAAATTTTCCTCCGTTCAGCCATCCCCAAAATAAAATCTCTAAATCTCTACCAATAGAAAAATTTATATAAAATTTATATATAAAAGTTTATATAAAACACATTTTTATTTTTGTTGATGTATAAAACAATTTTTAAAAGTAATTTTTTAAAGTAACTAGGCCTATTTACTTTTTGAAAAACATTATTATAGTTCCAATTTTTTAAAGTAACTAGTGTATTTACTTTTTGAAAAACATTAGTCCTAGCTGGGCGTGTATTATAGTTCCTAGTTTTTTAAAGTAACTATTTACTTTTTGAAAAACATTATTATAGTTAATATATAATTTAATGTTATAAACATTAAAAATATATAATTCTGGTAAATGTACAGACAAAACTCTAATTTTATTTATCTAGATATGTTGCAAAAGAAGAAGGCTTGGTTGCCTTTCTTTTTTTCTTATCCTTCATATGCAGCACTATTTTTTATGTATAATGAATGTTTATATATATATTCAATTTTTTGATGGCTATACACATACACGTGCATTACTAAGAGTAACATTCATGCCAAATTTCAAATAAATCGGTTCACGCGTTCAGCCGTAAATATGTTACAAACAGACAAACCCAAACGGTTGACTCGATACAGAGACCTCTCTTCGTTCGGTCAATTATTGTGATTGCATATCATATTATTTTTCCAAAGCAGGAGGAACGAATGTGTGTGTGTGTGTGTGTGTGTGTGTGTCTGTGTTTCAAGTACAGTATCAATAATGTAGACGTATGTTGACTAATGTTGACAATACGGCCATAATTGCGATTACTTCCGTATGGCAGATTAGAGTATTTATTTTTCCCAAGAAAGGTGGAATCTTTCCACACTCCCTCATGCTTTTTCTCTCTCGTATCAGACCTAACAATATATCTTTGACGAATACCAATCTATCTTTCATTCAGTGTGAATGTATGCTTTTTTATATTTTTGTGCACTAGTGAAAGATGACGTGATTTTTACTCTACAGAATTCTCATTTCCAGTCGGCTAATTTAGTTGACTCACTATGAATTATGCTGTTTCCATTTGACCGCTTGAACATTTGACCTCTATTGTTTGACCGAGCGAACCAAAAAAGGGATCAAAAAATTTAAAATTTTAAATATTAAGATTTTTGAAAAATTCTTTTCAACATTCAATAGAGCTTTTCAAGTGGAATAAGATTTGGCAGAAGAAAGTTTTGAACAATTGGCTTCTTGGGGATGGTGGTGGCTGAATATCAGAAAATGATGCTTCTGAAAATCAACTTTTTTGGTTGAAATTTATTGGTTTCACGATCAGGATCTTGTTTTGAAAAAAATTATGTTTGTTAAAAATAATAGTGTCATTGAACTCCCATGACTATTTCTAACAAACACGTATTAAAAGGAAATATTTAGTGTGCGCATCATGCACAATAATTATTCAACTAAATCTAAAACATTTTTTGAGATCATGTATTTTTATTACAGAGTTTAATACAATGTTTTGATAAGTGTAACGTTGAAACTATTTTCAGTTTTTATATAAGGAGAGTTTTTGCATATCGTTACAATATCAAAATGAAACCCTATGGGCTTAGTACTCATAATTCAGCCTTAGGATAGGATAAAGAGGAAGAGAGAGAGAGGAAAGAGAGAGAAAAGGTGAAGAAGGAAGAGGAGAAGATGAAGAAGACGAAGGAGAAGAAGAAAGAGGAGAAAAAAAAGAAGAAAAAGAAGAAGAAGGAGAAGAAGTAGAAGAAGAAAAAGAAGAAGAAGAAGAAGAAGAAAAAAAAGAGGAAGAAGAAAAAGGACAAAAAGAAGAAGAAGAAGAAGAGGAAGAAAAAGAAGAGGAAGAAGAAAAAGCAGAAAAAGAAGAGGAAGAAGAAAAAGAAGAAAAAGAAGGAGAAAAAGAAGAAGAGGGAGAAAAAAGAGGAAGAAAAAGAATAAGAATAAATAGAAGAGGAAAAAGAAAAAGAAGGAGAAGGAGAAGAAGATAAAAAAAAGAAAAGGAAGAAGCAGAAGAAAAAGAAGAAGAGGAAGAAGAAATGGAAGAAGAAGAAGAAAAAGAAGAAGAAGAAGAAGAAGAAAAAGGAGAAAAAGAAGAGGAAGAAAAAAAGAAGAGGAAGAAGAAGAAGAAGAAAAAGAAGAGGAAAAAGAAAAAGCAGAAAAAGAAGAGGAAGAAGAAAAAGGAGAAAAAGAAGAAGAAGAAAAAGAAGGAGAAGGAGAAAAAGAAAAAGGAGAAGAAGATAAAAAAAGAAAAGGAAGAAGCAGAAGAAAAAGAAGAAGAGGAAGAAGAAATGGAAGAAGAAGAAGAAGAAAAAGGAGAAAAAGAAGAGGAAGAAAAAAAAGAAGAGGAAGAAGAAGAAGAAGAAAAAGAAGAGGAAGAAGAAAAAGCTGAAAAAGAAGAGGAAGAAGAAAAAGGAGAAAAAGAAGAAGAAAAAGAAGAAGAGGAAGAAGAAATGGAAGAAGAAGAAGAAGAAGAAGAAAAAGGAGAAAAAGAAGAGGAAGAAAAAAAAGAAGAGGAAGAAGAAGAAGAAGAAGAAAAAGAAGAGGAAGAAGAAAAAGCAGAAAAAGAAGAGGAAGAAGAAAAAGGAGAAAAAGAAGAAGAAGAAAAAGAAGAGGAAGAAGTAGAAGAAAAAGGAGAAAAAGAAGAAAAAGAAGAGGAAGAAGAAAAAGGAGAAAAAAAAGAAGAAGTGGAAGAAGAAGAAGAAAAGAAGAAGAAGTATGTAGAAAATCTACATTTGGAAAGTATTTTACAAAGTTTAATAAAGTCGCACATTCGTGCGACCCGGGATAACCTAGTTTTATCAAATTATTTGATCAAATCTAGCCTCAAAATTCAGTTATTTCTTAATTTTTTGCTGAAAAATGTAATGGCGAACTATTAAATTTCATAAAACTAATTACTTTCATTAAATAAAACAGAAATTCTTCCTAAAATATTGCTAAGCGATAAATAAATAAATAAAAGATGAGAACGATCTGTGATAAAGATCCAATAAAGATTGTGTTATTTGACCCGAAGAGAGTTAGAATAGAATCCGTACAAAACCAACAGTTTGTTATAATATAAAAGTGAGGCTCATCATTTCCTAGTTGTGTAGCAGGAAGAAGTTGTATTTGTTTTTGGTGGGGTTGCGAGTGCGGAAGAGTACGCTGGTGAGAGGGGTCTAGAGAATGATTGAGTGGGGGGTTGGTGACGTTATGGTGAGGGGGGTAGTCTACTCACACACATGCAGTCTGTCACAACATCGATACAGTGCCCGACATCTAGTGGCAGACATTCGACATTAATAGCCGTCGCACAGCCTTAACAGATGTCATCAACCTGGCATAATAACATTTCATCATACTCAGTCATATGTTTCCCACATATTGCAAGGCTCCGACTGTATGGTAGCCTACATGCAAAGTGCAAAGTCTTTTGCTGTTCAAAGATAGTGTAAATAACGCTGCTAAGGGGTCTGCCATATGATTAAAAACGGTTGACTTCTATCAGCTGTTCCTTTAAGCTGTTTGGCTGGCAAGTTCAGTAGGTTAGGTTTATTAATGAATAATAATTTGTTCCAAACAAAGCAAACTTATCCTGAGCTACCAAAATAATTTCAATAGCTAAAAGCCAACGTTTATGAAAAGTAAAAAAGTAGCCGAGCTGCCTGTTAGGTCAAGTACAATAATTTTTAATATTAGTACAATATTGCTCGGTACAACTTTGCTGGAGCCGATTAATCGTGCCTTCATATTATGCATTTCGACTCCCATCTGCATAGTGTATAGTCGTATTCTCGACGTTGCTGTCTCTTTCTAGAAGAATGCTGTCTCTTTCTCCTATGAAGAATGCTCATTGTAGTTGCATATTCCGTTCCGAACCTGACTGTACTGCCGGTAGGCTGACCCCTTCCCACTTCAATTGCGTAGCCTACTACCTCAAACGATCACTCACTTTCACGATCAGATCAGTTTGCAGTTGCACATCAGACTGCTAACATCGTTCTCCGAGTATTTGTGAATTTCAACCAACACTCAAATCGAATAAATATCAGTTCTTATAAGAACTATTACCTATCAATAGTTAGGTTTACAAAGAAGTATTAAGGAATTAATAAAATACTATTTGTAACAGTACATGAACCTGAGAATTTTTGTGAAAATAGGTATTGATCAGAAAATCAACAAAAAATTAGTTGTGAAATTAATTTACCATAGATTAACGATTTTGAAACTTTAGGTGATTATAATTTCTCAAGAACCACAAGGGCAAAAAAGTTAAAATTTTCAGCTGGGGTGCTAAACACGTGAAAAATAGGGTTACATGATTCATCTCAAAATTTAGGATTTTTGGAATTTAGTTGATCTCAATTTTATTATATTTTCATATAATACCTCAAGGCCACATGGAGTGAAATCTATATCTATAATATTATTAATCTATATCTATTAAACTAATCTATATCGATTATATTATAATCGAAATACCACTGTTTGATTAAGACCCTAGATGCATACTAAGTAATGGTATCAAAATGCTCCCCAAAATCACCTATTTCTGTAAATTTATCTAATCACAATGGAAATTAGTTGGACCCCCCGGGGGTCCAGGGGGCGGAGCCCCCTGGCTAGACGGTTAAGGCGAGCGAAGCGAGTCGGCCGGCTAGTAAATAAATAAAGGAAACTAGCACTTTCTACAATATTCGAAAACATTCCATTAATGTCTACTCAAACAACTAGAACATTCTACAAATTACCAAGTAAACACTATAAAAGTGTCAAAAGCAGTGTAACTAATTGCTTAAAAGTAAACATTTACATAGCACATAACACCGAGAACCATTGTCTCTTCTTTCTTTCTATTCTCTCCAATTTCACATTCGCTACAGAAATGTTGAATTTCTGCAATTAATAGGCAAAGGCAGACAAGTGAACATTCTAGAAGTTTGGAGATAACTAAGTTCATAAAAAACGATTCCAATACTGGTTTATCGATCAAAAATAACAATATAAAAATAATTATGGCGAAATACAGATCGACACTAGCATCTAGGTTAGTTTGTGAGCATCTTTCGTGAACTCCTCTTTCACTCCTTTCTTTGTCACTGATTCTCTGTCCTTTTTTCATATTTTTCTCTAGGTCACTCGTTTGATCAATATGTTGTGTGAAATCTTCAGAGCACATGCTTGAGCACGCTTTCTTGCAGGAGTCCCTCACCCACGATTTACTCTAGCTGAAAATAGGGGCTCACACACTCACCAGCAGCTGAAGAATAGTAGCTGAAGAATCAATGACTATAGAAGAATTAGCGGCTGATAAATGCCGCTTGCCATGTTACCGAAAGCTGTCGCTTTTATGTACCATTGCTACTGGTGGCAGGGTTAACTGTAAATACTATAATTCATTATGAGTGAACTGCATGCATTCTAGCAAACGTTTAATCCCAGCTTTGAATTTGTGACCTTCTTATTATTCTTCTTCTTCTTCTTCATCTTCCTGTCCTCCTCCTATCCATTCTCCAATGCATCCAATTAATTTTTTGTTTATTTGTTTTTAAAGTTGCTAATTCATTTTTTAACTTGCTCAAATTGTGTACAAGTATTTCAATAAAAAAACTTTTAATCGCACATTAAGTGCACTCGTAAATAAATGCGATTAAATAGTTAGCGTTATATCCTGTCCCTGGTTCAGTGCCCCGACGTGTTTGAGATGCACTGCCACTTGAATCTCTAAAATCCACTGCCTCTTGGATCTCTGAGATGTCTACGTGACACTAGACACTGGCAAATTACATCTCACAATCCGTGTGTGAAACCACCTGAAATGCGACGACAGTGGAACATTCTAAGCAACGGTAGTTGGTGGTTAGTTAGTTACCTAATTTGGTTTCGTTTGTTAAAACATTCCGTTAGATTAATCTACCTACCTTTCAACCGTAACTAGATTGTGCAAAGGCTGCTGTACGTGCCTGTAGGAAAAGGAAGAAGAAAACGAAGAAGAAGAACAAGAAGAAAAACAGAAGGAGAAAAATAAGAAGGAGGAGAGAAAGAGAAAATAATTAAGTAGAATTAGTGAAGTTTTAAGCAGAAGAGGAAGAAGAGGAGATACAAAAAGAAGGAGAAAAAGAGTAACTGGGAAAGTAGAAGACGAAGGAAAAAAAAGGAGGAATTAAAGAAAAAAATTTAAGAGAAGAGAAGGAGAAAGAAAAAGCAGAGAAAGTGAAAGGAATGCAGAAAAATTTGGGTCAGAAGAGAAAGAAAGTTGGTTTATGAAGAAGAAGGATATAAAGAGTCGCTGAAAAATGAAGAAAAGGGCGGAGAAGAAGCAGAAAGGAAGAAAGATGAACGAATGAAGAAAAATTGATAAATTTTTTAGCAGAAGAGGATGAAGAGGTGGTAGAAGAAGATTAATACGAAGACTGCGATAACTTTAAAAAAGGAAAATAAGAAAAAAATCAAAGAAATAGAAGAATCAGAAGAAGGAGGGAAAGAAAACGAGAGAGAAAAAAGAATGAAAAAATGAGTAAAATTTGGAGCTGAAGAGAAAGAAGAGGTGACAGAAGAAGAAGGATAAGAAGAGTAACTAGGAAAGTAGAAGGAGAAGGAGTAAAAGAAGAAGAAGAAGAAGGAGGAGGAGAAAGGAAGTACAGAAAGAAGAAGAGAAATAGAAAAGAATGATTAAAAATTAGTGAAACTTGGAGCCAAAGAGGAAGAAGAGGTGTGAAAGAATAGAAGGATAAGAAAAGTAACTGGGAAAGAACAATTTATTTTCATTTTATTTTATTCGAGATGGAGAAAAAGAAGAAAAGAATGAGATGACGAGTAAAAAAAAAAAAATTGAGTTTCTTTTGAAATTAAACTAAATACCGTAGTTGTTTAGTTAAATCTAAAACATCATTCAAAAAACCCAATTTTATTTCATTGATGCTATTTGTTATTTTTTGAAATTATTTTAGAGCTCTATACCTCTAGAAAAATACCGTTCATTAAATAATTCGTTTCACTCAGAAAGGCTCATCTATATAAATAAAGAGTCTTGTCTGTACATTTATCAGAATTATTATTATATTTTTTGTTTATTTCTACGTTTTATACATTAAAGAAGCCGAAACAAGTCTTTTCTCAATTTCTGTCTGTCTGTCTGTTTGTCTGACTGTCACAGCCCCGAAGGCATTTTACGCGGCCTTCTCCTGAAAAACGAGAGCATCGATCGGGATTTAAGTTATTTATCAGTATTGAAAACTTTGTTGACAATGTATTTAGCTATAAAAAACTAAATTAACTTTTTTTTTAACAGAATAATTAACGTTTAAAAATCAAGTATTGTGCGATTTTGGATACATTCACGTGATTTATCATGATATATCAATCAGCTGTTCTCTATAAATTATAAATGTTTTGTTAAATGATATGTATGTCTTATTTCTAAAAGTAATCCGTACGAAGGACGAGTACAATAGCTAGTATGTTTTAAAATTTCAAAGCCTATCCACTCATTTATTATGCAGTTGTTTAGTTACATCTAAATAATCATTAAAAAAAAAACAATTTCATTTCAAAATGAGTTGATCTCATTATTTCTACTCTATCTTTCTCTCTCACAGCCTCAACCACCAACGATCAAAACCATTTTTATTTCAAAGGTATTTTATAGACCAAAAAGAAAATCGACAAAGCCGAAGAACGAAAATACATCCCGGTAATGATAAATATTAATACAGTTGGAGTGGAAATTCATGAGTGTGGTGCCAAACATTTCTTATCATTTCAACCTCTCACTCATTCGCTCTATCTCTTTCTCTTTATTTTACAGAGTGTCGACCTCTTTTGAAGCAGGCAGCCGCTCCTTGAGAGAGTCTGTGTTCCTTGAGTGAGCTTTACATGTCGCTGGATTTGAATAAATATTTGGTTTTGTCTCTTGGCCTGCTTCCATGTATTTTCATCACCACCTCCTTTTTCCTCCTCCCTACTCGTTTTTATTATTTTTCGTATGTCTTCTACTTCTTCTTTCTTCCTCCCCTATCTTCCTGTTTTTCATCGAATTCTTATTGCCTCTCTTTTCATCTTCCATTTTTCCCTACCATTCTTCAGCTCCTCATCTCTTTTTCCTTCTTCTGCTACGTTCTTCTTCATCTTCTGTTCTCCTTTCTCTATTCTTATTCCGCTTCTACCCATCATTATTTTACAAACTACTCCTTCTCCTTCTTCTTCTTCTTCTTCTTCGTTCTTTTTCTTGTTCCATCTTCTATTTTCTTCTACTCCTTTTTCTGCTCCTTCTCTTCCTCTTCCTCATTCTACTCCTCCTCCTCCTGCCTCCCTCCTCCTTCTCCTCGTCCTCTTTCTTCTTCTTCTCCTTCTCCTCCCTGTCCTCCTTCTTTGCCTTCTCCTCCTTGTCCTCCTTCTTTGCCTTCTCCTCCTTGTCCTCCTTCTTTGCCTTCTCCTCCTTCTCCTTCTCCTCCTTCCCCTTCTTCTCCTCCTCCTCCTTAACCTCCTCCTGCTTCCCCTTCTTCTCCTCCTCCTCCTCCTCCTCCTCCTCCTTCTCCTTCTTCTTCTTCGTGCTCTCCCCCTCCTTTCCCTCCTCCTCTCTCTTCTCCATCCTCCTCCTCTTTCTCTTCCCCATCCTCCTCCTCTCCTTTCTACTTCTCCTTCTTTCTTTTCTTTTTATCTTAATTTCCTTCTTTTCTCCCTTGCCATTCTAATTCTTCTTATTTTCTTACTCCACCTATATTACCATTTTCTCTTCACACAACTTTTCAAAAACCCTCAACATTTACCCATTCTTCAATGCTCCACTCTACTGGAGAGGCTAGAAACCCTTGGAAACCTCACTCGAATACCCCTCCATATCAACCTTCATACGGTTCAAAACACTTTGATGCAAAGCTTTAAGTCTGCCACCACCATCCACAAACCAAACGAAAGAATAAATGCAAAAGGAAACAAATAGAAAATGACAAAGGAAGATGGACAGAAGTTTAAAAGAAGAAAGTAATCCGAGAGGGTTGAAACAAGGAGCCTTCACACTCGGAAAATAACCATATTCACCTATGGTCACTACTTTTTGGATCTGTCCCTAGCAAGACAGATACCCTCTAACTCCTATTTAATATTATTTTATTAATATTAATATTAATATTATTATTTATTAATATTATCCTAATATTTTCTGGATGCCTGGAGTGGATTAAAAAATCCAGCTTTGAATAAATTTTTTCCACCATGGCCTTTTTTGTTTTAATTTGCCTGGGCTGGTACAAGATGTAAAGATCCATTTACAGGAAGAGCTGTTTTTGAAAATCATCCTTCTGGTATGTTGTAGGTGGAGGGTGCTAAAGCGGGAGGGGGGAGAATTGTAAGGGAGGTCTAGATTCTTCTAGCGGTGGGTGGAAAGGTAATAAATCCAGGGGAATGAGCAGATTTTGATGACAATGAAAAATAATAATAAGGGCGAAAAATTGGAAGACGTTAGAAAATTTCCTCGCAACATGAATTGCTGAGCCTAAAGGACTTGACTTGAAAATAAATTACGAAAAGAATTTATGACCTGTGGACAAGATTGATAGGAGGTGAACCCTCTGCGGAGGCCTCACTATATAGAAAGGGTAGCATATAGTGAGACCTTGCCTGAGACCTAGTGAGACTTATGTATATATTGTGAGAGTTGTATATAATGAAGCCTTGTTTGTCAACATAGTGAGTAATATAGCTTTGCCCATATATAATGTAGTGGGAGTAGTATAGTTAGTGAAGTCATGCTTATATATTCAGGCTTCACTTTTGTGGGGTCGCATTTTTTATTAAATGAGATGTGGGCACTCAATTAATTGTTATGTGCAAAAAGCGGAAATTTAAGCTCGACGAAGCAGCCCAGTCTATGCTTCATACGACTATTTCACCAAGAAATAAAAAAGAATAAACTTGAATAAATTATTAATGAACGAAATCGGATAAATAAATCAAAATACGAACCTAATTCACTGTACAATAAGTATTTATTCAATCATCCATCGAAATAGTAAAAACTAACCAAAACTTTATTTGATTCATTTTTTACTGTTCTTATCAGTAATCTGTCAGCTGTAAAAGAACCGGCTTTCGGACAAGTTTTGTCAATTAAATTATGCTCAAATTATTTTATTTTCTAAAAACTAATTGTAAACGCTAAGGACCGCTCATTATTTTCCCCATCCATAATAAATGGATTTGCTATAAATTTCTCATTATTTTGTTTGTTTAGTCCGTGACATGCAGAATTCCATAGATGGTTTCGACCCCTGTAATTGTGGATGTCACGTGACTTTTTCTGTGCAAAAAATTTTATTCAGGCGTTTCCAACAGTCCTTGCCATATTTGCCTAGTAGCTCAATAATTTGTGTGGCTAAAAATTTGTCAAATTAAGAGTTAAATGTAAAATTGTCAGGCAGGACCTCAGAGTATTTAACTTAGAATTCTCAAAGACGATTAATGTCTATTTTTTAAAACATTTTAAAACCCCAAACTTCTACTTCAAGCCCAGCTGAATCGTGAGGTACATGAGTAGTATAAAAATGGCGGTTCCAGGACAACCCCCCCACCACACACCCTGCCACAACCCCAAAACTCCCGAAAAATGGCTCCCAACACCCTAAAAGTGGTCGCACCTAACATGACCCAACCTAACCTAACATGACCCAACCTAACCTAGCATGACTCAACCTAACCTAACCTTACATGACTCAACCTAATCTAACCTAACCTAATCAAACTAACCTAACCTAACATGACCTACCCAATATACCCAACATGACCTAACAACCTAGGGACAGTAGGGTTGTACTAGGGGAGCACTTGGGACATTGGGGACACTAGGGAGAGCACTAGGGGTACTTATGATAGATCTAATGGACACTGGGGAACACTAGGGGAGCTCTAAGGGAGTACTAGGGGATATCACAAAGGGGTGTCATGCTATGGGGTACCTAGGTGGGTCCCAAACAACTGAGTAATGCTCATAAGGGATGGGGGCGATGTCACCTATAGTTATCCATTTTGAGGTTGTGCTGACTTTAGATTTATAGGTTGGATTTGATGCAGACACAATTTAGACTATTTATAGGTTAGATTTAATGTAATAGATTGTATAGTATTGGCCTGGATCATTACTTATAGCTTATCCATTTTGAGGTTATGTTGACTTTGGATTTAATGTAATAGATTACATAGTATTGGGTTGGATCATTTCTTAAATGTTATCCATTTTGAGGTTATGTTGACTTTAGATCTGATGCAATAGATTGTATAGTATTGGCTCGGATAATTCCTTATAGGTTATCCATTTTGAGGTTATGTTGACTTTAGATTTGATGCAATAGATTACATAGTATTGCATTGGACAATCCCTTATAGGTTATCCATTTTGGGTTCATGCTGACTTTAGATTTATAGGTTAGATGTAATGCAATAGATTGCATAGTATTGGGTTGGATCAATCCTAATAGGTTATATTGTCTTTAGATCATGTAGTATTGGGTTGGATCAATCCTTATAGGTTATATTGTCTTTAGATGTAATGCAATAGATTATGTAGTATTGGCTTGGATCATTCCTTATGGTTTATCTATTTTTAAGTTATGTTGACCTTAGATTTATAGGTTAGATGTAATGCAATAGATTACATGGTATTGGCTTGGATCATTCCTTATGGGTTATCCATTTTGAGTTTATGTTGACTTTAGATTACATGGTATTGGCTTGGATCATCACTTATAGGTATATCCATATAGGTAATGTTGACATTACAATTATAGGTTAGATTTAATGCTATTCAAAATTGCTAAAATCGTTCCTATCTATAAATCTGGTGACCCAACTAATCCTACCAATTACCGCCCCATCAGCTTACTGAATAACCTAGCTAAAGTAATTGAAAAATTGTTAAAGAGAAGATTAGTCAGTTTCCTGGATAAATTGAATATAATTAATACAAATCAGTATGGTTTTCAAGCAGGAGAGTCAACAGATGATGCAATATCTAAACTTCTGGAATTAGTAACAAATAACTTTAATAACAAAAATAAAACGCTCATAACTTTTTTAGACTTAGCCAAAGCCTTTGACACGATCTCTCAATCCAGACTTTTGCAAAAAATGGAACATCTGGGTATTAGGGGTTTACCACTGGAATTGTTTCAATCCTACCTGTTAGATAGATATCAAATACTCACAATTGATAACAGTACTAGTGTTAAAAAGCTCACTGAATATGGTCTTCCACAAGGTACAGTTTTGTCACCTATACTATTCCAAATCTACATAAATGACCTCCTTAAATTAAAAATAAGAAATTGTAATATTTTATCTTTTGCGGATGACACCGCTTTGGTGTTTATGGGACACTCATGGGACAGTGTGAAAAGCACAACGGAAAATGGTCTCAGATTGGTGCAGTCTTGGCTGAATGAGCATCTTCTAACCCTGAACACAGATAAAAGCGTATTCATGACATTCTCTCCTAATGCATCAACCCAACCACAACTAATTAACACCATCAAAATCCATCAACTGTATTGCAACAATGAAGATTCCTGTCCTTGTCCAAAAATAAATAAAAAAGATAATGTAAAATATTTAGGTATCTCAATTGATCCATATTTAAGGTGGAACACTCATATAAATAACATGTGCAAAAAACTTAAATTCCTCATTTACAAATTCTATCAAATTAAACAACTAAATAATTTAAAAATAACAAAACTAATCTATTACTCATATGCGCAATCTGTATTACAATATGGTATCCGGGCTTGGGGGGGAGCATGAAATGCGCATTTTACTAAATTATACATTATTCAAAAATATCTTATAAAAACCATTCTAGGTAGACCTCGACTTTATCCAACAAAATATTTATTCAATGAGTTTAAAGTGTTAACAGTCTGTCAGCTTTATGTTAAAAACCTAATTATTTTCATAAAAAATAATGAAAACCTATTTCAATTGCGTGAATCACACCTCAATTTACAACCCTCCAGAAATATATATGAAAATATTAGAATAGATCTGAATGTGTGCAGGAGACAATATTTTTACATATCAAGTAAACTGATCAATTACATTCCAAACAATTTTATTGAAAATACAAACGGGAAACTTGATAGAAGATTTAAGAATGAAATTATTGAGTGGATAATGTCCAGTAAAATTGAGGAAAAACTTTTCGAATGATTTATGTCCTATTTTAATAGTAAGCTAAGTTTGCCATCTCTTCTCTCCTCTTTGGTCTTATCTTTCTCTTTCATTTTCACCTTCTGATTCTCTCTCTCTCTTTTTTTTCTCTTCTTGATATTTATTTAAAATCTCTGTATTATTTTTTCTTTGACAGTTCATTGAGGTTTTTGCTTATGTATTATATTAGCAACTCTTACCTGCGCACAGGATGTTTCCTTGCAGGTAATTATTAGATTTTGTAATTTATGAACATTTATTCTGAAATTGTTATGATGTGAAGATCTAAATAAAAGTTTTTTGATTTGAAAAAAAAAATGCAATAGATTGCTTAATATTGGCTGGGATCATTCATATGGGTTATCCATTTGAGGTTATGTTGACTTTAGATTACATGGTATTGGCTTGGATCATTCCTTATGGGTAATCCATTTTTAAGTTTTGTCTACTTTAGATTTATAGATTAGATTTAATGCAATAGGTTGCATAGAGTTGGGTTGGAACATCCCTTATAGGTTATCCATTTTGGGTTTATGCTGACTTCAGATTTATAGGTTAGATTTAATGCATTAGATTGCATAGTATTGGCTTGGATCAATCCTAATAGGTTATATTGTCTTTAGATCATGTAGTATTGGATTGGATCAATCCTTATAGGTTATACTGTCTTTAGATAATGTAGTATTGGGTTGGATCAATCCTTATAGGTTATATTGTCTTTAGATCATGTAGTATTGGCTTGGATCATTCCTTATGGGTTATCCATTTTGAGTTTATGTTGACTTTAGATTACATGGTTTTGGCTTGGATCATCCCTTAAAGGTTATTCATTTTGAGGTTATGTTGACTTTAGATGACATAGTATTGGCTTGGATCATTCCTTAAAGGTTGTCCATTTTTGGGTTATGTTTACTTTCGACTTAATGCAATGGATTGCAGCACACTAGAGGGGAACTATGGGAGCACTCGGGGCGCACTAGGGTAGCACTAGGGGCGCACTAGGGACGCACTAGGGGAGCACTAGGGACATTAAGGGGTACACAAGGAAAACACTAGGGGCATTAAGAGGGCACTAGGGAAACACTTGGTGAATTTAGGAGTGAACTAGGGAAACACTAGGGGCATTAAGGGGCACTAGGAAAACACTAGGGGCATTAAGGGGGGGGGGGCACTAGGGAAACAGTAGGGGCATTAAGGGGGGCACAAGGGAAAGACTAGGGACATTAAGGGGGCACTAGAGAAACACTAGCAACATTAAGGGGGGCACTAGGGAAACACTAGGGACATTGAGGGGGCATTAGGGGAACAGTAGGGGCATTAAGGGGGCACTGGAGAAACAGTAAAGGGCATTAAGGGGGCACTAGGCAGACACTAGGGGCATTGAGGGGTCACTAGGGAAACTCTAGGGGCATTAAGTGGGGCACTAGGGAAACACTAGGGGTATTAAGAGGGGCACTAGGGAAACACAAGAGACATTAAGGGGGGCACTAGGAGAACAGTAGGGGCATTAAGGGGGCACTAGGGAAAAACTAGGGGCATTAAGAGGGCACTAGGGAAACACTAGGGGCATCAAGTGGGGCACTAGGGAAACATTAGGGGTATTAAGAGGGCACTACGGGAACACTAGGGACATTGAGGGGGCACTAGGGAAACACTAGGGGTATTACGAGGGGCACTAGGGAAACACTAGGGACATTAAGGGGGCACTAGGGAAACACTAGGGAAATTGAGAGGGCATTAGAGAAACGGTAGGGGCATTAAGTGGAGCACTAGGGAAACATTAGGGGCATTAAGAGGGCACAAGCAAACACTTGGTGAATTTAGGAGTGAACTAGGGAAACACTAGGGGCATTAAGGGGCACTAAGAAAACACTAGGGGCATTAAGGGGGGAGGGCACTAGGGAAACAGTAGGGGCATTAAGGGGGGCACAAGGGAAAGACTAGGGACATTAAGGGGGCACTAGAGAAACACTAGCAACATTAAGGGGGGCACTAGGGAAACACTAGGGACATTGAGGGGGCATTAGGGGAACAGTAGGGGCATTAAGGGGGCACTGGAGAAACAGTAAAGGGCATTAAGGGGGCACTAGGCAGACACTAGGGGCATTGAGGGGTCACTAGGGAAACTCTAGGGGCATTAAGTGGGGCACTAGGGAAACACTAGGGAAATTGAGAGGGCATTAGAGAAACGGTAGGGGCATTAAGTGGAGCACTAGGGAAACACTAGGGGCATTAAGAAAGGCACTAGGGAAACACTGGGGATATTGAAGAGAGCACTAGGGAAACAGTAGGGACATTAAGGGGGCACTAGGGAAACACTGGGGGCATTAAGGGGGCACTAGAGAAACTCTAGGGGCATTAAGGAGGGCACTAGGGACATTGAGGAGGCACTAGGGGAACACTGGGGACATTAAGTAGGGCACTAGGGAAACACTAGGGACATTAAGGGGGCATTAGGGGAACACTAGGAGCATTAAGGGGATCACTAGGGAAACAGTAGGGGCATTGAGGGGGCACTAGGGAAACACTAGGGTCATTAAGGGGGCACTAGGGGAACAGAAAGGGCATTAAGGGGGTACTAGGGAAACACTAAGGGCATTAAGGGGGCACTAGGGAAACACTAGGGGCATTAAGTGGGGCACTAGGGAAACACTAGGGGTATTAAGAGGGGCACTAGGGAAACACTAGGGACATTGAGAGGGGCACTAGGGAAACAGTAGGGGCATTAAGGGGGCACTAGGGAAAAACTAGGGGCATTAAGGGGGCACTAGGGAAACACTAGGAGCATCAAGTGGGGCACTAGGGAAACACTAGGGTATTAAGAGGGCACTAGGGAAACACTAGGGACATTAAGGGGGCACTAGGGAAACACTAGGGGTATTACGAAGTGCACTGGGGAAACACCAGGGACATTAAGGGGGCACTAGGGAAACAGTATGGGCATGACGGGGGGCACTAGGGAAACAGTAGGGGCATTAAGTGGGGCACAAGTGAAACACTAGGTACATTAATGGGGCACTAGAGAAACACTAGGGACATTAAGGGGGGCACTAGGAAAAAAACACTAGGGACATTAAGGGGGCATTAGGGTAAGACTCGTCCATTCTCAGATAGTTGAGTTCCTTGAGAAGAACAGTAAGCTACATAACTTTCAGTCAGGGTTTAGAAAATCTCACTCAACTGAGACAGCACTATTGCGTGTCACTGAAGATATCAGGTTGGCTATGGATCAACGAAAATGTACTGTTCTGAGTCTATTTGATTTCTGTAAAGCATTTGACACTGTTGATCATAAGGTTTTACTCAATAAATTAGCTCTGCTTGGCTTCAGTCATGAAGCCCTAATATGGTTCCAATCTTATCTCATAGGTAGAAAACAATGTGTCACTAATGTTAATAACAGATCCCAATGGAAAAATTTAATACATGGTGTCCCACAAGGTTCTATCCTCGGTCCTCTTCTTTTCACCCTGTATGCTAATGATCTTTCCTTCGTTATCAATTTTTCCAGTTTCCATACTTATGCAGATGACCTACAAATTTACTCCAGCTGTCCAAAATCAAAAATCAATGCAACTGTTGATAAGATGAATGAAGATATTAATAATATTATGAAATGGACCAGGAAAAATGGTCTTAAACTTAATCCTGTGAAAACGCAATCTATTATCTTTGGTTATTCACGCTTGATAAATAGTATTGACTTCAACCTAATTCACAAAATCACAGTTGATGGCAATGTAATACCATACTGTAGTTCAGTTAAAAACTTGGGTATAACCATGAACTCAAATCTTGACTGGTCAGAGCAAGTTATTAGAACATGTAAGAAGGTTTTTTCAGCAATGCATCCCTTAAAGAAAATGCAAGATATTCTCCCTAGAAGTGTCTGATTGTTACTGATTAAATCTCTCATCTTTCCACATTTCCTGTACTGTAATTCTGTAATGAATGACATGACAGTCATTCTGAATGATAGACTGCAGCACAGTCAGAACTGCTGTCTTTGGTACGTTTACTCTCTTCAATGGCATGATAGAATTACTCAATCCCACATTACAAGCTCAACTCTCAAACTCCCAGATCAGAGACTATTCAGAATAAACAAACTTGTCAGAGAAATCCTCAAATATGGCAAACCTAATTACTTTAAAAACGATTTTTTCTGAAGGCAGACAGAATAATGTCTCTCATACTAGAACTGGGGATAATACGCTTAGGATACTGAACCACCGTACTACAATCTATACTCAATCATTTGTTGTAAGTGCTTGTCGGGCTTGGAATGCACTTCCTAATTCCATAAGGTGCATTGAGAGTCGAGCGGGCTTCACCTCATCATTGAAGAGGTATCTTTTGGAGGAAATGACTGCATCTTTTCAACCATAGAGCACATGCATGACAACCATCATCTTTCATATTGTAAATAATATCCCATCTGTATTGTTCAGAAAATATAAAAAAACACAATATCAATTATTTTTAATAACTTTTAACTTTTTCAATTTGTACTCAAATTTTATTCTATTATTACCAATTATATAGTCTCGCAGTTCGAAGTTATCTAGGTTAAGTTTGAATGGACGAATTTTTGTCCAGACTTTGCCCTTATTACGTAAATGCTTCACAAAAATGTTATTGTTAATATCCAAACTTTTTCTCAGTTTCTTATTTATTGTGTTGTTAATAATATTATTTTTAATCAGTCACAGTTATATTTTGTAAATTTACGTAAATAAAGTAATTTTATCTTTATCTTTATCTTATCTCGCTTTCTCTCTCTCACTCTGTCTCTGTGAACTTTTATTATTTTTTTAGTGACCTTGAGTCAACATTGTGCAATATGATAACAACATTCATGACATTTCAAGAAAAATATTGATATTGTTTTGTTTATATTGGGTAAAAAGATTTTGAAGTTAAACAGATTTTCCCTGAAACCATTAGTCCTGTTTCTCTGTAACCCGAATTCATTTGAAATAAACCAATAGAATTCTATGGAGTATTCAAGGACTCGACGAATTTACATAAAATAATAATAATGAAATGATTATATTATTATTATCAATATTGAGCCAATAGGCATATGCACCATTTTTAGTAACTTAGCTAAGATCATGGAGAAGATTATCAAGTTAAGGGTCATGAAATTCTTAAACAAATATGATATAATTCATCCAAACTAATATGGATTTCAAAATGATAAGAATACAGAAGATGCACTAGTAAATTTCACAAACACTGTTTCAAAAAACTTAAATGAGAATCAAAAACAATAGCCGTTTTCCTTGACATAAGGAAGGCCTTTGACACTATTCCTCATGGCTTACTTTTTGAAAAGATTGAGAGGTATGGGTTTAGAGGAGTTTTCTTGAACTTAATAAAAAGCTATCTTCTTAACAGAACCCAATCCTTAACAATAAATGATACCAACAGCACCAATAAGCTAACAGATTATGGACTTCCACAGGGTACAGTTTTATCTCCTATATTGTTTATTTTATATGTAAACGACCTTATGAAATTAAATTTAAACGACTCCACTTTAATTTCTTTTGCTGATGATACAGCAGCAATATTCCCTGGTCACTCATTGAATGAAGTCTTTGGCAAAGCTGAATGTAATGTTTCTAAAATAAAAACCTGGTTGGATAACAATAGCTTATGTCTGAATATAAATAAAACAAATTACATAACTTTTTCTTTCACAAAAACTGGCAAACCTGACAGAAATAATTCACTTAAACTTCACAAAGGTTGCAATTCTGATCCCAACTCTTGTAGCTGTCCTTGTTCAAAGAAAGTTGCAAGTACAAAATACCTAGGTATCATAATACATGAATACCTCAAATGGGATGCTCATACTAAATTCTTGTGCAAAAAAAATGAAATTCCTCTCCTATAAATTATATCAAGTTAAAAAAATTCTTAGTTTTAATCAATTGAAAATGCTTTATTATGCAATAGTTCAATCTCTTTTACAGTATGCTATAACAATCTGGGGTGGATGTTTCAATAATCACCTAAATGAATTATTTACTACACAAAAGTTAATAATAGAAAGCATATTAAATAAACCTAGGCTTTTTCCTACAAACCTTCTTTTTTCGGAATTTCAAGTTTTGACTCTAAGGCAGTTATATGTTAAAAATGTTATCAAGTACATAGTTAAATATAAAATAAGTTTTCCACTCACAAACAATAACATGGTAGGTGCAGTATTTCTACCAATAAAGATAAATGCGACTTGAAAAGTAACTCTCGTTTATTACAACAAGCAAACAAACTCTGTCATCAATCATTACCTCTCAGCATAATATTTGGTTGTCACCATGACGACTCCCTCAGCTGCGGTTGTAATGGAACAGTCACAGCTGTCATAGCACATCCTCCCCTTTCAAGTTGAAAGTACAATGTGTGCCCTGTTTCTTCGCACTAGTGCTCCATTCTCAAATTGCACTAGATACAATCTAGATCGCAATCATTGTAGTCGAGGTTATGGAATGTAGTGGTCCAAGAATTTCCAAGTAGCGTGAAAAATAATCCTGAACAACCAAGTAGTTCTTTTTGTCCAAGGTAAGTAAATCAGCACCTATCACAGACCATGGCAACTTAGGTAGTTCTGAAGGCATGAGTGGCAAAGTTGGATTGTTCCTATTTCTCAAGCATATGAGGCAGTTAGCTACTTTTCTCTCGATGTCTCTATTTATTCCAGGCCACCAGACGGTCTCCTTTGCTAGGCCCTGGCATTTTGATATTCCTAGGTGTCCTTCATGAATTCTGTCTAAAACCAGGTCTTGCAAGCTGCGTGGGACAACAATTCTACTTCCCATCATGATCAATCCGTTGTGATCAGCCAGGTTATCCTTAAATTTTACAAATGTATTGCAGCGGTTATCTATTTCATTCCAACCAGATTGTATATAGGTCCTCAAAAGTTTGAAAGTTTCGTCATTGGTAGAATGAACTTTAATAAGTTCATGTAGATGGTCGCTTTGATTTTCGAGATAATACAATTTTTTTCCATTTTCGTAAGTTCTTCTCAAACCTTTTCATACAAGGGTAGAGGGATCCTTCTAGGTGCTGAAATTGCATAAGGTTTAGCATCCTCAACGAGTCGTATATGATGGGATCCGCCAACCATTACTCCAGGAACATCAGAAAACAGAGTTGTAAACTTTTCATCGGCTTCTAGATGTTTGTCTTTACTAATTTGACAAACTTCAGATGACATGGTGAGTAATTTTAAAGAATGTATCGCAGGTCTGCCAAGTAGAGGATTTCTTAACTCGTTTAATACAAAAACCGTTTGATTAGATGAGGTACCGGAACATGTTTTAAACTCTCCCTTAAAGGTACCGATGCAAGAAAGTTTTCCTCTACCAGCATGTTCAATTTTTCCATTGAACTCTTCTAAATCGCATTGAGATTTTCTTAAGGTTGGCAGTAGTGATACTGGTATGCATGTGATGTCGGCTCCCGTATCAACTTTGAATACTACAGGAATTCCATCTATTGATATTTTGACTACCAAAGGGGGTATAGATACAAGTTTTGAATCAACTTTCAATATTGTGATTGAATCTAATATAGGCTCATTGTTTTCATTCCTGGAGTCATTGTTGTTAGAAACCATTTGAATTTTTTTAGATCTACAAACTCTAGAAAAATGACCCTTCTTTTTACAATTATGACAAATTGCTTCTTTTGCCGTACATACATTTGTTTCATGAGGCTTGAGAGAGCCACACCAATAGCAAGTAAATGGTCTGGATTTCGATTCGGGCCTAAGCTTCATGGCTAACGTAGAAAACGCGTCGTTATGTTCTTTTCTGATTGCCGTTTGCTGTTCCTTTACTGACTCCGATTGTTTTGCGCGAAAAATAGCACCTTCTAAGGTTAGTTCGGCATTCATTTGGAGAGAGAGAGAGAGTTTACTGTCAAGTATACCAACTACTATGCGATCACGAATTAATTCATCTCTGAGATCACCATATTTACAAGTCTTAGATAATTCGAAAAGATCCGTTATAAAATTACTGACAGATTCATTTTCCTTTTGAGTTCTATTGTTGAACTTTGCCCTCTCGAAAATTATGTTGGTTTTTTTTGAAAAGTAATTGTTGAAATGCTCAATTATGCAATTGTATTTCTTTTGATCTTCATTCGAAAGGTGGAAACTCTTGAATATAGTTTCGGCTTTAGATCCCATTGTCAAGATTAAAGTGTCAATTTGAATATTATCAGGTTCGAAACATAATTTTGAGGCTGATCTATATCTTTCGAACAAATGGGACCAAGCCTCCCATTCGGAATCAACGAACTTGAAACATTGTGGGGGTTGACCCTGGAATGAAAATCCACGTTGAACGGAACACGGTTGGTAACTTACGGATTGAGAGGTAGATTCTTTGATTCCGTGAAATTCATCTTCATTAATTTGTCGACCTCTTCTTTTTGTTTTCTTCGACATTTTGGTAACACCCCACACCTGACACCATGTAGTATTTCTACCAATAAAGATAAATGCGACTTGAAAAGTAACTCTTGTTTATTACAACAAGCAAACAAACTCTGTCATCAATCATTACCTCTCAGCATAATATTTGGTTGTCACCATGACGACTCCCTCAGCTGCGGTTGTAATGGAACAGTCACAGCTGTCATAGCACAGTAGGACATTACAGTTTGAGGCCTTCAACAAATAAGTACAAAGTTTACAATACGAACATAGAATCAATTAGGAGACAATTAATTTATATAAGCACAAAAATCATCAATGAAGTTCCAGAAGATTTCTTGCATCATAGTAGATATAAGTCAAAAATTACTAAAATGATAATTGAAAATTGGATTAGACATAGATACTTTTTCAGATTGTGAGCTTTCTTCCAAGATGAATAGTTTTTCCCATACAATCCAACCTTTTTGATCCCATCCTTATCCTTACCAATTCCCTAACTTGACCTATCCTAGTACATGTAATCATAGTTGGTTAGGTCATTTCTCACTCCATATGTTACTGTTATTTTGTTTATGTGTTAGAATTTTTATATTTTATTGTATTTTCTTAAATGTATATTGTCAGTTGTAATGACTTTGGTGAGAAATAAAGAATTGAATTGAAAACAGCTTTGATTTCTATAAAAACATCATAATGCTCTACAATTCACAAAAACCCACATTAGAAGTTCTTGAGAAAAATCATATTTTTTCTCCTTGTTTAACAGATCTTATTATATGTATCATGCCTAAATATTTTCTCTATTTTTTCAATTTGATGATTTAAAAAAATTGAAGAAGAGATTTCAACACCATAAAACCATTTCAAGCACTAAAGCACAGACGGATGGACAAAGGCACAATTAAAGTAAGGCCCTGTCGGGTCCTTAGTAATCATTGCATTGAAGTTTATTGATTGGATAAATTAGTAAACGATTTGACTTTTCATCACTCTATGATTACATTGTTGTAACTGCTAAGAATTAATTTTTTATGTATTTCCATATTACATTCAACCATAATACAGAGAAGAACCACAGGAAGATAACCACAATTTACCCCTGCTGATGGCCTGAACAGAATAGAAGAAGATGTGCTAGACGAAAATTCCGTCTAAACACAGTATAATGGCTCAAACTGCCAGAACTCACCAAGCATAAGGGTAAAATGATGTGGAAACTTTTTGAAACAAAAATTTGACGTGTATTGAAAAAAAATAATATGATAATAAATTGAGAATTCAATAATAAAATAATTATCCAATCTTATGAATTTTATATGGTAGTTGTTGCATTACATGCACTCCGCACAGATGGCAGTGGACTTGAATATGATTTAGCAAATTACAACTGATGCCACTGGGGAGCTGGATGAACATGCGCAGCAACACTGGAGTAGAATTGAAAGTATATTGACAATTAATAACCAGGAGGACCAGAGCTTTATTCCTTTATCATAAGATAAGCGAACAAAGTTCAAGAGGAGGAAAAAATGATAGCAAATATCATTCAAATCAGAAAACAAGTTTAACTATAGAAAGATATTTATTATAAACGTATTAATTTGAACAAGAAGGCCAAAAATTGTGGCAAAAAATGTAAAACAGTAATGAATTGAAAAATAGAAGCTTCCGGGCTTCAAAGGTAATAAGAATACAATTGATATGACAAGAATTATGGCCAGAGAGTTAATACAATCAAAATTATTAAGATGGTATTCGGTGCCCAAAAAATTAATAATAAGGCCAGAGTATCTGTGAACAGAGAACAATCAAAGATAAAATGTAGGAAACAACAATATCGATTTTGAATGAAAAAATAATTAATGAACATCAAAGTTGATGCTAAAAATATGACGTCAAACAGTAGGAAAGCAACAGCAAATTCAAAAATGTAAAAATTGAAAAGACTAGAGTTATGGTAGCAGCTAAAAAGCCTAATGCTGAAATAATGTTATGAATGATTTAGAGAATCAGTAATTGAAATTGTTGCTTATAATTGATCAGCAAAGCATAATATTTAATCCTTGCATGAAGTTAGAGAACGTTCAGAATCAAATGTATATGTAGCACATGAGCATGAGCACATGACACAATTTTCAGTATTGGCTGGTTACAAGTTACCAGGCCAGCTGTGAGAATTAGTCAAATTTAATAATAATAATGTAAAAAAAAAGAAACGAATACCGCCTTTCTGTGAAGTGCCCAATCTCAATCTTGAGGTAATCGAAGTTGATTGACAGGAAACATAGAGCTGAGAAATGGTTCACCAAATTGGTAGTAGGTACAGGTAGATATTGATGTCTAAAAGTGGAAGTCGCCGTGGAGAGAATTGCTCATGGTATTTCAGCACAGGAGTACTCGAAATGTCAGCAAAAGTTCAGAATATGAGTAAATAGTTCACACTAAACACAGTTGAGCAAACCAGGTAGAAAAGTTCACAGCACAAGAGTAGGTTAGCTGTATTGAATGAGTAGGCTTATGTGTTGAGTTAAATAATGTAGTTAATAACTGAAGCACAATTAATGAAGGAACCATAAAACAAGTTCGAAATTGAAATGGTTCAAAAAATGTAGCAATGCTGTAAGCATGAAAATACGTGAATCGATTATAGGCCTGGCCTGTGTTGGCAAGGTTAGCTTCAATAGTGTAAATGAAAGTCCTGTTGCACTGAACAGACAAGTATGTAAGCAATGATTTGTTTCACTGAATAAAAGTATGAAAGATTTCAATAGTGATTGAAATAATTAATGTTCGAGTTACGAATCCAAAACGTGTTGAGGTTTTAGGTTAGATATGTTGAATACATCACCAAAAAATGTAGTGAAGATAACGAGAACAAGTGGGTTTTAAAATCACTGAGGCGCCGCTCACGTAATTTAATTGAAATAATGGTATTAGAACCAAATGAAGTGTTTGAATGTTCAATTTGAGACGATTCAGGATCAACTTTGCAGTCGTTGAAGCCCAATGATGCATGAGACGAACCCGAAGACCACACGAGAGGAAGAGGAAAGGCAAAAAACTGCCACACAAATCTGAACTCCCTTTCAGAAACAATGAATGAAAGCGACCAAAAAATAGATGCCAAATAGAGAGGCGTAATGAAATAAGACATACAAAAATACAAGAAATACTACTAGAAAAATAATGAGCAAAATGACACAGTTGAAAGGAACTATGACAAACTTGGAGGCAATGGCTGCTGGTTGGCAAACAGACCAGACTGGAAGGCGCTAAATTCAAAAATGCTGAAAAATTTGTACCAAGTATTGAAAAAAAAATAATATGATAATAAATTGAGAATTCAATAATAAAATAATTATCCAATCTTATAAATTTTATATGGTAGTGAAGATGAATAGCTGAATTTACTGCAATTTTGAATTTTCTATGCACTAGTTTCAGCTGTTATATCATTATCAATCTCAAAACGTTTAATTGAGATTGATAATGATATAACAGCCGAAACTAGTTTCTCAAAGTTTTAATAAATGTGGTTGTGACTATTTCATCTTATTATTCATTATAGATACCTTCCACAATATCACCTTCACCACTACAAAGAACGTTAAAGAACATATCATGTGAGGAAACATACTAATATGGGAGTGAGTTAGAAAGAGGAGTGGATAGTGGATAGTAATAATTATTATATTATGTGAATTCTTCGGATCCTTGGATACTCCGTTGTAACGATTTATTTGTCATCAAATGAAAATGAAATCAAATCATATTGTGCAGAAATATCTCGGAGTTGGTTCACCTGCTTTTAAATTGTGTGGTATTTTAGCTTCTCGCAACTTTACTTCACTGACAAACTTGTCAACTTGAGTCACATATTGCACTCTTTTTTCATTTTATCTTCCATTCTTCTATTAATAATTGTCAATATTTATTATTATTTTACGTGAATTCGTTGGGTCCTTGGATACTTCATTCTATTGGTTTATTTAATGAAATGTTTTCTTTATACAGTTACTCATTGCAGTTAATTGTAACAGCCCGTGTACATCAATTGTATGGCAATTTTCTAGAGCAAAATACCATTTAATTAATAACATTATTTTAATGCTTCCCATAAAACTTTCTTTAGTCTGAGGACTCTAACCCATAAAAATATTTACCAATTTTAATTTATTTCGTATAGATATCAGCTATGCTCGATTTCCATAGATAATTTCTAACTAGTCAAGCAGACAACTAATTAATTTTTTATCTTTGTTTGATATATTTATCTTCAATATTTAATGACACATTATATTTGTTTGATCCTTTTCGATTTCGATTTAAATTGAATGTTATGATGCATCACATTGGATTTTGGTATTGTAGAAACCTAACTTTCTTTAGTCTGAGGACTCTAACCCATAAAAATATTTACCAATTTTAATTTATTTCGTATAGATATCAGCTATGCTCGATTTCCATAGATAATTTCTAACTAGTCAAGCAGACAACTAATTAATTTTTTATCTTTGTTTGATATATTTATCTTCAATATTTAATGACACATTATATTTGTTTGATCCTTTTCGATTTCGATTTAAATTGAATGTTATGATGCATCACATTGGATTTTGGTATTGTATAAATAGTGTTGACTCTAGCTTCTTTTCACACTCAGCTTTTATTCTACTGAAGTTGCAAGTTTTTAAAACCGAATTAAACATGAAATTAGTTTTGTGCTCTCTTGTTGTAGCCGTTGCAATTATTCTACAAGTTAGCGAAGCTGCGAGTAACAAAACCAATGTAAGAGTACCGATGCAGGTGAGTAACATAAAGTATATTACAGATATTCACTTAAATTTAAAACTAACATCCAGAAATAAGGGTGCTTGCACAGAGAAACACGCTCGATGCATTCAACGATAATCACAGTCGCAAAATTGAACACAATTATCTATATAAATAAAATTAGAGTTTTGTCTGTACATTTATCAGAATGATATATTTTTTGGTTATTTTTATGTTTTATACATCAAATATGCCGAAAATAGTCTTATCTCACTTTCTGTCTGTCTGTCACGGCCCCAAAGGCATTTTACGCGGCCTTCTCCTCAAAAATGAGAGCATCGATCGGGATTTTAGTTATTGAACAGTATTGAACACTTCATTGACAATGTCTTTAGCTATAAAAAACTAAATTAACTTTTTTTTAACAGTGTAATAAACGTTTAAAAACCAAGTATTTTGCGATTTTGGATACATTTTACGCGGCCTTCTCCTGAAAAACGAGAGCATCGATCGGGATTAAAGTTATTTACCAGTATTGAAAACCTTTTTGACAATGTCTTTAGCTATTTTATGAGGATGATAAGAAATTCTAGCTAATATCAAAACTAACACTGTATTTTTTTGGAGGATGAAGCTCACATAGGTCTGAGAGTTTTGCGTGAGTACCGTAATGAATTGGATGATGGAGATTGATGAGTTGAACCTACAGTTCTAGGTGGGTTCAGAACCACCAGGAAGTGATTGATAAGAAATTCTATCTAATATCAAAACTAACACTGTAGTTCAATTAAATATGTGATTTACACTCACTTTTACTGAAATACAGCGTCAGTTTTGATATTAGATTGTTCAATTATTTCGTCATGGAAAACATCACAGAGTAATTCTGTTATATTTTAGAAGTTTATGGGAAATTTGGCGCCGACTTCAAAAGATTACTTGTATGAAATTTAAAATTTTCTCAGTTTAAAGTAAATACTTTATTTTAAACTTTTTAGTACGTGAGTATTTCATCATTTCACTGAAGTCGGTTTCTTTTTTTGTTTTAAAATATGTTTTATTTTAAGCTTTTTAGTTGAATTTTCAAACTTTGAAAACATGAGAAATTTCTTAAAGCCTACATTATGAAATATTTATCAAAGTAGCAAGCCAATAATTTAATTCATCGAAAGTTAAGTAACTAAAAATCCACTTATAAGAAAAGATAAACTAAGGAAAATTCTACAACGTTTTATTTAATGTGGAATATTGTATTTAGGAGAATTATAATAGCGAAAGGCTTCTTAAAAGTGAAATGGCTGTTGATTCATTTTGATGCGGTCCCTTTCAGAATATACCTACACTGAAATAGTAGGCCTATATTACGTTACAAGTGTGGAAAATATTGTGCTTACTGAAAATATGATAAGTAAACACAGGATATGAAGTTGAGTGCGGTATATTATCATACGAGTATGGTAAACATCTTCCCGGACAAGTTATGTACGATATTTTTTGTGTTATGATTGCAACTAAATAACCTCATTCCTATGACTCAATAACATCAACTAAATTATTTACAATTTTCATATGAACATATGGACAGAAATATTATATTCTTCTTATTCTCGATTCAAATTAAGTTCATGTGATTGGTCAAAAGAAGTCATTAGAGACTTCTTTCACACTGAACCAGCTTTGGGTAACCGATGTCGTTTACCCGGCATACTTGCATTGCATCATATAATTTCGAAGACCGTCTAGATGTAAAGCGCTCCATATGATACAATGATCAGCCTGGTAAACGACACCGGTTATCCGATTGGCGGTTATGTGTGGAACTATCCTATTCAAACTTGATTGAAATGAAGACATCGAAGAATGCTCCTTTTTGTTTAATATTGGGCTAAGTATTCGGCCGATCCTTGCGAAACTTGTATGGGACCACCGCTGAGCGATGCTCTTTCATTTGAAAAAAAATTCATCGAAATCGGTTCAATATTGTTCGAATGATTGATGTACAAACATAAAAAAAAACAAAAAAAAAACAGGTCGAATATAGTAACCTTGTTGTTTTTGGAAGTCGGTTAAAAAACTAAATTAACTTTTTCTTTAACAGAATAATAAACGTTTAAAAACCAAGTATTGTGCGATTTTGGATACATTTCTTCTATGTTTTATTACCACATAGGAACAAATCACGTACCGGTAATTTATCATGATATATCAGTCAGCTGTTCTCAAAAAATATTCTTTCCGATACCTGTCACCGAATTGCTTACATTCTAAGTTGTTTACTGAGGGCCAGTTCACACGTTACAGTTTTTGTGCGGTACAGTAAATTTGCTGTATCAGTTATTTTGCAGTGCTTTCGTTTGCATGTACATTTCATATTGTATGTTCACACAATACTATTTCGACTGGATCCAGTAAAAAAGCTGTTCTAGCCGATTTCTACATTCGGTTTTGTCTTCGAAAACTGTATCGCTAAAATCAGCTGTACCGCAAAATAACTGTATCCATATCTGGTGGCACATGTATTGTACCGGTAATGGATATGTTCAAACGATACGCTTATTACGCTGGAAGCAGTCTTCAGATCGTCATCATTGATCTTCTTCAGCATTGATCTTCTTATTAGTGAATTCCAGTGTCCAGAAATGGAAGATATTAATTGTGAAAATTTAATTTCTCTAATATATGAGAGACCCCGCCTTGTGGGACAAGACTTAAGATTAATATAAACATAAAGAGAAAAAATTATCAGCGCGGCGAGAAATGTGTGGAATATTGAAACCAGAATTTGCGTACTTTAATCAAAATTTAAGAAAAACCTTCTGTAAGTAACTTATTTAAAAAAATCTTACACAAATAAAAAAAATCCTGGACTGGAATAAATAAAACTGAACTGGAAGCGCAATGGGAGAAGGAGGAGAGCACAGCAATAAGCAGCAAAGCCGGACCGTGTGAACATCACAGTACAGTTGATGCCGTACAGTAAAAAGACTGTACCGCAAAAAAACTGTATCGTCTGAATGGGGCCTAAGCTGCTAACAACTTCATGATCGTTGCTATCAATAAAGCCGAAACATATTTAGTCTTATTTCTAAACATAATCCGTATGAAGGACGGGCACAATAGCTAGTCATACCTAAAACTTGATTTAGTTGGCTTAGTTTATTTATGTCTGTGTCCCACAAACTCTGTACCACGTCACCAATGCTGCGTTTTTATTTTCCTGGCAGCTGATTTCAGATCAGATTTCAAATACCTGACGATTGAATTTATGTAACAATATTAATCAAATTCATATAATTATCATATTTACTTATATGAAAACTCCAGATTCCTCAAAAGAATTTTATTAAGAAAATTGACAATTCCTCGGACATTCAGAGACGGTCACTTGATTCAATTTTCTATGATCACCGAAGGATTAAATTGTATAATGAATGCTGTCAAACAGATGATCTGCTTCTCAAGGAAAAAGACGAGCTAGTTTCTCGTATAAATGAACTTCTTAGTCATCAGGATGTGCTTATCGAAGAGATTCAGCATTTAAAAAGTATTGAGCCTCCAGTCACTCAAAATGATGTAGAGGATCAGATAGGTGAAAAGGCTGTTTTTCGAAGTACTTCAATGCAAACTGAGTCTTACTACAGACTGTCAACTGAGCAATGTAGACCTGACTGTGAGAGTTTGGGGATCATTCACATGCGAGAACAAACAATCGAGGTTCAAGATATGAATGAACATGACTTTTTAATAGTTATGAGAGGAACAAATGATATCAAGTGGCACATGGAAGAAAACTATTGAATGACAATAATGATACTCTCTACAAGGAGATTGAATCTTTAGAAATAGATATTATGAAAAATAAAGAAAAAATTGACTCTTTATCTAATGAAAATGACCAATTAAAGAAGATTATATCTAGACTAAACAATCAAATCGTTGAAGTCAATAAAAAAAAAATTAATGAGCCTGAAAATTTTAACCATTTTGAAACTAAGATACATGGACCGAAGAAGTCAAAGGTGCTGATTTTCTCTGATAGCCAAGGTCGCGATCAAGCAAAGTATTTGGGTGATGAATTATCATCCCAGTTCTCGGTGTCTGGTTTTGTATTTGGTGGATCAGACATGACTCACATAGCTGACGCAGTATTGGGAAACCGCGAGGTTCAAGATATGAATGAACATGACTTTTTAATAGTTATGAGAGGAACAAATTATATCAAGTGGCACATGGAAGAAAACTATTGTGTCGCTTTTCTACAGCATATACGGAGAGTCTTATCGCTATCAGTGAAGACAAATGTCATTGTTGGAACAATTCCATATCAGTATGATGTTTCCAGCTCATCCAGTATTAATGCAGCAATTAAAAATATTAATACAGGACTGAAGGAGATCACTCAGGGACACGGAACAGTGCTTAATATGTGGAATTTGACTGCTAGAGAACACACTCATCACGGTCTACACCTGAATAGAAGACGAAAATTAACAATTGCTAGGAGACTGAGAGATGTGATCCTAAAGCGAGGACTAAACATTCATGATACCCATATACTGAGAGACATCTGCATCGATCAGGATTCACGACCTATGGATAGTGCAAGTAGGAATCAGCTAACAGAAAACCCTCTGTATTCCCTCTCTGAGTTTTTTGATATGGATGTGGAAATAGTTGAACATTATTTTGATGGTTTTCAGTAGAGTACATATATATTTCTGAATTATTATGACTAAATGTTGAAGTATTGTATGGTATAGAATATACTGTAGTTATTGACTATTTTGTTACTTATGAATATTATTAACTTATATTGCTGTTCTACATGATTGCTATGTATAAAAATAATTCTGTACCTATTGTATGTATTGACGTATACCTAAAGGATTAAAGATTATTATTATTATTATTATTATTATTATTATTACTTAGTAGCCACTCCATATTATTCATAACTAAAATATTAGAAATAATTTCTTTCCCTTAAAAAAATTATTATCATGAATAATAACTTAATTGAAATGAAGGCTAAACTAGATGAATGAACCGAGGGCCCAAGAGCTACCTTTAAATCTGATTCCAATTGATAATGATGGAGAAGCTCATTTAAAAAATCATATTATGTTCCTCCTTTTGAATATCCTTCAAATGGAATCAAATTTCGAAAATCCTCACACATACATTGCTGGGCATTCCTTGAAGGAATAAATTCATTGAATTTGGTCCATGCGTTCAGCCATAAATGTGTTACAAACATACAGACAAATTCAAAACAGTGCTTTGAAACACTGACTTGAAACAGATGTATCTCTTCATTCGGTACAAAATTTATATATTGAAGCTCTAAACCTTTATTCCATTTTTTCAATAAATAAAATAGTTTTCAACATTTTTAATTAATATTTAAAATGATTTTGATGACTTGGACTACTTTGATTTACCAATGTTTAATTGTGCTTTATGTGATTGTATTTAGATATGTTTTTTTTTTGTTTTTTTTGAGGATGAAGCCCACATGGGTCTGAGACCTGTGCGTGGGTAATGAATTGGATGATGGTGATTGATGAGTTGGACCTACAGTTTTAGGTGGGTTCAACCTCCACTCTTTATTTATTTCTTACTAGCGGTTCACCCGTGCGTTGCAACGGTATTTTAGTTATAATAGTGCTACCTGGCGAATTCCCAAGAGCCTAGCACAAACCGCACCTGCCTAAAATGTTAATTTTTGTTTGGATAAATTGAAATTAGAAATTTTTTTTCACCAAAGAAATAATGGATGAAACATAAGCTAAGCTTTGATTCACCAGTCATGTTTCCTACATGACTGCAATGCTCCGACTACACAAGTCTGCAGACAGCGTAAATAACGCCGCGAAGGGCCCACCATATGAACTCTTGATTTCTATCAGCTGTTCCTCTAAGGATAGATTTCTCCTTTTTGTGTCCTTCAGCGAGGACTTTTAAACTCCCAAGCTTCACAGGAACCATCTCTGGACTATTTTACATTATACCTGAAAATTTTATAAAAATCGGTTCAGCAGTTTTGGAATTTACTGGGAACATACATACATTCTTATGTGGTGATAAAACTTTGAAGAAATGTATCCAAAATCGCACAATACTTGGTTTTTAAACGTTTATCATTCTGTTAAAAAAAGTTAATTTAGATTTTATAGCTAAAGACATTGTCAATAAAGTTTTCAATACTGTTAAATAACTTAAATCCCGATCGATGCTCTCGTTTTTCAGGTGAAGGCCGCGTAAAATGCCTTCGGGGCCGTGACAGACAGACACAAATTGAGATAAGACTTTTTTCGGCTTCTTTAATGTATAAAACCTAAAAATAACCAAAAAATATATATAATTCTGATGAATGTACAGACAAAACTCTAATTTTATTGATATAGACGAGGGAGATTCTAGTATATAAATTAAATTAGTTTTTTTTATCGTGGATTGAATTATTCATATAATGTGTGATGCAGGAATCTGAGTTGGACAAACCAGAAGCGGGAGGCAATACTACAGTGCCACCCCCTTCCGCCCTGCCCATTCCAAGTCAGTCTTTCAAGAAGCACATGTTCGCAGCCGCCTCAGCAGTACAGCATGCGCCCACCGTCGCCGCCGCTACCCACTACAACACGCAACAGCCGCCGCATGTCGCTTACCAACCGATGCCGCCGCATCATCAACAGCAACACGTCAGTTCTATTTCAAATTGAAATCTCTTATTATAAATTCCGATTGGTTTTACGTTACACACTTGATAAAAGAAGTACAATGTCCCTCAGTACAGTGATAACATGCATAAAACCACACCAAATCCATCAGCCAAATCAAGGTTCATACTTATTTAATAGTTTTGGGTTGCATTTATTAAAGAACTGTTTTATTTTTCAAAGAAGTGAAATATATCTACTTCATTTGCAATAGTATTGAATAGTCTGGGAAACCTGTTCATAGGGGGAAAAAATGATTCAGTGATCTACAGTAATCAACCCGAAATGAAAAAACAGATCGACGTAATATGGGTGAAATATAGACATTTAGTAGTGACTAGCTATTGTACCCGTCCTTCCTACGGATTATGTTTAGGAATAAGACATACATATCATTCAACAAAACATTTTTAATTACACTTAGTTTTGATAGCATGTTATCCAACAATAATTGTCAAGTCTTAGTGTTTTGGGGGTTGATAATAGTTGAAGCAATTAATAATTTCAATTCGATAATAATAATAAGTAGTAATCGGATTGAGTCTTGTCCATGGTGCATTGGTTGTAAAGCGGAATAGTACTAAAGCATCACATTTCCTTACCAATTTGAAACCAATCTATTGAATTGATAAGCCTGAATTTCTCCTGAAGTGAGCTACTTTAATCCACTTATAAAATATGTTGGAATCCAAACACAAAATAACTTTTTTTTCGGAGGCATTTTGAATAATTCAAATATTAATATGCTGGTAAATGTTTACATATTACCATGTAACAACGTTTGTCTTGTCCATGGTGCATTGGTTGTAAAGCGGAACAGTACTAAAGCATCACATTTTCTTACCCATTTAGAACGAATCTAGCGGTTCACCCATGCGCTGCAACGTTATTTTAGTTATAATAGTGCTACCTGGCGAATTCCCAAGAGCCTAGCACAAACCGGACCTTCCTAAAATGTTAATTTTTGTTTTGATAAATTGAAATTAGAGAATTTTGTTTTTTTTTCAACAAAGAAATAATTTATAAAACACTAGCTGGCTCGACGCGCGTTGCTGCATTCTCATAAAAATTCTCCTTGATTTTATTATTCGCCACCTCCCGCTGAGGTTACATTCCAAATTAGGAAAGAAGTTAGTCCTAGGGCTCTTCCAGCTGAACATAGACTTTGTTGTTTTCTTAATCACCACCTCTGAATAAAGAAACATTTCAAATTTAAACCTCCTATGACTATAAGGGTAGAAGCTAGGTTTTTTATTTTTCCTACAACTGCTCGTAAAGTAGTTCTTTATGTACTGAAAACTAATTGTAAAATACCTCTTTACTGCTCCGCAAGCGGTAAAGTACTTTACGCTCGCCAGCTGTTTTCTTTACGCTTCTGTTTTGATTTTGATGCCTTCTCATTGGTGGATCACGGAATCTGTGAAATTCACATAACCTCAAAAATGACGAACGCTAACCAAATCCGCGCATGGTCTGTGATGTTACAAACTACAAGCTTTTATTGTGTTGGAATCCAGAACTGCAGTTCTAGGAAAAATATTGTATGCAATTCGCGCGTGAAGCTTCTTTATCGCTCTCGCAAAATTACTGCGCTCCGCTATGCGTCGCGCAGTAAATATTTTGGCTCGAGCGATAAAGTCGCGCTTCACGCTCTTAATACATAGATAACTATTATTATTCGCCACCTCCTGCTGAGGATGCATTTCAAATTTCTAGCTGCATTGGTTAACAGATGTCATCAACCTGGCATAGTTACATTTCATCATACCCAGTCGTATGTTTCCTACATATTGCAAGGCTCCGACTGCACGGTAGCCTACATGCAAAGGGCAAAGTCTTTTGCTGTTCAAAGACAGCGTAAATAACGTCGCTAAGGGGCCTGCCTTATGATTAATTAAAAACTGTTGACTTATATCAGCTGTTCCTTTAAGCTGTTTGGCTGGCAAGTTCAGTAGGTTAGGTCTATAAAATGGTTTAATTAATAATAATTATTAGCTCCCCTATTGAAATTTATGGTCAGAAACCATCCCCAATATTCACACAACATATTCCCAAAGTTTCATGCCGATCTGTCAAGTAGTTTTGGAGTCTATAGGATAGGGAACATACAAACATACATACATACATACAGACAGACATTCATTTTTATATATATAGATTGATGTATAAAATTTATTCATTTATTGTTTTTTAATTTAGCAATAAGCAGGAAGGCTGAACTATCTACCTATTCTATCACTGTTGCATATTATTATCAGAGTGGGATACCAATTTCCCTACTCTATTTTAATGGTTTGCCTGGCACCAATCAATCTCTCAGATTGATAAATTTTAAAACTATAAGACATATATAAATACAGTAACCTACAAAAATAAACCTCAAGTCCAAGTTATCAGTTACTGGCAACGACCTGTGTCAGCAACCAAACACTATCATTAATGACACTGTTTTGTATTCAAATGGTGAGAAGCTAGCAAAGGCTCAGAACTCCTTTTGTCCACTTGAACACAAATCAGTAATCACACTCTTTCACACAATGAAATCAAATAAGGTAAAAAAATGAAACTAAAAGAAATAGCAAGGGTCTCAGGGGCTTAGATAAAGGAGATAAGTGAATAAGAAACAGGACAGTTTAACTTAAAATTTATTTACAATAATAAAATGTAAATGTGAAAATAAAATGAAACCTTGAAAAATAATCAGATTAAGAGTTATTCCTTATTAATAAAATTTATACAGATTAATAATTTAATAATTATTAATACAGATATAATTTAATAACTATATATCAATTGATATAACACTTCAATTTGAAATTATATAATAAATTTACAAGAAAACTCAAAAAATAAAAGAAAACCAAAATGGGTAGCCTCACAAATAAATAAAATGTGTTTATTGTTAGAATTAGAAAAGATAATATTTGAAAACAGAACAGAAGGAACTTTAAATTAAATAAATAAAAGGAAATGAATCTGTGTCTACATAAAAAGAAAAACTGCTGGAAATTGAACTGATTTATGAAATTAATGGCTATTTGGCTATATGGAGCACTAAGGGTGGTGTGGCAGAGAAAATGATAAGTTAAAAAAATATAATAAAAATAAAAATTATGTTATAGGCTTTACCAGTCAACTCCCTCTGAGATGTTGAATTCTGATGCCTTACACTTTGCGGTCACCTCCTTGTAAAGTAAAGTAAATTCGTATGGCTTTTCGTGGTGGGGAGACCCTTACGGGTATCTCCTTGTCACTACCCACGATTCAAAAAGAGACACAGAGCCAAGGGTTGCTCCCTATTGTATAGTAATCTTGCCACCACCATACCTCCCCCTTCCACTACCACCACCACTGCCTTGCGTCGCCTACAGCCAGGTCCAGCTTACAATTGATGGAGGATAGAATTTGAGTGTTAATTTAAAATTACTGTTGAGTTATTGGTCTGCTTGTATTTGTGTGCTTTGAATATTATTTACAACATTTTTAAGTTATGGCTTCCATGATGATTTTTTTTAAAGTCTGAAATACAATCTATTTCAATAACAGTTTTCAATAGCGAAAGTTATTCAGAATTAATAAAATCAAAAGAACATATTTGAAAAATATTTATAAGAATTTGAAATGATCAATTAATAATTACATAGCCTAATAATCAATTTAATCATGGAAATATCAAAAATAATAATAATAGCTTTGACTCTCAACCCTATTCATCTGCATAATACAAATGTGTACAAAAAATAATCTCTTCACAAGTGTAATGTGAATTTAAGTACATGAAATTAGTTACATAAGAGAGCATCATTATTTTTATAGAAATAACTATTCAACAATTTTCATGATTGAGACAAGATTTCAAATCAGTGACTACAACAAAACGGACATTAATAATTATATTTAAAATTCATTCATAGCTTCTAAATATTATTTAGTTTGTTATAATAATAGCAAATGAATATTCGGTGATCACCTTTTTAGGTTTAACTGAATCCAATTTAATAATTTTTGGTATGCCTATATCACCTATCACAATCAATACAATTCAATCAATCTAAATCTAACTGAATCCGGATTCAACCTACAATAATTTATTACAAATAACGTCACTCTAAGAGCTTATAACAATAAATTAATTTCATGTCATAGGTTGAAATCTCTATTAATTAATTTATAAAATTTAAATTACAATAATAATGTGAACCTGGTCAATAAGCGCCTTTTTTCAAGTATATTTATCATTTGTGGTTAATAATTAGTTAGCATGCTACATTCAAACATACCCATTATTAGTAAAATTAATTCTATATCTATATTACATGGTTAGTTCTACATATCTATTTCGTCTCTATTATATATACATGCGGTTAATACTACGACAGTCAATCCATTATAGGAATTCCATTTAGGCCACTAGCGATAACGGTCTATTGTTTAAGAGTCACAGGTGTATTAGGATTTCCAGAAAAAGTTATTTTGATGCCAGTTCCACATCACAATAATAGAGCATCAATACAAAATTTCGTGCACAGGTGCATGAAATTATGATTCCAAATTTGTCTGGCCAGTCGTTCATCAAACACCTTCTTCCTTGAAATTCCCAGACACTCTTCATTTTTAACTTTTCAAATATAATAATGTCCTTAACTTTTAACTTAATAACTTTTCAATAATCTATAATACCCTTTATAGATTTCTGAACAAATACCAACGGCTCGAGGTCTTGAATTGTACTATGCAGATGTACCATTGATCAGTAATGAAGTGTTGGCAAAAATCATAGTTTTGATAGAGCACTATGGACGTTACTACATCACCCTGCCATACCGTATAGAAGCTGCACGATATGTAAGTAAATATTGGTAAATAGAGACAATATAATTACATATTTACAAATATAACAAAATAATATAATCTTGGAAACAGAGAACAGAATAAAAAATCCTATTGTAGAAACCTATGTAAACATTTGAATTGTCAAAAATTAGAAATTTAAAAATACTGTACAAAATTGGCTGGGTTTCTGGTTTCCTATCCTCATCTAAACTGTGGATCCAGATCTAAACCACATTTCAAGCTATTCTAGACATAAATCTGTCAATTATTATTATGTCAAACCACATTGTATGTTAAAGTAAATCTTATCTAATTCTTGAGTTATTGTCTCTTTGTTTTAGTAAAAAATATATAGCAGGTCTACTTCAAACTACAGCATTTTTGTACAGACAATGTGGCCATTGGAATCAGCAAATTGGTGTACCAATTGAGTGCTGACTACAAGGAGTGATTACAGTCAATTTGTAAACAATTTGCAATCAATCTGATATATCAGTAATTTCATCAAAATTGTTAAAGCCGTTTTTGAGATTAATTTATTGTACATACATACAAACAAACAGAAATTGCTCATTTAATATAATGGGATGTGTGCATAAGAAACAGTATATCTAATATCTAGCCTGTAAGAATGTAAATAGCCTTATCTTTCCTATATAAATTGGAGACAATTATGGCAGCTGAAGGCAATGGCCATATACTGCCTCTATAAAGTCACTATACTTTTAAATATTCACACTGCCATTTTTGATTCTTGATTTGAATACCAAACAGTAATGTATCTGAGAATTTATCTTGAAAGGGATCTGAAAAGATCCTTTTTCTAAAAAGATCTGGATCTAATAATCCAACATTATCTGTCCTAATGTCAACTAGTTTAACAAAAAAATGGAGCTTCAACAATTAAATTGTTATTTTTTCTAGATTGTCCATGCTTCAGTTTCCTTTTGACTGCTTTTAGATTATTTGGTATCAAAAATTTGTTAAACACCCATCAGAAGGAAAATCATTTTCTATTTAATTTAATACTGATCATTTTGAAACTTATCTATTGCAATTAAAATTTATAAATGAATTTTTGTATGTGTCTATACTTTCCTAATAACGGTTTCTGATTATTTGCAGCGTGGGGCGCCACAGAACGCTTATAAGGTGTACTATTACAATCTTTCTGGAAATGGTCCGGAATTTGAGGTAATTTTTGTGCTTTGAAAGTTTGTACTGGTTGAACTGGTGCATGAGACTAGGCTCTCATTGGTCTATGAATGTGTATTATAGTTCATGGATCATTTAGACGCCTAGTTCCAGGCTCTTATAATTTACACATTTTCATGCACTTCTATTCAATTATTCATTAACATTACAATTGTTTTAAACTTTCATCTACTATATTTAACTTGGAATTTATTAGTTGAAGCTTATTCTGAAATTTGGTTCAACTATGGCTACTTCATAAAGTAGACATGAAAGGATAGAAAGCAATGTCAGTACAGCTTACTTTATTCCAGGGATTATCAAAGTAGTTGTGTGATGAAGCTCTTTCAACACTACTGTCACTGCCTAGTACAGGTTGGTGGATCAAATAAAATCTCTGGAAGTTATTATAAAATTGCAGCAGGAAGACCATAAAACTGAAATACTAAATCTCACGAGTCAATGTAGGTCTATGTCAGAGGAAATCGAAATATTAAAATCAAAAATAAACTTGGCTAATGTAAGATCTGAACCTCTGATCAATACAAAAAAAGTAGAACCTAAATCAAATGGGGAAAAAATTAATAGAAATGGTCAAACAAAAACGTATAGTCAGGTTTTGCAAACAGCAACCAAAACTAAAGTAAGGGCAAATAACGATAGGAAAGGTAGAGTACTACTCTTGACATCCAGTCATGGACGAGACTGTAGTGACCTACTGAATAAAAGATTAAAAAATAAGTATGAAGTTCAGAGCTTTTTCAAACCAAGTGCCCCTATAAATGCAATCGTAGAGTCAGCACAGGAACAAACTAAAGATTTTGGTAAAAACGATTTTCTAATAGTACTGGGTGGCTCAAACAATATAAATGAACCTAGTCTAAAACATCTTCCTGAAATAAATGAAAAAATTAAAGAGATTGTGCCACTCAGTCAAAAAACTAATGTAATAATAAGTACAATTCCGTATAGGTTTGATAGGCCAGAGCTAAATGAAGCCATTAAGTCAACAAATAAATCAATTCATAATACAATCAACAGCCTAAAAAATAAGAATTCTAAGCAGTTGGGGATTTGTTTTCTAAATGAAAGGCTGGAAAAACGAAACTTCACTAATCATGGTCTACATCTAAATCAATCTGGCAAAGTAATATTTTGTAATAGGCTGGCAGAGCTGATTGAAAGTCGTTTGCAATCTACTGTCAATAATTCTCCTAAACAATCATCTAACGAACCTTTTTTAGTAAAGTGGCTCAAAACCGGGAAGGGAAACTAGTTTCAAATGATAAATTCATATCTTCAATTGTATTAAAAGACGTTAATCGATCAAAAAATCAGGATAGCATTAGTGGAAGGAACTCTTGTAGCAATCTGATAGGCTCTCAAGATTTTAAGAGATTAAGTAAATCTACTTCAATATGCAAGAGCAACGATAAAGTAATAAGGGATGATAGGGAAGTACCGGTACTCACTGTGTTCCATCAGAATATTCAATACATTCGTAACAAAATAGATAGAATCGAAGTATTTTTTAAAGAAGAGGCTCCTGATATAGCTATTTTCACAGAGCATGGTTTAAAAGAAGATGAATTGTCACAACTTAATATTCCAAACTATTCATTGAAAACGTCGTATTGCAGGACATCTCATCGAAGTGGGGGAGTAGCTATCTTCACTAAAAATGCTAAGAATATGCAAACATTTAATTTAGAATATGTAGAGAAATTTGCTGTGGAAATGGATTTAGAAGTTTCTGGGTTAAGAGTAAAAATCGACAATAATTTCGAAGTAGCGGTGTTAGGTATTTATAGGTCACCAAATGGGGAATGGAACAATTTTTGTGAACTATTCAATAGGATTTTAGAGATTACTACTACTCGCTTTACAAACGTTATTGTAGTGGGAGATTTCAATACAGACTTTGCAACACAGAATAAAATGACAGAAGATTTAAGGGATATTATATACATGAATAACTTGGAAATAAAAGTTCATGAATATACCATAGTCACAGGAACATCACAAACAATAATTGATAACATCCTTACTAATATAGATTACTCTAAAACAAGATTAGGTGGCTCGGAACTATCTAATCATGACTATCGAATCTTAGAGGTGGGGTTATGTTATGTTATGTTATGAAGGGACGGATTCAAAGATCCAGAAGATTCAAAGATCCTCACACGTCAACCGAAGCTTATTGTGTGTCCCTAGTACGTTAGTTAGGCAAACCAATACCTGTGCCCTTTACAAGATCCAGGAGTTTCTTCCCTATGCTAACGTCCCATTCATCACCTGGTTGCTTAAAGCCAAACAGAGCCATTCTCCTTGCCTCGAGTCTCTCGCAATCCAGTATGATATGCTTGGCAGTCTCTTCAGACTGATTGCAAAGCCTACACATCTGATTTTCATTTCTGAGTCCGATTGTGTGGAGATGTTTCCTGAAGTGGCCATGTCCAGTTATCAGAGCAATCAGCTGCTTAACCTGACCTCTACCCAGCCTCACCAGCCAGTTGGTGAAGTAGGAGCTTGTGTCTGCTAGCAGCCTTTTGCCAAGTGCTTGGCCTGAGTGACCTTGCCATTGCTGGTGATGTAAGTCCCTGGACCATTTGTTTATTGTGTGGAAGGCAGTAGTTTTGCTTATGCCACAGCTTGGCTCTGGGCCAAAGAATGACCTACTAGAACCTTGCTTAGCAAGCCCATCTGCACACTCGTTGCCACCTATGCCTACATGGCCAGGTACCCAACCAAGATGCACAGAGTTGTGTGTTGCGAGCTTGCTGAGTGTTTTATGACACTCCCACACCAATTTTGACTTGATTTCATTAGAGTCAAGAGCCTTGAGGGCTGCCTGACAATCTGACAAGATTACTATATGCTTGTCGCAATAGTGTCTGGCAATGCCTATATTGGCACAAGCCATGATGCCCCAAATTTCTGCTTGAAAGATAGTACAGTATTGTCCCAGACTTGCACAGATTTCTGTTCTGGGTGATTCACTGTACACCCCATAGCCAGATTTCCCTTCAATAAGAGAGCCGTCTGTGTACCAGACAAGGCTACCTCTCCTGATATAGGGCCCTTCCTCAGACCTCCACTCCTCTCTAGAGCAGAATTTAACAGAAAAAGGTTTAGTGAAAACCATCTCCGTACTCATGATATCTGAAGTCATTTCAAGCACAGGGCTATGAGCAACAGCTTTGGTGATTGTGCAATGGCCTGTTCCAGACAGGCCTTCCCTCCATTGGCCTGCGACTTTCAATCGATAGGCTGATTTTCGTGCTTCTGCCTTGATAAAAATATCCAAGGGCAGCAAGCCAAGAGCAGCTTCAAGAGTTGCTGATGGGCTGCTCCTGAAAGCTCCAGTGACTAGGAGTGTGCCCATCCTTTGTAAACTTGTGAGTTTGGCTGTAGCTGTAATCTGGTTCACCTTTGTCCATAGAGGTGGGGTTACAAGGTCATAAATCAATTAAAAAGAGTAGAGTAATGAAAGAAATTCAACAATGTGAACAGGGGAATATCGACTGTTTGAAGCAGAATCTGCTACAAGAAAACTGGAGTAGGGTTTACAATAGCAATAGTTTGAATAACAAATATGATAGTTTCATTAATATTTTAAGGTTTCATATTACTATGAGTTGTCCAGTTATAAAATTCCCTGTAAAAAACAAATTAGACAAAATTGAAGAGTGGATAACTGATGATATCCTTGCAGAAAGAAATAGGGTTAAAGATGCATTTATGATGAATTCAAACTATCTAGAAATATGTTGAGTGAAGATAATTACAAAGCTCTAAAGAAAAACTATACAAAAGAAGTGAAAAGAGCGAAATGTAAGAAAACAGCTAAAATTTTGAATAATAGTGTGTACTTTAACACAGCAGTATGGGATGTAATAAACAAAAATAGGCAAGTAGCTCATGTAGATGCTTATACTAGTGTCCCCAGAATAATTAACGAAAATAACAAATAAATTGATGATAGTGTAGAAATTTGTAATTTCTTCAACAGATATTATCAACTGGTTGCTAAGGATCTTCAAAAATCTCTTAATACAGGTATTAGTGATGCAAACATGAGGAATACTGAGGGGATTCAGAACGAATTAAAATTCCACCCATTATCCCAAGACGAGTTGTCAAATATCATTGATAGTTTAAATAATAAAAAAAACTGTAGGAATGGATGGGGTATCCAGTAAAATTCTGAAAGAATGTAAAGATCAATTGTTAGACCCTTTGATTCATCTGATCAATCATTCATTAGAACAAGGTGTTTTTCAAGATAAATTAAAAGATCTTGCCAATCTTCAAAAGTGGTGATAGAGAAAAGGTAGAAAACTATAGGCCCATTAGTATTTTAAATGTAATAAGTAAAATTTTTGAAAGAGTAGTTCTAAATAGGTTACTTCTGCACCTTCAAGAAGCTAACTTTATCTGTGATGAACAGCATGGCTTCCAGAAAGGGAGATCAACAAAGACAGCCATAGTTTCTCTAGTTGAAAAACTAATAGATATAATAGATTCAGGTGATAAAGCTACTGCAATCTTCTTAGATCTGTCAAAGGCATTTCTAGGAGTTATGTTGGATAGACGATTGACCTGGACTCCATACATTGAGAAAATATGTTGTAAAATTTCATCTGGGGTATTTGTCCTGCGACAGCTGCTTGCTAGATTGAATGACAAAAAATTACTTTTTACAGCTTACCATGGGCTCTTACTGTCACATATCAGGTATGCTATCTTAGTATGGGGTAATTCATCAAAACAAAATCTTGAAAGGGTGTTTAAGATCCAAAAGAAAGCGGTTAGGTGTATAGAAAGAGTAAATAGATTAGATTCATGCAGGCCGTTGTTCAAGAGACTTGGTCTCCTAACTGTACCCTGCTTATATGTGTATGAAGCTACTTTATATGTAAAAACGAATGATATTAACCAAAATCTTGATGTACATGATTATAATACAAGAAGCCGAGGAGATTATCACTTGGTGAGTCACAGTAGTAGCTTATTCAAACAAAAACCTAGTTATATAAAATCTTGAAAATAACCATTTTTTATTAAATTCTTAATGATTTTCTAAAATATTAATATCTATTTATCAATCTATTTATTCACTTATTTATTCATTCTATTCATTCTATTCATTCCATTCATTCATGGATTAATTTATCTGAACTGGAATCTTTCACTTAAATATTATAGAGTTGAGAATATTTTTATTTTATTTTTTGGAGGATGAAGCACACATGTGCAATGGTGATGAGCTGGGTTATGACAATTGATGAGTAAGGCCTACAGTAGTTTTTTGGTGGGTTCCAAAACTTCAAGAAATTATTCACAGCATGGGACAGAGTCTGATCGGTTCAATATGAATTTGGAAGTTCACTTTAGAGTTTAGAAGAAGCACTGAACCAATTCAAATAGCAAACCACAATTCAATAACTTACAACATGATTTGAGATTATATTTTTGAAAAAAAATTCTATTCATTATTGTTCTGTTTCATTTTATTTTTTTCAATTTGTTAAAATTCTATTATTTCATGATATTAAAAAGTTTTTGTTTTATATGTATCAGGAGTGTGCGGCTCTAGTCTATCATCAAGGAACTTCCTTCCCTTATAAAAGAACTGATTACAAAGTCGAACCACTGTATTGCATAACAATGTGTAAGTAATACTGGATATTTTGGTGTGATAGCCCAGACTATAGTCTTTTGCTTCCATGAATGAACATGAAAATACAAAAATATAGTTCAGTAATGACAATAACCACAAATATCTTTTTCTTTTTCTTTTTTCTTTATCCACATGTTTTTCTTTCTCTTTTATTTATTATTTTCATTCTTATTACTCTTTTCCTTCTTTTTCTTTTTATACTTCTCCTTCTTCTTCTTTTTTCCTCTTTATATTCTCACTTCTAATGCTCCTACTTCTTTCATAACCTCCCCCTTTTTTTCGATGACCCTTCTCTTTGATTTCCTTTTTCTTCTTATCTATTTCTCATCACTTTTCTTCATCTTTTCATATTTATTTTTCCTCATCTCCTTATTCTTCTCTTTATTTTTCTTTCATTGCTTTCCCTTCTGATTTTCCTTTTTCTTCCATTGCTTTCCCTTCTAATTATTTTCCTTCTTATTTTTTCTTTCCCTTTCTCTTTTTTATTTTTCTTCTTCTCCTTCTTCTTTTATTTTATCTTCTCCATCATCTAGTTTTTCTTTTGCTTCTTTGTCTTTGCCTATTTCTCCTTTTCTGAACAAAGCTTGCCAAGTAGTAAGTTGAAAATAAATGTAGACACAATGAGAGAAGGATAGAACTAATGAACATAATAAGGTATAATTTAGTAACAGGCAATCATATAATTTCAAAGATAATTGGATAAGTGTACAATGTACAATGTCCCCACTATGGAGGTATAAGAAAGTGGAGGGAGCATAATATACACCGCCAATGTTAAAAAAGTGTAACCAGAAATTGTGAAGCAAGCGAGGCCCTTTTGCATGGGATCTGATGCCATTTGTGGCTATATCACCGCTAATTTCAAACTTAGTGGGTAGTTCACTTTTAAAAGATTCCACTCTCATGTCAGTTCAAGGGTTCAAACAACGGTTGTCATTCCTGTAGAAAACAATCTGCTTCTCAAAATGTTTTTTTTTAAAACATCAAGATTTAGCAGTTGTATTGATCACTTTGATGCGAATTCATTGCTCTAACCTACTATTATGGTATTGGATCTGCTTCAATGGCGTCATGTTTCTTTTGCTTGCTTTCTAATATGCTTAATTTTTAATAAATGCAATAGCCACATGGCATTGTTAACATAACAATTTAAGTTTCTACATCTTGAACAAAGTAATTTACACAAAAATGTGGGCTATATTGTTCATTTGGTACTTATTTTGTCTTACATTTTTTTCATTTACTTATTTACTATGGTTTTTATATCTGATTATTAAAATTATTATTTATTACTTTTTCAGCAAGACAATCCATCTTTGTGTGAACATGTGAGAAAGGTTTTGTGAACTGCTGTGAGTTGTGCCTTGAGCTGAAATAAATCAAAATTGATTTTTATTGTGTATTTTCATTTGCTGTGACCTTTCCATAAAAGAACTTAGGAACAAATGAATATTTGTTGATGGTAAAGTTAGAACTTGAGGATATTCTTTCTTCAGCTTGATTCCACCAAATTAATTGAATTCCATGAATCTGGGATGTATTTCAAGGTGTACATTTGTTACATTTTATATATTCATGATAATTCAAATTTTTTAATTTGTATTGTTTGACTCTGAATAATTAGCAAATCTATCAAATATAGAGTACATAGAAGTCCTTATGATGTTCTCTGTCAGCAATGCACTAGCACTGGAAAATAATTGATTGAAGGAGTGAGGAAGAAGAATTTAGATGAAAATGGAAAAGAAAAAGAGAAGGAAAAATGCTGCAAAAGCCATAATTTCTATAGAATCATTGGATTTAATAAGATAACATAATGAATTGACAGGTATCATTGGTAGGCAGTTGTGAAAATCAACAACATTCAGTTTGTGTGTTTGGAAGATACACACTACAAACTGTGTATCCTCAAGGAAGCAGATCTCATGTAATATAATATATTTTTTCGACCCAAAACAATAAAAACAAATTCAGAAACTCAAACCAAAATGGCAGACCAAAAGAGACCAAAGGCAAATTCGTGGAGTTCATAACATTCTTACACAACTTACCATTTTATCTAAAAGGTAGTGCTGCTCACTAATTTGACACTCTAAGTGTTATATTACAGGCACAGAATAGTTTGAATTATGAACACATGGAAAAGGATTATTCGAACCAGTGACACACCTTGAAAAACTCAAAATCGAGCTCACAAACAGGAAAACTCTCATTTGGAAACTATACAAAATTATATGGCACACATACAATTTCTATGTAGGAAAATAGACCCACAAATGGGTAAAGCGCAAAAGGTGAGGTACATAATGTGAAGTCTTTTACCTCACATTCTCAATGAAATTTGTATGTTACCGAATAAGACAATGATACAGCTTGAGGAAAACATTCAAAACTATGAGTTATGACAGTTCATGACAGATGATTGGTTAGGGATCACACAAAATAGGCCTCTCCACAAAATATCAGAAGCCCAAGATGAGAAAATAAATAACCCAACAGACAAATAAGAAAAATTACTCCAGCAAATGGAACACATTCACTTCTTAGACATGAATGGTTCAGCAACAAACAATAGTCAACAAAATATACAGAACCATTGCTTCAATTAAAATTAGAAGACAGGGTACTTCAAACAAAATAATAGTTGTAATGTAGTGAGCAATCAGAATCCCATTATGAATCACAGAACTGGTAATATAAGTTATATGGATATGGAGCAATAGCATAGTAAGCATTCCTTAGAGTATAAAACATCTTCTCAAATTAATTCAGTTATCATTCTTGTTCACATACTGTCACTATACTGGTCAGTAGACCAATTTTGTTTTAATAAATGCTTTTTAAAAACTCATTGGTATGTTCCATTATCTTAATTGGCGCCCGGCACAGGAATTGTGGATGTTTTTATTAAGTTCTTTTGACTTATTATTTTGCAACCAATAGTCTCAAGCAGTGAAAATGCAAGTGTTAACTCCTCATCCACATCAACAACCCAAAACGGAAGCAGTCAAGTGGTCATCCTGGCAGACAAATACAACGTCAACCGGCCATTAATAAACATCCCAGCATCAATGGACAACAAAGATGACCTGGAAGCTCATCACCATGCCACCCCAGGTGTGTATTATTCCATCATCCAGTCATCAAGGTTAGAATCAAATTTTTCAAATTCTAGAATGGCAGAGATGAATAAGTTGAACTTTTGAAGTACATCCCTTGATATGATGAAGCTTCATACAAACTACCACAATTTATCTTCACTTGTGAAGATTTATTTGGAACATACTGTGCTGAAAATATAGTAGAAAGAGATGGAAATCATTGTATTCTCTTCAAGGCAGCCATGAACCACCTTGATGGACCAGCTGAAGCAGTAGCCTATAATAATTCTTGCTCTAATATTGCCAAATAAGTTAATGCCTTGAAACAAAATTTTGCTGATAAAAAATCTGTACCAGAATTGATAGCAGGATTAGCTGTTATGTCATCATACCATAAGCAACATCCAATTGAATTTTTGAATAGATTAGATGAAAAGAACACCCTTGTATTAATCAGATATAAGTTGGATGGTAAATCCAGAACTTTATTAGAAAAATTAACTCAACAGCTTAATGCAACTCTAGTTAATACATTTGCTCATGGTGTACACCCAACTCTAGGATATCATTTACAAGTATATTGCAAGTACAAAACGTGGATGAAGCTAGAAGTAAATTAATTAATGATTGTAGTATTATATTACAACAATTGCGCTTCAACACCACTATTGAAACAATTAACAGACATGATAGTGGATTTGCACAGGCAACCAATTCTTTTAGAATTCCAAATTTTAAACAAAACAATCAGAAACAATGGACCCAAGGAAAACCTTTCCAGAATTTCCCAAGAAATTTTTATAGTAGACAAAAATTTTCACAACCTAGATTTCAACAAAATCAATGACTCTATCAACTAAATTTTCAACAACCAAACTTTCATCATCAAAATTTTCAACAGAGCTTCATGCAATAGACTTTTCAACAAAAAAATTTTCGCAACAAAATTCTCCACAAAAAAATTTTGACAACAAAATTTCTCACATCAAAACTACCGCTAAATAATAACAAAGCACAATGGAACTCATCCAATACTGTATCAATGCGCACACAAAGGACAGATCCTGTACAGAAAATGAGGAATTACAGATCACCATATGAAGTAAATTATCTGGAAGAAACACAACAAAATGATTCCATCCAAGAGCAAATACTTAATATGCAGTCTCAAATCAACCCTCTGACTGACTCAATCAGTAAGCTAACCGATCATTATTCAGAGTCAGGACCCAGCTATACAGAGGACCCCCCCAAACAATTTGATTTAAAAATTCTAAACAAATCTCTCCCTATTGATTTTTGTGATAAGAAAAATTGCAAATGGCTAGTAGACACAGGCTCACTCAAGATCTTCGTTAATCCGTCCTTAGTCTCTCTGGATGTTACTAGGTACAGAGTGCCCAATACTAGTCACTTGCAAAAATTACCTCTGAGACCTGAACATATTTTTTTGTGTGTTTTTATGATAATGACCTAGCATTCACTTCTCCAAGCATTACATGTGTCAATGAATCTTGAAGTTGAGTGACTAATACTAGGCACTTTGGTCTTATTTCTAGTGACAAAGAACGTTGGGCATCAAGCTGGTGTTTGCCGATGTAATAGTATTAGTCACTTGAGTCTCTAATTGATTTAAACCATATTCAGCTTCAGGTCTCAGGAGGCTATAGTAGCCCTCAGCGAAGATAAAACATTCAACCCAAATAATCAAGAATTTAAAGAAGATTGGAGTTTGAAAAACTTAAACTTATGTTGCAAAATGGACCAATCTTACAGTTACCAGATTTCTCACATCAGTTTATAATAACATCTGATGCCAGCAATTTTGCGATGGGAACAGTACCATACTCTCATAAGTGTTTGATGGAAAGGATTCACCTATAGCATATGCCTCCCAAACACTTAACAAACATGAAGTCAACTTATCAACTATTGAGAAGGAATTACTACCAATACTTTGGTCATGTAAACATTTCTGCCTGTACCTTTATGGAAGAAAATTCTTAATACAGACTGATCACAAACCCTTACAGTGGCTACATAATATTAAAGAACCAAATTCAAAGCTAATATGTTGGAAACTCTACTTATAAGAATTTGTTTTTGAAATGAAATATGTGCAAGGAAAAACAAACTATGTAGCAGATGTGCTTTCCAAGATTCCACAGCAGCCAATCAACATGGTAGACTCACCACCAGATCTTGCTCAAGACGTTCTAGATGAATTTCTTCAAGAATATGGAACAGGAAATAATGGGAATAATGAAAATAATGATGAAGTAGCTAGTATTAATGTAACAATTCACTCTCAAGATAGTTCAAACAGCCAAGTTGCAATAATAAGAAAAGACAAAATCATGAATATAGAACACAATCAATTAATTTTAGAACATAGTAACCATCTGCCCAAAATTCAGAAGTATTTCGGCAAAACCAGATTCGCCTTTTATATATTGGGATTGTTCAATACAAAAGAAATAAACAATAAATGTCTCGAATATTTAATTCCAAATACAACCTGACCTATGGAATATTTTGTTGTAAGAGAGGATCATTAGAATTACATTATGAAATGATACTCCATAGCTTTTTGAATGCAATCAAGGATTGAATCCTTCAAATCAATAAAACTAAAGTGCTATAAGAGAATCAACCTTGATGTTACAGACCAAGATGAACAAAAAGAAATTGTTGCTAACTACCATTGTGGTGAAACTTGCCACAGAGGAATAAATGAAAGTTATAATCACATTAGGGAAACCTACTATTGGCCATCAATGCTTCAAGATATTACAGAATACATCAATAAATGTCTGATATGTTTAAAGTGAAATATGATAGGAACCCAATTCAATTGGTATATAGGATCGCCCCTACACCACAAAAAACGTTTGAAAAACTACAAATGGATAGGCCTACATTTCAATTCCATAAAATAAAATTTTTAACAGTTATTGATTGCTTCTCAAAAAGACTGTTGGCTTATCCACTAGAAAGTTTTAATCAATTGGAAATACAGAATTACATTTTTGACTATTTCTCATTTTTCCCATGCCACAAACAGTTCAAATGGACAATGGAAGAGAATTTGATAATGTTAGTTTGCAAGAATTTTTCAAACTATATGGAATCGAGCCTTACTATGTAACACCTGGTCACCCTGAATCTCAAGGCCTACTTGAAGGATCGCACTCCACACTCATAGAAATCCTTAACGCCCTTCAACTGGAAAACAAAAATAGAAACACAGAAGAAAACATGAAATTAGCTTTAATCGCCATCAACAATATGCTCAATTCTAATCTTAAATTAACTCCAATGGAATCACATATGGTGTCTCAAAAAATCCATACATGAATGATTTGACAAATGCATGGTAACTGAAGAAAGAGTGAATGAGTACTTAGATCGACTCAAAACAGTCCACAAATTTATAAAAAGTAAATTAGAAGCTGAAAAAGAGAGCAGAACTGTAAGACTGAATAAAAATTGCAAAAAAGATATTGAAATCACTGAAAATGCTTACATGAAGAGACAACGAATCTGAAAGTAATTCAAAAACGCCCCTTTAAAGTTTATCCAAATCGCATCAAAAGACCACAAAAAGTAGCTAAAACTAAGGAATCTGTTTCAGGACAATATGCTCCTCATACTTCTAATGATAATCCACAACCTAGTACCAGCAATGGCCTTCAGAACGACCGACTTGAGTAGAACACCAGGAATAATCCTGATTAGGATTCAAGATGCCTTCATTATCAATGGAACCTACACATATGTACACCACATCAACACAACATCCTTACATAGTGAGGTGATGAAACTTGAACACTAAGTGAATCTACTGAATATGAAAGAAAAAGACAAAAGAAAAACTAGGTTACTTAAATTGCATTTAGAACATGTAAAGCTGAAATTCGATCATATTTTACTTAATAAATATAGAATAAAACAAGGTCTCATTAATGGGTTAGGTTCTGCTATCTCTTGGTTGACAGGTAACATGGATGCTGACGATAAAGCAAGATACAATGACATTTTGAAAAAGGTTCACTCAAATGAATTCAAATTACAACATGATATTAAGAATCAATTGTCAATTAATAAAAATTGTATCAGTCAATTTAATAAAGGCATTGATGTTATCTATTCAAACAATGAGAAATTGAATAACTATTTCAACTCAAGTTATAGATGTATTAGTGTAGTAGTGCTAAATCAGCATTATCATAGTTGATAAAAGTTCTCATGGCCTGTGCACCATGCTTAGTCCATTCCAGTCTTTCTTCACTGAACGATGGGGCTATGTCCATTGGGTCAGCAATGAAAGTTATCTTTTTAAAAACTCAATTAATTATTCAACAATCCTATCTGGCGCCCGAACAGGGATGGGTGATGAAAATATGTGATCAAAATCTCAAGATTTTCAGTGAAATTCAATTTTTTACATTCGTTTCCGAAATTGAATCTGCGATCATAAGTTTTGGGAGTTATGAAGTTCAAAATGCAATCAAAAAGTGCTATTCTCCACATCATCAACCTGGCCATTAGACACTCAAATAGATCCTACTTGGACTCTTTGCGATTGGACCATAGACCAACTCTGAAAGAGTTGATTGAAGAACAAGAGAAAGACGACACTGAAGAACAAGAGAAAGACAACACTGAAGAAGAAGAAGACGTCAGTGTGAAAATAGCATGACATTTGTTAGAAGGTCACAAAAAACAAAAGTTCTATTAGCAGACACAATAGTTCTACAGTTCCTGATAGTTTATAACAATAGTTCCAAGAAAATAAGAAAGATAATTGAGTTTGAAATAATGCACTGCTAACTTCTACTCTGGAAACATATTTTTGTCAGCAGAACACGTAATATCACTCTAATCAACAAAAAGAGGAGAGTTCTGGGTAGATTTTGACCTGAAGAATAATTTGACACAGAGTTCCAGTCAATCAGGCCACTAGAAAAATATTTATGAATTTTTGAAAGTTGATAGCAATAGAAAAGCTGTTTTCATCAGCAGGACATATGATTTAGTGAGTAAAGATTGAAAAAATCACATTTCCATTTCAAGCTCACCAAGAAGATTACAGAACTGCAGAGTTCCAATTGATATGTATTGTTGAAAAAATTATGACTAATAAAAGAAAAAATTTGGAGCAAGTGAGACTACTGGAAGTACATGCAGTACAGCGTTTCAAGTGCTCCTATTCTCAGAGCATCCAATATTCATATCCTCAAATGTTCACTTCGTCCAAGTCTCATAGCAGCCAAAATGGTACAGTCAGCAACTGTTGCAATAGAGCCCGCCGGCCGTAATCACCCATTCTAATTACAGTATTATTTTTATCCCTAGCATTTCATTCACAATGCCATTTCACGATCTGAATGATGACGAAAAAAATTGAAATTTGGTACTCTTGACAAATAGTACTGCGTGATTCTAAAAAAGCAAAAAAAAAAAACATCCATTTGAAGCACTCATTCAGTTAAAATAAAATAAAAGAGCTTCAAATCTTGTTCAAGACTCTAAAAGTCTTTAAAAGAATTTAAAAGTCTTTATTGCATCCAATAAATCATTCAATTCTCTCTCTCTCTCTTTCGCTGTCACTCTCTCTCTCTCTCTCTCGGTCTGCAATCATTGCATTGATGCCCGCTGCTGACAACGCAGCTCGCTCGGCCTCACTCCACAACAAACTTGATAATGGCCTCATATTATCCGACAGGCTTCGGCCCTATAAAAAGTTATTTAAAGCTGCCCACCTTAATGCACAATCCCTTAGATGTCACATTGATGAGCTCAGGGCAATTTTTCGTTTCCAAAGCTTCAATGTTATAGGCATTTCTGAATCTTTTCTAAAACCAAGCATCTCATCCACTCAAGTCGCACTGCCAGGATACACCCTATTCCGTAATGATAGATTAAATAAAGCATGTGGGGGTGTTGCAGTATATGTACAGGATGGTATTAAGACTAAAATATTGGCTACTTCAGAACAAGAATATTCTGCTAGGCCCGAGTTTATGTTACTTGAATTAGTTCTATCTAGTTCAGATAAGTTGCTTGTTGGTATTTGTTATTGCCCTCCAAAAATAGGCCATTCCACAGATTTTGTAAACGCTCTGCTGTCTTTCATGCCAAATTACAGCCGTATTATAGTTATGGGAGACATGAATACTGACCTTAACATGACTAACTGTAACTTTGACTACCACCAGCTTACAACAATTTTTGAATGCCTTAATCTGACTATCTTACCACTCACCACAATCCAACTCACCACACCAACGAATCTGATACATTCATTGACCTTCTCATAGTTAGTGATCCTGATGAGGTAGTACACTCAGGTCAAACATCAGTTCCAGCTATTTCTGCACATGATTTGATCTACTGTGTGCTTGCATATAAACCACCTGAACCAGCACAAAAATTCATCACATTCAGGGATTTTAAACATTTCAATGAAGCTGATTTCATCACTGATGTAGCTCAGACTCCATGGCATCAGATTGAGGATTTGTCTACAGTTGATGAAATGGTAGAGACCCTTGAAAACTGGATTGTTAACATATATGATAGGCATGCCCCCACTGTGACTAAAAGAATTAATAGTAAAAGACGAGTACCATGGATGACTGACAAAATATTACAGTTAATGGCAAACAGGGACTCAGCTCATAGAAAGGCTAAGAGAACGAGTGACTCAAACTACTTGAACGATTATAGACATCTAAGAAATAGAGTTAAACAAGAGCTACACAACTCTAAAGTTAGGTATTTGAATTCTTTCATCACAGACAACAGACAAAACTCTTCTTTATTATGGCGGGGTATTAAAGAATTTGGTCTTAGTAAGCAGAAATCACATACGCCTGTAGATCTCCCTTTGGATGATATTAATGAACATTTTGTTTCACACTCCAGTCAACGTAATGAGACAGCCATTCAGAACCACATTAATGACCTTAATGATCAGATCACTGACTCAAATATTCCCCTGGCTTCTCAATTCCATTTTCATCAAATTACAGAACAAGATGCTCTTAAAGCAATTCAACTTGTTCACACCAATGCTACTGGGGCAGACGAAATTCCTATTAAATTCATCAAGAAAATATTATTTGCTGTTTTACCTGTCATCACTCTTATTTTCAATACATCTCTTCAAAATGGTAATTTCCCTAAGAATTGGAAGCATGCTCTAGTTCGTTCTTTGAACAAAGTTGCCTCCCCCAATAAAGCTGAAGACTTCAGACCTATTAGCATTCTTCCAGCATTATCCAAAGTATTGGAAAGACTGGTTCATTGGCAGGTGGTCGAATTCCTTGAAAGAAACAGTAAGCTTCATAACTTCCAATCTGGTTTTCAAAAATCTCATTCAACTGAAACTGCTCTATTACGTGTCACTGAAGATATCAGGTTAGATATCAGATGGTGATAACAGATCACAATAGAAAAGCATATTACATGGTGTACCCCAAGGTTCTATTCTTGGCCCCCTCCTTTTCACTCTCTATGCAAATGACCTCTCCTCAGTAATCAAGTTTTCTAGTTTCCACACTTATGCGGATGATCTTCAAATCTATTCCAGCTGCTGTATCTCAAGAATCAATGACACTGTTGACAGGATGAATGAGGATATCAATCGAATTGTTGAATGGACTAGAAAAAATGGTCTTAAACTCAATCCTGTAAAAACGCAACCTATAATCATTGGCTATTCACGCCTGATAAATAGTATTGACTTGAACCTTACTCATAAAATCACTGTTGATGGAAATGCAATACCATATTGTAGCTCAGTTAAGAACAATCATGAATTCAACACTTGACTGGTCAGAGCAAGTTATAAGTACATGTAAAAAGGTTTTTTCAGCTATGCATCCTTTGAAGAAAATGCAAGATATTCTACCTAAAAGGGCCAGAATGTTACTGGTTAAATCTCTTATCTTCCCACATTTCATGTATTGTAATTCTGTTATGAATGACATGACAGTCACTCTGAATGATAGACTGCAGCGCAGTCAGAACTATTGTCTACGGTTTGTCTACTCTCTTCAACGGCATGAACGTATAACTCAATCCCACATTGCTAGCTCAACTCTCAAACTTACTGATCAAAGGTTATTCAGGATTGTCAAACTTGTCAAAGATTTTCTCAAATATGGTAAACCAAATTACTTCAAAAATGATTTCAAATTTGTGTCTGAAGGCAGGTGGAATGATGTCTCACATACCAGAACTGGGGATAATACTCTAAGAATACCCAACCATTGTACTACCATTTATACAAAATCATTTATTGTAAGTGCTTGTCGTGCTTGGAATGCACTTCCAAGTTCCATCAGGTGCATTGAGAGTCGAGCGGGCTTTATTAGGAAATATTAAGGAAATATCTCATGGAGAAAATGGCTACATCTGTCCAACCCTAGAGCAACTGCATGAAATCAGAACATTAACCTACCTTGTAAATAATTTTCGTCAGTATTGTACAGCTTATTGAAAATATGTTTTATCACTTACCACAATCCTTCTGAGAAAACTTGTACAAAATCAACTATTTTGAATAATCACCCCATCTCATCTTTTCATCATCCACCACCATTATCATCACCACAATCAACATTGAACAATTTAAAATTTATATTCTCTGTTCTCAATTTAATACCTGCCATTTTTATAATAAACTGCTTTCATATTGAAAATTGAGAACAAATAGAATAATTCTTTTTATGTATACTGGTTAAGTGTCAAGAATGGACGAATCTTTGTCCAAACTTCGCCATTTCATGTAATTGCATCACTTAGATTGTCATCACTAGAGCTTATATCATTAATAACATACAAACATCATTGTAAATAATTTCTAGCACTATAAAAATTATGATCTAAGTCTATATATAGTATCTATGTGATGTTGACAATTTTGTTTTAACTAATCATATTATACGAAATTTGTAAACTTACATGAATAAAGAAATCTAATCTAATCTAATCTAATCTAATCTAATCTTATCTCTCTCTCTCTCTCTCTCTCTCTCTATCTCTCTCTCTCTCCGTATGCATAGCGAGTGAGACGCACGTTAGTTCGGCTCCGTATTCAAGAAGCTTTTTCGTAGGGTTTATCAGTTCAATTTATTATAAATAGTACATTATCTTGTTCAGCTTTTTAAAAGGAATTCAATAGTGTAATTATTTTTGCAAAATTTCTACGCATTCAAGAATAATCAACTAAAAACTAATTTCAAATCTACAAACATCTATAACCTTCAGCTCTTCAAACCCACTTTCTCTTTTCAATCAAGGCTAAGAATAGTGAAGATGGTGAAAGGACGTGCCACTCCGAAACGGAACGCTGCCATCCCTCCGGTACCTGCCGAATCTATTTCGGGCACCGACGAGTTCTTCCTCAAAATGAAGGAGCAGGTTGAGGAAGCTGTCAACGCTGCAGTGACAACGGCCCTGCAATCTATTTTTGCAGAATTCGAAACGCTAAAAGAGGAGAATAGAAGGCTCAATCAAAGGGTCACTGAGCTAGAAGAGAAATGCGAGCTGAAGGTCGACGACCTTGAGCAGTATGGAAGACGGCATTGCCTTCGAATATTTGGTGTTCCTGAGTGTGAAAGAGAGGATACCGATCAACTGGCCATCAAATTATTTAAAGAAAAATTGAATATCAACGTTAAACTCGAAGAGATCAACCGCTCTCATCGAGTTGGGAGACGACAGGCACCAGCACCCGGACATGACAAGCCAAAAGACCGTCCGATCATAATCCGTTTCTGTAGCTACAGAACTCGGCGAATGGTCTTTGAAGCCAAGAAGAAGTTGAAGGGGACCAACATCACGATCAGAGAGGACCTGACGACGCACCGGCTACGCATCTTGAACGCCGCAGCTGACCGCTTCGGCCACCGCCAGGTCTGGAGTCAGGATGGACGGATCAAAATCGCCACCACTGAAAAAGGGACCAGGAAGGTGCACACAATCGAGAGGCTGGCTGACCTATACAAAATAAAGGTGAGCTCATAAGTTACTAAATTACCACCATATATTATAGCCTACTGATGCAGCTGCTTATCCATTTCAATCCATGTACCAGAATACCATTTTCATTTAGTTTTATTGGTTTAGCTAACTTATTAATTTTCTCCTTTCTTATTAATTCATTTTTAATTAATTAATTTATTTATTTACAAGAGTTGCAGAGCAGAGATAAAAATTACAATTACTTTGCAACTGAGCAAAATGATACAATTAGCCAGACCTTAGAAATAACAGAGCTACAATCTTAAACCTTAAATAATAAAAACCATGAATATATAAACGATACAATATATGATATACTTCCAGTTAAAATTAATCTATGGTCAGCAAGGAGGCATCTACTTGAAATAATTTATAAAATTATTAAGACTTCACAAAATTTATAAAAGTTTCGAGGAGTAATAGTGAAAAGTCTATTTCAGAGGCCAACTTAAAGTAATGTAGGTGAGTGTAACCTTGTTCGGCTGTAACTTACATTAAAATATATACTTGATACGGTTGACATGTCATAGTAAATAGGACGAATATTTTTGAGAAAATATATTAAACAGTTAATTTCCTTTTTTCCAAACTTTCCCAAATTTAACAAAATAAGCAAATTAGTATAGGGAGTGGCTAAAGATGGTTTAATTATTATAAGTAAATAGTTTTTTCATTATAAATTATTAATAGTCAGCATTTATTTAATTGGAACATTTAGATTACTAATCATCAAGGAGAAAAGGACTTGAAGTAAGGAATAAAATTTGAATAGGAAATTAAAGAGCTGAAGCACTGAGGACAATAGATAATAGACTGCTTGATTATTTTATTTGTAGGATATTATAATTAATACCTTACCCTCATATTATAATTACCCTCTGACCTAGTAAGTGAGAAGAATAACACGAACTCAAGAGTTCCAAAATTCATATAGAAAATCATCATGGAATCTATTGCAATAAATATTTTACTTTAGAATGTAACAGATTATATTCCTTGTCTTCAGTTTTTATGTTCCTCATCAACCGCCAAAACTAGTTTCTCCTCACCCCCCTTTCTCTGGTAAATCTGCTATAACTTGCAAATTTGATTCTACAGCTTTATCTACTAAACGTAATAAATTATTTTTATTATTTTATCCCCTTCTTTCTTCCACATCCCTATTACTGATCACTGCTATCACTCCATTGCTCAAAGTCTCTAAACTCCAGTCTTCATCTCTTTTCTCCCTCTCTCTCACTTCCTCCCTCATCACACACTCGCTCTCTCTCTCTCTCCTTCTCTCTCTCTTCATGCAGGCAACCTATAACTTAACACATAAATTTGGTTTCAATCATTTTTCTTGTATTCCGGTTTGTCTATTATTGATATTGTGCATAATTATTTATCCATCCTTAATTATCAGTTTCCTCCCCCTACCATCAAGTCAAGTCACTCATTTTCTCTCTCTCTCTTTTTATCCCCTCTTTTTTCTGTTTTGTATAAAATCTCATCGATGGTCATAAGATGGATAATAATAAATTTTTTTTTTTTTTCTGGAATGTTACATCTTGCACTTGTCAAGACATCAAGTCAAGTCACTCATTTTCTCTCTCTCTCTTTTTATCCCCTCTTTTTTCTGTTTTGTATAAAATCTCATCGATGGTCATAAGATGGATAATAATTAATTTTTTTTTTTTCTGGAATGTTACATCTTGCACTTGTACCTCTTCTCCCTATTCTTTCAACCATCACTCCCGTCACCCACCTCCCCAGCCAGTCATTCAAACCTTTCTCTAATTTCTCTTCTATACCTGCCCATCGGTCTATTCCATTGTTATATTTCCACTATTTACACTCGTCACTATATCTTTCCTGTAATCTATAACTTCAGTTTGTAAATAACGTTTAGCTCGTTTCTGGCTGTTGTTTCTGCTCGATTTTTCTCATGTTACAGTTGCACTGCTTCACGATAACATGCAGACTCCTTACCTGGGAATCACATTTCTACAGCTGACCCGGCTGCATCGTAGGCCTACTTACTGAAGCTCGCATCCTTTGTGTAAAATTGAACTTTGATTGTTAAGAACACTTACGGAGACCGAACCTTAAACGGTCTATGAACATTCACGAGTTTCTATCTTTTTCAGTTAGTTTAAGTCATCCTAGTTTTAGTCTACACTTCATTGTTTTAGTCTACATTTCATTTGTACATTTCATGCGTTGCTCTGTGTTTGGAATGATGTCGGTCAGCAATAATTGCATTGATGCCCGCCGCTGACAACGCAGCTCGCTCGGCTCACTCCACAACAACGGCGATAACGGCCTCATATTATCCGACAGGCTTCGGCCCTATAAAAAGTTATTTAAAGCTGCCCACCTTAATGCACAATCCCTTAGATGTCACATTGACGAGCTCAGGGCAATTTTTCGTTTCCAAAGCTTCAATGTTATAGGAATTTCTGAATCTTTTCTAAAACCAAGCATCTCATCCACTCAAGTCGCACTGCCAGGTTACACCCTATTCCGTAATGATAGATTAAATAAAGCATGTGGGGGTGTTGCAGTATATGTACAGGATGGTATTAAGACTAAAATATTGGCTACTTCAGAACAAGAATATTCTGCTAGGCCCGAGTTTATGTTACTTGAATTAGTTCTATCTAGTTCAGATAAGTTGCTTGTTGGTATTTGTTATCGTCCTCCAAAAATAGGCCATTTCACAGATTTTGAAAATGCTCTGCTGTCTTTCATGCCAAATTACAGCCGAATTCTAGTTATGGGAGACATGAATACTGACCTTAACATGACTAACTGTAACTTTGACTACCACCAGCTTACAACAATTTTTGAATGCCTTAATCTGACTATCTTACCACTCAATCCAACTCACCATACCAACGAATCTGATACATTCATTGACCTTCTCATAGTGAGTGATCCTGATGAGGTAGTACACTCAGGTCAAACCTCAGTTCCAGCTATTTCTGCACATGATTTGATCTACTGTGTGCTTGCTTATGAACCACCTAAACCAGCTCAAAAATTTATCACATTCAGGGATTTTAAACATTTCAATGAAGCTGATTTCATCACCGATGTAGCTCAGACTCCATGGCATCAGATTGAGGATTTGTCTTCAGTTGATGAAATGGTAGAGACCCTTGAAAACTGGATTCTTAACATATATGATAGACATGCTCCTACTGTGACTAAAATAATTAATAGTAAAAGACGAGTACCATGGATGACTGACGAAATATTACAGTTAATGGCAAACAGGGACTCAGCTCATAGAAAGGCTAAGAGAACAAGTGACTCAAACTACTTGAACGATTATAGACATCTAAGAAATAAAGTTAAACAAGAGCTACGCAACTCTAAAGTTAGGTATTTGAATTCTTTCATCACAGACAACACACAAAACTCTTTTTTATTATGGCGGGGTATTAAAGAATTTGGTCTTAGTAAGCAGAAATCACATACGCCTGTAGATCTCCCTTTGGATGATATTAATGAACATTTTGTTTCACACTCCAGTCAACGTAATGAGACAGCCATTCAGAACCACATTAATGACCTTAATGATCAGATCACTGACTCAAATATTCCCCTGGCTTCTCAATTCCATTTTCATCCAATTACAGAACAAGATGCTCTTAAAGCAATTCAACTTATTCACACCAATGCTACTGGGGCAGACGAAATTCCTATTAAATTCATCAAGAAAATATTATTTGCTATTTTACCTGTCATCACTCTTATTTTCAATAAATCTCTTCAAAATGGTAATTTCCCTAAAAATTGGAAGCATGCTCTAGTTCGTCCTTTGAACAAAGTTGCCTCCCCCAATAAAGCTGAAGACTTCAGACCTATTAGCATTCTTCCAGCATTATCCAAAGTATTGGAAAGACTGGTTCATTGGCAGGTGGTCGAATTCCTTGAAAGAAACAGTAAGCTTCATAACTTCCAATCTGGTTTTCGAAAATCTCATTCAACTGAAACTGCTCTATTACGTGTCACTGAAGATATCAGGTTAGCTATGGATCATAGGAAATGTACAATCTTGAGTCTGTTTGATTTCTCTAAAGCATTTGATACTGTCGACCATGAGGTTCTCCTCAGTAAATTAGCTCTTCTTGGTTTCAGTCACAAAGCTCAAACATGGTTTAAATCTTATCTCACAGGTAGGAAGCAATGTGTCACAGATGGTGATAACAGATCACAATGGAAAAGTGTATTACATGGCGTACCTCAAGGTTCTATTCTTGGCCCCCTCCTTTTCACTCTCTATGCAAATGACCTCTCCTCAGTAATCAAGTTTTCTAGTTTCCACACTTATGCGGATGATCTTCAAATCTATTCCAGTTGCTGTATCTCGAAAATCAATGACACTGTTGACAGGATGAATGAGGATATCAATCAAATTGTTGAATGGACTAGAAAAAATGGTCTTAAACTCAATCCTGTAAAAACGCAACCTATAATCATAGGCTATTCACGCCTGATAAATAGTATTGACTTGAACCTTACTCATAAAATCACTGTTGATGGAAATGCAATACCATATTGTAGCTCAGTTAGGAACTTAGGAATAATCATGAATTCAACACTTGACTGGTCAGAGCAAGTTATAAGTACATGTAAAAAGGTTTTTTCAGCTATGCATCCTTTGAAGAAAATGCAAGATATTCTACCTAGGAGGGTCAGACTGTTACTGGTTAAATCTCTTATCTTCCCACATTTCATGTATTGTAATTCTGTTATGAATGATATGACAGTCACACTTAATGATAGACTGCAGCGCAGTCAGAACTATTGCTTACGGTTTGTCTACTCTCTTCAACGGCATGAACGTATAACTCAATCCCACATTGCTAGCTCAACTCTCAAACTTACTGATCAAAGGTTATTCAGGATTGTCAAACTTGTCAAAGATATTTTCAAATATGGTAAACCAAATTACTTCAAAAATGATTTCAAATTTGTGTCTGAAGGCAGGTGGAATGATGTCTCACATACCAGAACTGGGGATAATACTCTAAGAATACCCAACCATCGTACTACCATTTATACAAAATCATTTATTGTAAGTGCTTGTCGTGCTTGGAATGCACTTCCAAGTTCCATCAGGTGCATTGAGAGTCGAGCGGGCTTTATTTCATCATTAAGGAAATATCTCATGGAGAAAATGGCTGCATCTGTCCAACCCTAGAGCAACTGCATGAAATCACAACATTAACCTACTTTGTAAATAATTTTCGTCAGTATTGTACAGCTTATTGAAAACATGTTTTATCACTCACCACAATCCTTCTAAGAAAACTTGTACAAAATCAACTATCTTGAATAATCACCCCATCTCCTCTTTTCATCATCCACCACCATTATCATTATCACAATTAACATTGAACAATTTGAAATTTATATTCTCTGTTCTCAATTTAACTAATACCTGCCATCTATATAATAAACTGCTTTCATATTGAAAAATAAGAACAACTAAATGCAAATAGAATAATTATTTTTATTTATACTGGTTAAGTGTCAAGAATGGACGAATCTTTGTCCAAACTTCGCCATTCCATGTAATTGCATCACTTAGATTGTCATTACTAGAGCTTATATCATTAATAACATACAAACATCATTGTAAATAATTTCTAGCACTATAAAAATTATAATCCAAGTCTATATATAGTATCTAGGTGATGTTGACAATTTTGTCTTAACTAATCATATTATGCGAAATTTGTAAACTTACATAAATAAAGAAATCTAATCTAATCTAATCTAATCTATCATATTATCATTATGAAATTGCATCTCACCTTCATATAATTGAATAACATCTTCAGTTCATATTTTGTAAAATTCATAGAATAATTACTTATATTTTTAACTACAGTATCATAATCTAGAACTTAGTATTTTGTTATCTATACATGAATAATGTAGATATAATAATAATAATAATAATAATAATAATAATAATAATATTATTATTATTAATAAAGTAGATAATCCAATCTAATCGCCATCATTCACTTCATTATTCATCCAAGCTATAATATTACTACATTATACATTCCTGTCATTTTGTAAATTATTTTCCATCCCAATTCTTATGTGCAGTATGATCGTAATAGTATATTATGTAACAAGAGTAGTAAGATGGTGTTTACCATATGACAGAGATGGGCAAACTTTTCAAGGAGAGTGCCAGTTAAAATGAGAAATTATGTGAGCGAGCCAAAAAATTTTTTTTCAGCAATCTAATTCTTAAACTCATTCTTATCAAAGTGGAGGGGGGTTGGTGCGGGGGTACTCCCCCCGGAAATGCTTGGAAAATTGACACTATATGAATTCACTCATTTTGACGCAGATTGGAATTTTTAACCTCACCCAAAGTGAATGAATTTTTTTTTTTTTTTTTTTTTTTGAGGATGAAGCCCTGTGCGTGGGTAATGAGTTGGATGATGGTGATTGATGAGTTGGACCTACAGTTTTAGGTGGGTTCCGAACCACCGGGAAGTGATTAAAAAATTAATTAATTGCTCATATTATATTGAATGTTTCACTAATAATCATGATAGTTATTTCAATAGATACATTTGTTTATTTAGTTTGAAAACAAACCAATAAGATTGTTTTTGATATTTTGACTTTCATTGACATTTTTCAATTCAGTAACGCAAAACGTTTATCTCGCATTATATTATATATATTTTTTAATATATACATACGAGATTTTAGTGTGTACTCAAAAGCATGCTGTGGGCTGGATTAAACCAGCTCGTGGGCCGCACTTGGCCCGCGGGCCATAGTTTGCCCATCACTGCCATATGATTATGATAGTTTAAAGTTTATGCACTTATGCTATCAGCATACATTATATATATTTTCTCAAAGACTAACAGATTTTTCTAAAATTTGCTGTACAAACAAGGGGATTTTTCTACTTTCAATGCAGAAACTGCACATCGCTCCGATATGATAGCCGATCGCTATTGGTCTTCTATAATTCAGCAAATAAAGCTGAATTATGAGTTTCGTTTGATATTGTAACGATATGAAAAAACTCTCCTTATATAAAATATTGAAAATAGTTTCAACATTACACTTTTAAAACATTGTATTGAAAGACATAATCTCAAAAATTGTTTTGGATTTAAATTATTAGTTCAATAATTATTGTGCATGATACGCATACTAAATATTTCCTTGGAATAGTTTGCTAGAAATAGTCATGGGAGTTCAATGACAATATTATTTTCAACAAATTAACATAATTTTTTCAATTTACTCATTTTTTCCAAGAAACAAGATCCTGAATTAGTGGAATGTAATCATGAAACCAATAAATTTCAACCAGAAAAGTTGATTTTCAGATGCATCATTTTCTGATATTCCGCCACACCATACCCAAGAAGCCAATTGTTGAAATCTTATTCCACTTGAAAAGCTCTATTGAACTTTGAAAAGAATTTTTCAAAAATCTTAATATTTAACATTTTCAATTTTTTGATCCCCTTCTAAATTGACCCCTTCGAGATTTTTTGGTTTTGTTCTATGGTGAAGTTAACATTAAAATGAAGTATACTTTCATTTTAAATCATTCGGGTTCGATCAGGACACACCAATGAAAAATGGGGGTCAAGAATGGAAAAATCCTATACACACATTGCTCAATAAGGAACATGCATGCAAAAAATCACAACAAACGATCGAAGCGAGCAGACAGAATGCCAAACGCTCGCGCTAAAACTGAGACCTCGGTTCGCTCGGTCAAACATTAAAAATGGAAATAGCATAGTAAATTTATAGTGAGACAACTAAATTAGCTGACTGGAAATGAGAATTCTGTAGAGTAAAAATCACATCTTCTTTCAATAGAGCACAAAAATATACAAAAGCATACACAAACATACATAAACACTGAATGAAATATAGATTGATAGATTTATTCATCAAAGATATATTGTTAGGTCTGATAAGAGAGAGAAAGAGCATGAGGGAGTGTGTAATAGAGAGTATTCATTCCACCTTTCTTGGGAAAAATAACTACTGTAATTTGTAATATGGAAGTAAGTAATCGCAATTATGTCCTAATTGTCAACATTAGTCAATATAGATGTCTACATTATTATACAGCCAAACATAGACACGCACGCACACATTCGTTCCTCCTGCTTTGGGAAATTCTCGTTTGTATTCATTGATAATAATTAATTATGATATGGAATCACAATAATTAACCAAACAAAGAGAGGTCTCTATATCGAGTCGACCGTTTTGCATTTGTCTGTTCGTCTGTTTGTAACATATTTATGGCTGAAAACTTGCACCGATTTATTTGAAATTTGGCATGAATGTTCCTTTTAGTAACGTATTTGTCCTATGTGTATGTATGTTTATAACCATAAAAAATGCAATATATAAAAATTTATCATACATAAAAAATAGTGTTGCATTTAAAGGATAATTATAATGAAACAAAGGAAAGGCAACCAAGCCTTCTTCTATAACAACATATGATTTTTAAAATGATATCCATCATATGCAACTGGAATTACATCCATAGATAGCCCTTGGGCCATAAAATCTGGTTATTCATCTTGTTCATCAACTACTATTGATAGTATTGAATCTGAGTTGTAGGGTTGTGTAGACATGTGTTAGCGATTGAGAAACTAGGATAGGCACTATTCACATTCATTGATATTTTCTTGGCAAATGTTTCTGCCACATTATCAAAATATTCATTCAGTATTTTTTTTTTTTTTTAATTAAGTCTAATTTCTTTTGTGCTTTTTCCCATTTCTAGAAGTTCATTGATATATTCCCACTTTTTCTCGGAATGTTTTATATTCAGCAAACTTTTTATTGAAGTAATAATGGTTTTCCTTATTAAACTGTTTAGTGTATTTCGGTAATTCTTGTAGGCTTGTGGGTTTTTGGTTCAATATTGTTTGATTGTCAGGATAGTTTCCTATATGTAATTCAATTTTTCTTCAATATTAAATTAATTTTTTGTATTTAGTTGCCTATTGATTAATTATAATTCAATTGAATCAAATTTGAATTTTTTCAAGTGAATTGATTAGGATTTAATTCTAGTTTGAATTTCTGAGGATAACTATTAGGTATTGTATTACTATTGAAAAACTTTCTAGTAAAGTTAGACAATTGCTTTCATTAATTATCAATATCGGGAGACCGAGCTCCGCTCGGGGGGGAGGGGGTTAAATGTTTGGGGGCAATTATGTGTATCTTGAAGATCAAAGATGATGCTGTGGGAAGGGCATTAACGACGCATTATGCTGTGAAGCGGTCCCACCTCATCTCTACATTTTCCATCATAAGCTAGTGCACAAGCAAATCAACAATAATGTTAATTCCAATTGGTAAAAATGTTCTTTTAGACACTACATATATGTATTTTGAGTAACAATCTGAATTTCGAGTTTACCAGCTCGTAGAACAGTAATTTTTCAGATAGGTGGTGGTTGGGTTGATGGGATACCACTTTCTAACCCCTCACTCAAGAACGGCTTCTCACACCTTGTCTAATGGCTCATTGAAACGACCCAAATTCATACTTGTAACATTTAGCTTAATTTGTAATTCTTCTTGGAAGTGTAATGTAGGCTTTCTTTTGTACTTGGAAAATGTAGATTTTTTAAGAACTTGGTAACTACTCAAAATAAAAATGCAAAGTTGGTCTCAAATTGTAGGTAATATCTTTCTCTTCCACATCATTTACATTGAAATCTAAAAAAAAAAAAAACATTTTTCAAATTGAGCTATTATAATTAGCCAAATTTTCATGAGTTTTATAGTATTTCCGGCTTTCCGATCTTCTTAGCTTGCCTAGACCCAGACTTATTGTACTGTAATACAAAATATCCAAAAAATATGAAGAAATTACAAATAATGTTATTTTTGGTATGGTTAAATCAGCGAACACATAAGACCAATAGGAGGGGCTTCTTGTCACTGAGGTGAAGCCACTTGTTACACGCTCGTCCTCTACAAAGATGGTGGCGCAGGGATGACTCACCCAAGTGGCGGGCGCTTGAGAAGCCAGTTTTTGCTATTTATTCTAAATTTACATATATATTTTGACAATTTAAATAAAATAAATGTTAGCACTGGAATCCAAGTATGCTAATCAGATCATCAACTATCGGTTTCATATTATTCTATTTTGATTTTATTGTCCAAATAGCCTATATTGGAATAAATTATTTTAAGATATCATCCTATGCTTTTTTCAAAGTAGGCTACTATGTTTTCATATAATTTTAGAGTCTTATCAACATTAAACTATTATCAAGATGCAAATTTAATTTCAAATTTGATTGAATTGGGACTTACTCTGTGACTCAATACTAATTGAGAGAATCAACTATTGCATCATTAGTTAGGGCAATAATTTGTTGAATCAAGCTGGTTTTCTTTGAATCAACTTGCAATTTTTAACTGCTAAATTTCAAACATCATAATTAGTAAATACTAATTGTGTCTATCTGATCATTTATTCCAATGCAGGCTATTTGGACAATAAAATCATAATAGAATAATATGAAATTTGTAACCACTTATTTATGTAACCCTGATATTCTTTATATCAACAATTTGTCTGAATGATTACTCTGGGGTCGTAACTCATAGACAACAAAATACTTCTAATTTTATAGTGTTTTTATTTATAATATTATATATTATAATATTACAACACATTAAAGAACATATCAAATTTAACTCGCTTGGCTTGCTATTTTAAGACGTGTATATAATTATGAGTTGGAACTTATATTCAAAAACTAACCTGATATTCTTGCCTCTCCTTTCCTTGATCTCCAGGAGTCTATGGCCACTTCAAACACTTATAACACTTATAACAACTCTCAGAAATCAGCCGAACATGCCCTTGTCGCCCAGTAGAATTGCTGGCTAACACGCCAAAATTTCGATCCCCCAATAAGTTTTAAACTGCCCGGACTGTAACAGACTTATTGAGTTTTCAAAGATCTTGGTTTTGCAAGCCTAACACTCCACTGGTCGAAAGAAGCGTTCTCCTGGCTTCTCGAGTTGAACTCCCCGATCATGAATTTTGGTTCTCTATTTAAGTGGTCCATACACTCCTTTCAATGCCAGAAAAGAGGCCTAATATTCACAAGATTGGATAGTGACATGTTCTTACATACCTTTAATATTTATCAACACATTCAAACAATTCGCATGAACGTGCCACTATCAGACTTGTCGATCTCATGAACGTCATCATTGTTTAATAACACACTTCGCCTTGAAAGCCTGAAGTGAAACACCTCGGCTCTCGTTTCTATAATAAATTTAATTTTTAATGAAAATGTCATTTATGACAAATTGAAAGTTGATGATTTGATTAGCCTACTTGAATTTCAGTGTTACCATTTTATTTGTTAAATATTAGATAGAATCCCGATTCAGATAGTTTAAGGATCGTAGGATATTGAGCAGTTATGTTTATAGATTGATGATCATCTTAGTTATTTTAGTATATTTACTCAATTTTCTTGTAATGCAATGTCTCTATGTTTTAAATTGAAATGTAGGTCCACAAATTGAATACACTGTTCCAGTAATCATGTTTTTTGTAAAACCTATCATTTTAATTCAGGATCCTGATTGAACTCATTGTATATTGCTTAGCCTATCTCATGTTAGGGATAGGCCAAGGTTAATCTTGTTTTATGCCATTATTATTAATTCCTAGGTTGATCTAAATATAACTTGTTAGGAAACTTGCTTTCAACTTAGAAAACTCTGTTAAATATGTATTGCCTTATTAAGCATTAGGCCTTTCAAATTTTAAATGTTAATGTAATTTTGAGTATAAATGAGTCATGTTCTAGACGTTTCAATTGAATGTAACATTAATTCTTGTTATGCCTTCTGCAATATCAATTATTGCGTATAATTTAATAGTGCTAATAAATGAATAGCTAATTCAATACTGCTTTAATAGTGCTATTTTAAGGGTTATATATATTTTGTGCTCAATGTCTTCGCGAGTGCTTGAAGAATAGCTTTATTAATATCAATTTTTATTATTTTAACATTACCACTTTCTTTTAACTTAAAATTTAAAAGTTAATCCTTTTTTATCAACCCAAAGTTGGTTTGGTTGGCGCCCATATGGAAATTATTTCATTCTGGATAGCGAAAGTACGGTCTTTACAATAGGCTATTACCCCATTAGACAAATTGAGTAAACGTTCAATTTATGTAGTCATCTATATATATATAATCGAAATACCACTGACTGACTCATTCATCACTGTTTCTCAGGAACCACTTGACCAAAAACGATCAAATTTGGTACACGTATTCAGTAGGGGGACTAGACACATGCTAAGAAAGGGTTTCAAAATTCACCCCAAAATGGGCCCAAAATTGAAGATTTTTGAAAATTTAGGTGACAACAATTTCTAGAGAACCATAAGGTCAAATCAGATAAAATTTGGTATTCATGTTAAGTATCGGCCTTAGATGTACCTTGGAAAAAAGTTTCAAAATTAGCCCCAAAATGGGCCCAAAATCGACGATTTTTGAAAAGTTTGATGATAAAAATTTCTTAACGTGTACTCAACAGATGTAACCTGGCAATTACATTTCATCATACCCAGTCATATGTTTCCCACATATTGCAAGGCTCCGACTGTATGGTAGCCTACATGCAAAGTGCAAAGTCTTTTGCTGTTCAAAGACAGTGTAAATAACGCTACTAAGGGGTCTGCCATATGATAAAAACGGTTGACTTCTATCAGCTGTTCCTTAAAGGATCAGCTGTTTCAAAAGTAAAAAAGTAGCCGAACTGCCTGTTAGGCAAGTGTGTTAGGTAAGTGTGACTCAAATCGAATAAATATCAATTCTTATCATTCTGTCACCTTTCTCATTCCACACTCACACTTTAATTTCTCGAGAATTAACCCCAAAATGGGCCCAAAATTAACGATTTTTGAAAATTTAGGTGATTATAATTTCTTGAGAACCACTGAGCCAAATAAGATGAAATTTGGTATGCATGTCCAGTATAGACCCTAAATGAGTTTCAAAAGAAGGGCTTCAAAATCAACCCCAAAATGGGCCCAAAGTTAACGATTTTTGAAAATTTAGATGATTATAATTTCTTGAGAACCACTGAGCCAAATAAGATGAAATTGACTGACTGACTGACTGACTGTTTCTCTCATGGGCAATTGTATGTGGCTTGCTCCATAGTAAGTTCACCAAACTGCTTGGTCATTCTTCAGCCAGAAGGAAAAACGAGGAATGTAGTTTACAAAGAAGTATTAAGGAATTAATAAAATACTATTTGTAACAGTACATGAGCCTGAGAATTTTTGTGAAAATAGGTATTGATCAGAAAATCAACAAAAAAATAGTTGTGAAATTAATGAACCATAGATTAACGATTTTGAAAATTTAGGTGATTATAATTTCTCAAGAACCACAGGGCCAAAAAAGTTCAAATTTTCATCTGGGGTGCTAAACATGTGAAAAAAAAGGGTTACATGATTCATCTCAAAATTTAGGATTTTTGGAATTCAGTTGATCACAATTTCTCAATCTATATATATATAATCAAAATACCACTGACTGACTCATTCATCACAGTTTCTCAGGAACCACTTGACCAAAAACGATAAAATTTGGTACACGTATTCAGTAGGAGGACTAGATGCGTGCTAAGAAAGGGTTTCAAAATTTACCCCAAAATTAACGATTTTTGAAAATTTAAGTAATCACAATTTCTCAAGAACCATAAGGTCAAATCAGATAAAATTTGGTATTCATGTTAAGAATCGGCCTTAGATGTACCTTGGAAAAAAGTTTCAAAATTAGCCCCAAAATCGACGATTTTTGAAAAGTTTGGTGATAAACAGCCAAATATTTTGAAATTTGCACTTAACAGATGTCATCAACCTGGCATAATAACATTTCATCATACCCAGTCATATGTATCCCACATATTGCAAGGCTCCGACTGTATGGTAGCCTACATGCAAAGTGCAAAGTCTATTGCTGTTCAAAGACAGTGTAAATAACGCTGCTAAGGGGACTGCCATATGATTAAAAACGGTTGACTTCTATCAGCTGTTCCTTTAAGCTGTTCCTTTAAGCTGTTTGGCTGGCAAGTTCAGTAGGTTAGGTCTATTAATGAATAATAATATGTTTCAAACAAAGCAAACTTATCCCGAGCTACCAAAATAATTTCAATAGCTGAAAGCCAATGTTTATGAAAAGTATATGTTTGATTAAGACCCTAGATGCATACTAAGTAATGGTATAAAAATTCTCACCAAAATCACCTATTTCTGTAAATGTATCTAATCACAATGGAAATTAGTTGGACCCCCCTGGCTCGACGGTTAAGGCGAGCAAAGCGAGTTGATTTATATGATTCAATGACTTTAAAGATGAATTTTTATTTAATAATGACATTGTTCTAATAAACATTTTCCTATTTGGATTTTGTTCATTTGCGTTCATAACGGAAAGATTTAAAAGTTGGACTAATTTAATCAACAATTTACTAAACACAATCTAACTATAATATTATTACACTACAATAATAAACCTTCAAGGAAGTATTGAATCAAACACAAGAAATAAGTGAATAATTGGCTTTGTGGTCCCGGATGCGCGAGCCGGCTGACGACAGCGCGCCATCCCGATCGCGTTTCAACGTTGCACTTAAACCTAACATTGCATCCAAAGTATAAGTCGTACATTAGAATAAAAATCATGAAAAAATCATTCAGTTATTTCTGTACAACTTTCTTGCTTTGATCACATCTCTACCCAAAAGATGAAAATTTTGGTAGCCGACTCACTTTTTCATGTCATGGTTTGAAACTTGGACAAAAATATAACTTTAAAGAACTAATTAAAATATATAGAGGTAACCATTAACTTTTATAATGCCACTGTTATTGTTAGAAACTAATTGTCTATACTCATGCCAAGTTTGAAAGTTATATCTTAATCCTAAGTGTGTTAAACTGCAGTTTATTTGGAGAGCGCGCATTGAAATTAATTTTCTGCTCTTGAAAACACGATTTCATCTTTCTATCCACTACATGGATGGCGGACTTGGCTTCACCTCCTATAATACTACGCTAGTGCATACGCCCCTTCTATTGGTCTTATGGGTTCGTTGGGTTAAATTGTAATTAGGAAAGTTTTTTTTAACATAAGCTAAGCTCTGACTTTCCGGTCATATGTTTCCTACATGACTGCAAGGCTCAGACTACAACTACACGGTACGCGCGGAAGTTTTTGCATTCCAGACAGCGTTAATGGGCCTCACATATGATTACTGTAGTTTTCATATAACTTGGCAGCAGTATGTTGGGTTCAGATGTGGGATGTCCCATCTGCTACACGCTGCCAAGTTATATGAATACTACAGTAAAAACTGTTTCTCTTTTATCAGCTGTTCCTCTAAGGATAGATTACTCCTTTCTGTGTCCTTCAGCAAGTTTTTACATGAATGAGACCTAGCGCAATCGTATTTTTGCACCAAAAAGCTCCTATATTCATAATTTCATCAAAATCGTTTGAGTCGTTTTTGAGATAGTGACTGGAAATACGTACATACATACATACATACAATTCCTTGCTCGTTTAATAGAATAAGATATCTTGAATTGAATTTTCTGAATTGATTCTTTGAGTTGTTTCTAATAGAATGTTTTATTGAAAAGTAGCTTTGCATTGATTTGTTTTAATTCAGTTACAGCTTTACGTTTTTTAGGCTCCTGAGACATCTCTACATTTGATAATATTGATGACAAGGTGGATCTCTTCAATTCAATGATTTTTTCAATTTTTGATGAGCATGCACCAGTGCATGATGTCAAGGTTCACCGAAGGCCATGCCCCTGGTTTAATAGAGAGATTACCCTGCTAAGGCAAGAGAGAGACAAGGCTAGGCGTAATCATCTTAGGACTGGTTGTAATACAGACTTTGTGCACTACAAAGCTCTCAGGAACAAGTTGAGATCTACATGCCGAGAGCTAAGATTGAGTATTATGGTCGACTTTTTGAGGGGAGGCAATCCACATCGGAACTGTGGAGGAATGTTCGTAAGGTCAAGGTGGTCCCACCCAAGACCAAGTCCACTTCTGTTAATATTCCTTTGGAAGAGCTTAATATTTCTTTTCTACTCCATCTCCTCCTTTGTCATTTGCTCACCATTCACTGAACTCTATCATGATCAATCAATTCAGCCACACACTTCCACAGGAAAAATTCTTCTTTGCATATGTTCATCCTGAAAAAGTCTCCTCAGTCGTCCTCTCAATCAAGAAGAATAATAAAGGTGTTGATAATATACCTGTATCCTTTTACAAAATTATTTTACCAATTATCATACCTGCTATCACTCATATATTCAACTTCTCTCTCCAAATGGGAGTTTTTCCCACTCTGTGGAAGCGTTCTCTAATATGTCCAGTCCCAAAAATTAATAATCCATCCATTCCACAAGATTTTCGTCCCATAAATATAGTTTGCAGCATTTCTAAAGCACTTGAGAGAGTAGTGCATGAACAAGTAACAAAATACCTAGAGTCTTTCAACTTCTTTGATTTATACCAGTCTGGTTTCCGCACTCACCATAGTACCTCCACAGCCCTATTGAAAATTACTGATGACATTCGAATGCAATGGATCATCGTTCATTCACTCTTCTTGTTTCATTCTATTTTTCAAAAGCCTTTGATAATGTTTGTCATTCTGTCCTCCTCCATAAACTTTCTTCTCAATGTAATTTGTCATCATCTGCAATTTCCTGGTTCAAGTCCTATCTTACAAATAGACATCAGTGTGTCAGGATGGCTGATGAGAAGACTTCTGGGTGGTTGCCAGTGGTTGCAGGCGTCCCCCAGGGTACAATTCTGGGTCCCCTTCTCTTCTCTGTCTATGTAAATAACCTCTCATTAATCTTTCGTGATTTGTCTTATCATATTTATGCTGATGACCTTGTCTGCTACAGTCATTTCCCTTCAGGTCACTTTTCTCATGCCAATAATGCTGTTTCTGCTATGAACGTGAACATATCATCTCTGGTTATATGGGCAAAGGCACATTGCCTGAGCCTTAATGCTAACAAATGCAAAAGTATCATAATTGCTTATGGTAGGTTGTACAACCAGCTTGACTTGACTGCTGTGCCCAGGGTCATGCTTGTTGGTCATGCTTTGCAATATGAGGATTGTGTGAAGGTTTTAGGAGTGTATATTGACAGAAATCTCAATTGGACTGCACATATTAATACTTTGTCAAGGCGGATCTTTGCTGCAATGCACCAGCTGAAGAGGTTAAGAAAATTCCTCCCAACCAACCTACGTGTTGCGCTTGTGCAGAGCCTGGTTTTGCCCATTGTTGATTATGGTAGTATATGGTCTATAATGACATGACTGAGGAGCTGAATTTGAAACTTCAGCGTGCCTTAAACTATGCTGTTAGGTTCATCTTCGATGCAAGAAGAGATGATCACATAACACCTTTTTATAGAAGACTTCAATGGCTAAAGTTGAAAGACAGAAGACAATACTTCTTGTTGTGTCTTGCCTATCATCTCATTGTTGAAGGCAGAGGTCCGCAGTACTTGAAGGAAAGGTTTACTCTTCTTAGACAGGTTCATTCCAGGAACACCCAGCAGCATGACTATTTTCTGCAGATTCCCCTCCATCGCACAGTCATGTATAATTCTTCATTGACTGTTACAGCTGCTCGAATGTGGAACAGTCTTGCATCAGAGCTTATTTTTTCGCCTTCTTTCAAAACTTTCAAATCACGGCTCTTGTTATCCTTGATTAATGATACATTGGCATAAAATCTTTCAAAATTGCTTTTATTATCATTTTCTAATCATCACTTAACTTTTCTTTTTTTTTGTTTTCAACCTTCAAATAATTATTTTCTGGAATTAGTTATGATTATTATAATTTCTTCTCTTTTTTATATTTATTATTTCACATGAAAATGCATAATTTATCTTATAATTTAGTTTGTAATGTGTTACTGAATCTAGGTATCTGGATGGTAATTATTTTTCAAATGTTTTGTAATTGTTATCTTTATTCTGTAGTTATATATTCTGTAACTATTATTTCCAATACTTTGTATTTATTTATTATTTTGTAAAATCAAATAATTTGTAAACTGTATGTTACAATAGGCGAAAGCCTTGTGACAATTGACAATAAAATCTATCTATCTATCTATCTATCTATCTACATTTCAAATTTTGTATTGACTTTATAATTACCGATTTTCTTCGGTTATTTTATTGCAAATGGTTTTGCCAATCACTTTGCGGTATATGATAGTCCAGTATATGAAAATTCTGTTGTGTCATCTGGCGTGAGCTGACAGCTTATGTCTCAACAGAGTATTATAAATTGCAGTGCTGTTTCCATTTGAAGTGTTGATGAGCCTATCAAATTACTTAAACCTAAGGTATGGGCACGGTGTGGTCCAGACGGTATTCCACTTTTTCTGGTGAAGAGTTGCTCTGATTTTTGTCCATAAACTTCATTTCATTTTTCAATTTGCCACTCTTGCTTGGTGTTTTCCCGGAAGATTGGAAACTCTCTAGGGTCTCACCAATATTGAAGTTTGGCAACATGCAAGACATTGCTGCTAATATACAAAGATATAAATGATAACATTGCAAAGATACCGTGCTAAGGCTATATTCATCTTTGAGGAATAAAATCGTACAGTATTGTATTTGTATTTATGTTTTTCTGGACATTTTCGGCTGTGCCTTTACAATAATTACCTTTCTAGTGATATCGATATAAGGTTAGATCAGAGATGGGCAAACTTTTCAAGGAGAGGGCCAGTTAAAATGAGAAATTATGTGAGCGGGCCAAAAAAAATTGATCAATTATCATTAAACTCGTTTGTTTACATTTCAGTCATCAATTTAAATTTTTTACCTCAATGATGATTATCCTTAATAATTGAAAATATAGTATGAACTCTTGTTTAGCTCACAAAAAGAGGCAATGATTCAACTCAGATCAGTTTTTCAGCAATCTAATTCTTAAACTCATTCTTATCAAAGTGGAGGGGGGTTGGTTCAGGGTTACTCCCCCCGGAAATGCTTGGAAAATTGACACTATATGAATTCACTCATTTTGACGCAGATTAGAATTTCTAACTTTGGGTGAAAGTGGATGAAATTAATTAATTGCTCATATTATATTGAATGTTTCACTAATAATCATGATAGTTATTTCAATAGATACATTTTTATATTTAGTTTGAAAACAAACCAATAAGATTGTTTTCGTTATTTTGACTTTCACTGACATCTGGTATTTTTTTACTAAAAAAATTTAAAAGCTTAATTACTTCCTTTTTGTTCTGGATAAGAATAATTCCACAATTCCTTTCAAACCAAACAATCAAGTTGAACATTTTTTTATCAAAAAAATAATACTAATAATTTTCAATGTGAGGGCCTTTTAGTATTGAATGATCAATAATAAAACTAGTTTATGTTTGTAATTTTTTACCAATTTCAAGCATGTATTGGTTTCAACATATGACAACTTTTCCACTGACAACAGTGAACAGAGGCGCGAAACTTGTTATAACAATTATGACTCCGTCATCATAATTCAACAGCGAAAATTCAATTCAAATAAAATTTTAGTTCTTCTCCCTGTCGATGTTCCGTTGTATGCTGTACCTACACCAATTCATTAATAACACTTTTTAAACTCTCAATGCAAACTCAGAAGTGATAATATATTTTTCAATTCAGTAACGCAAAACGTATATCTCGCATTATATTAAATATATTTTTTGATATATACATACGAGATTTTAGTGTGTACTCAAAAGCATGTTGCGGGCCGGATTAAACCAGCTCGCGGGCCGCACTTGGCCCGCGGGCCGTAGTTTGCCCATCACTGGGTTAGATCATTCAATGCTATACTATCTAATAAATTCAAGTCAAATTATCTTACATGATTTGATGATTAGTGAATGTGACTGATTATCCAATTGTTCTTATCAAAGTTCCTATTCATATTTAACTTGAGAAGTAAAGTCTTATTGTATGTGTAGTATTAATCTTAATATAATTGTTCTGGAAGTACTGTATTATTATATTCATGTTTTTCTGCATATTTTCGGCTGTGACAATACAATAATATCCTCGATAAATGATTGAAAATATATCTCTGATAATGGTGGAGTACAAACTGTTGATCAGATTAATCAGTCTCATTTTATTATTCTTTGCTCTTTCACTCATTCTCACTCAACCCGATCCAAGACCCTGAATCCACATTTTTTTCTGTTGTGATAAGTTTTTTTTTTGTAGATTATGTCTTGGAGACTCCAGTTAAAGAGTATAGGACAAATCAGATCACTGAACACCATAATTACTGCAATTAGTTGAGGTGAGGCTTAATTTTGATGTGAAAAGAACTCTTGTACACTATAACAAGCTTTATCAACTAAATATTTCTTCAATTGTTTTTTTAAATATTTCTATATTTTCAAGACTCTTCAAAAACTGTAGTAGCTTGTTGTAGAATTTCCTACCAATATAGCTAGGTTTTTGTTTGAATAAGCTACTATTGTGACTCACCAAGTGATAATCTCCTCGGCTTCTTGTATGATAATCATGTACATCAAGATTTTGGTTAATATCATTCGTTTTTACATATAAAGTAGCTTCATACACTTATAAGCAGGGTACAGTTAGAAGACCAAGTCTCTTGAACAACGGCCTACAGGAATCTAATCTATTTACTCTTTCTATACACGTAACCGCTTTCTTTTGGATCTTAAACACCCTTTAAAGATTTTGTTTTGATGAATTACCCCATACTAAGATAGCATACCTAATATGTGACAGTAAGAGCCCATGGTAAGCTGTAAAAAGTAACTTTTTGTCATTCAATCTAGCGAGCTGTCGCAGGACAAATACCCCAGATGAAATTTTACTACATATTTTCTCAATGTATGGAGTCCAGGTCAATCGTCTATCCAACATAACTCCTAGAAATGCAATTTTTTCTTCCTGGTCTAATTGATTATCGTTTACAAACACGTTTATAGCCCTATCTTCATTTAAATTATGTTTGTTTTTGAATTGAAGGTATTGGCATTTTTTTACTATTTATAGTTAATTTCAACTGATTTAGAAATTGGACAATGGACTGCACACCTATATGGGCACTTATTTCTAAATGATCTAAATGGTTTTGAGCCACTTTACTAAAAAAGGTTCGTTAGATGATTGTTTAGGAGAATTATTGACAGTAGATTGCAAACGACTTTCAATCAGCTCTGCCAGCCTATTACAAAATATTACTTTGCCAGACTGATTTAGATGTAGACCATGATTAGTGAAGTTTTGTTTTTTCAGCCTTTCATTTAGAAAACAAATCCCCAACTGCTTAGAATTCTTATTTTTTAGGCTGTTGATTGTATTATGAATTGATTTATTTGTTGACTTAATGGCTTCATTTAGCTCTGGCCTATCAAACCTATATGGAATTGTACTTATTATTACATTAGTTTTTTGGCTGAGTGGCACAATCTCTTTAATCTTTTCATTTATTTCAGGAAGATGTTTTAGATTAGGTTCATTTATATTGTTTGAGCCACCCAATACTATTAGAAAATCGTTTTTTCCAAAATCTTTAGTTTGTTCCTGTGCTGACTTAATGGCTTCATTTAGCTCTGGCCTATCAAACCTATATGGAATTGTACTTATTATTACATTAGTTTTTTGGCTGAGTGGCACAATCTCTTTAATCTTTTCATTTATTTCAGGAAGATGTTTTAGATTAGGTTCATTTATATTGTTTGAGCCACCCAATACTATTAGAAAATCGTTTTTTCCGAAATCTTTAGTTTGTTCCTGTGCTGACTCTACGATAAAGTTTATAGGGGCACTTGGCTTGAAAAAGCTCTGAACTACATACTTATTTTTTAATCTTTTATTTAGTAGGTCACTACAGTCTCGTCCATGACTGGATGTCAAGAGTAGTACTCTACCTTTCCTATCGTTATTTGCCCTTACTTTAGTTTTGGTTGCTGTTTGCAAAACCTGACTATACGTTTTTGTTTGACCATTTCTATTTATTTTTTCCCCATTTGATTTGGGTTCTACTTTTTTTGTATTGATCAGAGGTTCAGATCTTACATTAGCCAAGTTTATTTTTGATTTTAATATTTCGATTTCCTCTGACATAGACCTACATTGACTTGTGAGATTTAGTATTTCAGTTTTATGGTCTTCCTGCTGCAATTTTACAATAACTTCCAGAGATTTTATGTGATCCACTAACCCTATTCGTTCTTCCTCAGAATTTTTTAGTGATGTTTCTAATTTTGTTTTCAATTTGGTGTGATCACTCAATAGTTTAGCAACCTTTTCTTCTACATCTACAGTAGCTTTAAGAGCTGTTGGAGATTTTTTTGTTAATAATTGCTGAGATCGCGTAGCTACCTGAGTTTTAGTTAAACAATTAGATTTAGATGCCTTGTTTGGACTCATTTTCCTAGCTAAAAATTGTTTTCAATTGATTTTAGTTGAATGTTTAATGAAATATTACTTAATTTATTACAATTGTCAACATGAGACTATTTAATTACAAGAAAATTTACTCTTTCTATACACCTAACCGCTTTCTTTTGGATCTTAAACACCCAATCAAGATTTTGTTTTTGATGAATTACCCCATACTAAGATAGCATACCTAATATGTGACAGTAAGGGCCCATAGTAAGCTGTAAAAAGTAACATATTTTCTCAATGCATGGAGTCCAGGTCAATCGTCTATCCAACATAACTCCTAGAAATGCAATTTTTTCTTCCTGGTCTAATTGATTATCGTTTACAAACACGTTTATAGCCCTATCTTCATTAAAATTATGTTTGTTTTTGAATTGAAGGTATTGGCATTTTTACTATTTATAGTTAATTTCAACTGATTAAAAAATTGGACAATGGACTGCACACCTATATGGGCACTTATTTCTAAATGATCTAGAATGGAATTGCTGAAAATGAGTGATGTATCGCCAGTATTGTCAGCAAATAAGAGGGATCTACCACTAAATAATTCTTTAGGTGAACTGTTGACATATAACAAAAAAAGCAATGGACCTAGTATTGACCCATGAGGCACTCCAGCTTGCACCTCTAATTTATTAGATTTATTCTTTACTATACTATTACCAACTACTGTAGTTAGTTCTACACATTGTTTTCTCCCAATAAGATATGATTCAAACCATTTCAGTTCAACCCCATTTACACCTACATTTTGCAGTATTTCCAATAACGTTCTATGATTAACACAATCAAAAGCCTTTGACAGATCTAAGAAGATTGCAGTAGCTTTATCACCTGAATCTATTATATCTATTAGTTTTTCAACTAGAGAAACTATGGCTGTCTTTGTTGATCTCCTTTTCTGAAAGCCATGCTGTTCATCACAGATAAAGTTAGCTTCTTGAAGGTGCAGAAGTAAGCTATTTAGAACTACTCTTTCAAAAAATTTACTTATTACATTTAAAATACTAATGGGCCTATAGTTTTCTACCTTTTCTCTATCACCACTTTTGAAGATTGGCAAGATCTTCCCCTCTTTTAAATTATCTGGAAAAACACCTTGTTCTAATGAATGACTGATCAGATGAATCAAAGGGTCTAACAATTGATCTTTACATACTTTCAGAATTCTACTGGATACCCCATCCATTCCTACAGTTTTTTTATTATTTAAACTATCAATGATATTTGACAACTCGTCTTGGGATACTGGGTGGAATTTTAATTCGTTCTGAATCCCCTCAGTATTCCTCATGTTTGCATCACTAATACCTGTATCAAGAGATTTTTGAAGATCCTTAGCAACCAGTTGATAATATCTGTTAAAGAAATGACAAATGTCTACACTATCATCAATATAATTGTTATTTTCGTTGATTATTCTGGGACACTAGTATAAGCATCTACATGAGCTACTTGCCTATTTTTGTTTATTACATCCCACACTGCTGTGTTAAAGTACACACTATTATTCAAAATCTCAGCTGTTTTCTTACATTTCGCTCTTTTCACTTCTCTTGTATAATTTTTCTTTAGAGCTTTGTAATTATCTTCACTTAACATATTTCTAGATAGTTCGAATTTATCATATGCATCTTTAACCCTATTTCTTTCTGCAAGGATATCATTAGTTATCCACTCTTCAATCTTGTCTAATTTGTTCTTTACAGGGACTTTTTTAACTGGACAACTCATAGTAATATGAAACCTTAAAATATTAATGAAACTATCATATTTGTTATTTAAACTCTCACTATTGTAAACCCTACTCCAGTTTTCTTGAAGCAGATTCTGCTTCAAACAATCGATATTCCCCTGTTCACATTGTTGAATTTCTTTCATTACTCTACTCTTTTTAATTGACCTTGCAACCCCACCTCTAAGTAAGTAAGTAAGTCTAGGACTTGCGTGTGAGAAATGAGAGGGCTGAAACAGCTTTCGTATTTCAATGTTACAAACGCTATTTTCAATACAATCAACATCAGAATGGTAAAACATTTTTCAGGAAGATCATAGCCTCACTTCCAAACTATGATTTCTGAACTTTAAGTGAGGAGCCGCATAACGTTATTATTACCATAGACTAACCAAGTATTCTTGTCTTATCCAGGGGTGCCCACAGGGGGGTATGACGCAGACTGCGTCGTTGAAATTCTGGTGGGGGGGGGGGGGTTCCAAAAACCGTTTGGGTGGGGAGGGGGGGGGCGTAAAGTTGATTGAAACCGTGTTTAACGTGACAACATTTAAAAATATACTACGATGTCACCAGATAGAATGTCAAATAATGAAAATATATTTATAATTATTATTATACAATTGAATATGAATTAGCTAAAATAGTTATGTTTAGGATTTGTGCAGGAAGTTATTATTCAAACTTAGCAAGACACAAAGCGAGTGCTCTGAAATTGGTTTATACAACTTTACTCTCCTTAACAGTTGATCAGCAGAAAGAGCAGTAAGTCGATTTAAAATTATCAAAAACAGACTCAGATCAGCTATGGGAGACTCATGGTTGTCCAATCTAATGGTTCTAGCTGCAAAAATTGATGTACTTGAGTCTATTTCTAACAAAGAAATAATTGAAAGGTTTTCTGTTTTCTCATCCCAAAGACAAAAACGTCTATGTGGGGTTTAGAGAGATAGATTTAACAAGCTTAGAAGGTGCCTAAGGTGCCTAGCTAACTTGTAGATGGTCACAGCCTACAAATTTAAAATGTCTGACTTTAAACTGTTGATGTTTTTCATGTATTTTACGATAACCGTGAACGTACAGTGTTGTGGGACCCAACTAGCCCAGAGTTCAAAGACAAAAATCAAAAAACTTCTATTCATATGTATTATCTTGCTGTGCAGAACTGACCTTTTTGAGTCGCGGCGGACGCGTTTCGAACTATGTTGTTCTTCTTCGGCGCTTGGTTGCAGACTGACTAGTTTTCTGGTATGTAAGGTCTGGTGGTCGTAGGAAGGTAGTGGGAGGAGTGGATGAAGGCAATAAATCTTTAATTATGCGAGTGTATTTAAAACTGGTATTTCTTTTCACATGTCCCAATGCATCAAGATGAACTCCAGTTAGTTCAAGTATACGTTTGTAGTCAACAAGATCACCTTTCCTATAGATGAATGTATCTGGAATTGGTTTGAATAGCAGCTCTAGTAGACCGTGTGTAAGCGGGAATGATTTATTACCATCAATAATGATTTTTTTATCATCAAACTTGATAACTTTGTTTCCAATTTGCCATTCATTGATGGTGGGATTGAAGTGAACTCCATACAGATTTTGACCTTTTGTTGTTCTCATAAAATTATCAATGTATGTACCTATACATTTTCTAGATGCAACTTTCCAACTAGACTCTCTACTGTCTCTTCTACTACTTTCATCTAAATTACTGGGAACATTGGAGGTGTCTAAATTGGAAGAGTCTAAAAAACTGGGAACATTGGAAGAATCGAAAATGTTTGTTGTATCTAAATTAGTAGAGTCTAGAATAGGGTAGTCTTCTTCCTCCTCTACCTCCTCCTCATCATCCTCCTCCTCTTTCATTTCCTGTTTAACATCAAATAATTGTTGTTGTTTAAATTGATTCAATGATTCGGTAATTGGTTTATATTGTTTCTGTAAATTTTCTTCTTCACTAATTGCGTCATACGATAATTCTCGATGTTTTTGACATATAGAGTCATGCAACTGTTTTATATTATTTTTGATGGCCATCAATTCTTTTAGATCCTTTTTCAGTATCATTTTTATAATAGGATAAATTTATCAAACCCAACTCTGTATCTTCCGTTATCCAGTGCACAATCTTTGTTTATGACTAGAAAATTATTATTATTCCATGCTTGAGCACTCATTCTACTGAATTCATCCCTACTCAAATCTGGATATACATGATCGTGATATATGTGTTGTAGATTACGATTATCCTGTTTGAATATAACAATCAAATTACTGTTGTCTCTAATCAATTGTTTAGGAATACTAGAGTACGTTTGACAAATGTAGAAACTATCGATGTTGTTGTGTCTACCCATACTGAAATAGTCACAAATATTCTGTTGTTTTTTCATACAAATATCATCGAAAATCATAACTTAATTGGGGTGTGCATCATTTGGGTGTGGTATTTCTTCATTATGCTGGTACAAATTGAATCCAACCTCAGCTACTTGACTCATAATTTCCTTGAGAAGTTGATACTTGTCTTGTTGGTGAGATTTGGTGAATACATATAAATGTGAAAACTTGACACCATTCTCGGCAAATAATAAATTGAAAACGGTATTTGTTTTTCCAACATTGGATGGTCCACACACAATACATCTTACACTATTTGGTAGAAGCACACTGTGTCTTATTTGTTGCTTTTTATTTAAATACTTGTCAAAGTTAATCAGTGGTAGTTTTGATTTGTGTTGTTTTAGCTTCATTTTTTAATGTATTATTATCAATCCATGAATTGTATTTTGAATCAAAGCCCAATCATTTCACATACAATTTATTGCCTTTCTTCTTTAGCACTCTTTCAATAAGATACACATCAGGGTACTTGGTTTTCTTCATTTCATACTCATAGAATGCACCCTTAATAATTTTATTGTTATCGTCTTTGAGGTGATAGGTGAATGGAATGCTTGGTAGTACATTGTGTATGGTAAAAATCTCATTAGTATAGTTTGGTAGGTATCCTTTATCAAATATTCACTTGTAACGAGTGATTCGAACCTTATCACCGATTTTAAACTTTTGTTTTGCAAGTTTGAAGGAGCACAGGGTAGCCTTATCAATATTCATCAGTACATACTTTTCATTTTCAGTAATCACCTTGCTCGGTTTCATGCGAGTGGTTCGATGAACAGTGTTATTGTATTTGTCTAGCAGTTTTGGAAGTAGGTTCAACCATTTATAATTTCCCTGTACAGTGAATTCACAAAACATTTGCTCTTTCAGGGTCCTATTGAAACGTTCACAGATTGCTGCCTTCTTATTACTGAAAGTACTATAGTGATTGATATTGTACATTTTAAAGAGTTTTTGAACAGCAGCATTGTAGAACTCTTTACCAGCATCAGTTTCAAAATTCTTTATCTTATTCTGTTCAAGTATTGGTTTGAGGGCGTTTGCCACATCATTACCCAATTTACTTTTCAATGGTATTGCAAATGCAAATTTACTAAAACAATTTATCACTGTCAGTATGAATTTGAAATTTCTATTGATGGTACTGTAGTTTGACATATCAACAAGATCGGCCTGGTACAGATCTGTTACGCCTTTGATTTCTGTACGACGTGTAGGAAAATTGTGTCTAACACTTGCATGTAATTCTCGAGCAAGTTCCTCTCTTGTATTCATTTTTTATAGCAGTGTTTTATACTGGAGTTAATCTCCATTATAACCACAGTTAAAACCATCGTTAAACTGAGTCAGAATCGGTACTGCTTTTAGTGTGATGACCCAAAAATTATTTTTTTTCCAATAAATTATGCAATTAAAATTCTATCATTTTTCCCCAATTATTAATGCTAGGTTTGGTTGAGCTGGGGGGTCTCATTGGGTTGGAAAGAGCATGGGAAAAAACGTGTGAGTGTGGGAAAAACTTTATTTTCCAATTAATTATCATTGGAAAATTGTATTTGATACATGAATTTGGGGTGTCTTTAAAAGCCGAATCAGATGGCACCCCCCAATTTGATTAATCTTGAGCGGTTGAAAAGTTCAAATTTGTTTTTAACTCCCATGAAAATGGGAATTTTGGGAATTTAAAATGTTGGGTTGATTCAACTTAAACTTACCTTTTTTTAGGATAGGTTAGATTTGGATAAGTTGGCTTACATTAAGGTTAAATTTGAGGTTAAAGTAAAACTGAGCCAGAACTCTTACCACTTTTAGTGAGGCGACCACACCCAAACAATTCTATTATTTTTTTTCCAATGAATTATTATCGGAAATTTGTATTTGATACATTGTATTTGTATTTGATACATGAATTTGGGGTGTCTTTAAAAGCCGAATCAGATGGCACCCCCCAATTTGATTAATCTTGAGCGGTTGAAAAGTTCAAATTTGTTTTTAACTCCCATGAAAATGGGAATTTTGGGAATTTAAAATGTTGGGTTGATTCAACTTAAACTTACCTTTTTTTAGGATAGGTTAGATTTGGATAAGTTGGCTTACATTAAGGTTAAATTTGAGGTTAAAGTAAAACTGAGCCAGAACTCTTACCACTTTTAGTGAGGCGACCACACCCAAACAATTCTATTATTTTTTTTCCAATGAATTATTATCGGAAATTTGTATTTGATACATGAATTTGGGGTGTCTTCAAAAGCGGAACAAGATGGCACCATCCAATTTGATTTATCTTGAGAAGTTAAGAAGTTCAAATTTTTTCGTGATTTTTAACTCCTGTGAAAATGGGAAATTTTCGAGATCTGATAGATTGAATTAAATCAACTTGAACTTACCTATTTTAGGATAGGTTGGGTTTAATTGGGTTGGTTTAGGTTAAGGTTAAATTCGAGGTTAAAGAAAAACTGGCCCAGAACTCTTACCACTTTTAGTCAGGCGACCACACCCAAAAATTCTATTATTTTTTTCCAATTAATCGTGATCGAAAATTTGTATTTAATACATGAATTTGGGATGCCTTGAAATGCTGAACAAGATGGCGTCTTCAAATTTAAATGCCCCTCAGGGGTTGAAAAGTTCAAATTTTTTCGTGATTTTTAGCTCCCGTGAAAATGGGAATTTTCGAGATCAGATAGATTGCGTTGATTTGACTTAAACTTACCCATTCCAGGTTAGGTTAGATTTGGATAGTTGATTTAGGTTAACCTTAAATTTGAGGTTAAAGAAAAACTGGCCCAGAACTCTTACTCTGCCCTACTCACGGCACTGCCAGAACTGAATTTTTCTCGTCAGAATCTAGGTGTAACTGTTGAGAATAGCTTTGTTACAAATTGACAGTGAGGTTCGAACGAAAGTTTGATTTTGGGAATCTCCAAACTAAAATAATGGAAGTAGAATTAAATAGGTCAATGGAAGTACAATTAAAACCAGAAGCATATTGGTAAGTCGGTGGGGACTAGAGTCTTTGGGGGCTATTGCTAGTCTGGCAATATGCTTCTGGTTTTAATTCGAGATTTCATATCATTGATTCAGTAGAAAACACACCAAATGGGTTTATAAAACTTTCCGATCTTATATTGAAATACACTAACAACCAGTTTCTACCATGAGCATAGTTCGCAATCTGAGAAGAAGAACTTGTAATTATCCAAATGAATGGGATTGAGCTTCGAATTATTATGCATAACGTTTTTACCAATAACACGAAAGGATTTTCAAGTGAATACTTATTTTTTTGAATTATACAAATTCCAATTGAACAAGTTCCACAGTATTTATTATTTCATGGATGAGTTTTCATTAACCTCTTTAGTGTTGTTTGAAGCTCGATCTATGTAATATGATACTTTTCCAAATTCTCTAAAATTCCAAATAAATGGGTTGTAAAAATAATTAACTGATGTGTCATGGATATATAAAATATCCAAACCAATATAATTTAAGAAGTTGGTTCATTAATATGTAAACATATATCTATTATTGATCACACCAAGGTGAATGAAAACTGACTTGTTATTTAGTAATCAATGCTTACTAATGAATTAGTAATGTAATCTTTAAAACTGACTTGTTATTTAGTAATCAATGCTTACTAATGAATTAATAATGTAATCTTTAAAACCGACTTGTTATTTAGTAATCAATGCTTACTAATGAATTAGTAATGTAATCTTTAAAACCGACTTGTTATTGATTTAGTAATCAATGCTTACTAATGAATTGGTAATGTAATCATTTTCAATGATACAATAAGAATGTTTTGTAAACTGAGTTTGGTTTGGCCAGGAAGAATTCAAGGCTGAGTTTCTGGCTTCAATATAAATACCGAGTGAAATTACTAAAGGAGGAGATCGTTTTGAGGTAGAAGAGTGAGTACCACTTGTGTGCTTAAGGCTGTTAAAGTTCAGGATTGCTTCTTGAAAAATACAAGACTGTTACAGTCCAGACAGTTTAAAACTTGTATTTTAGAGACTCAGTCCAAATCTTGACAGCATTAAGGGCACAAGGATTAATACTTTAGGAGTGTTATCATACGCTGGGCCAGAGCCAGAATTTGGGACTTCGTGGCCAAATTGAGCAAGGATACATATTTTCAAAGGTAAATTCTTTTTTATAAAAAAACTTAAGATCTTATAACGAAGACACCACAAGGTTCTTGTTAATCTCGCAAGAGGCAAAGCGAAGACAATTCATGTTTTGTTTTGTCCCCCCCCCCCCCCCCCCCCATATAAACTTTGTTTGTATTTTAAATTAAGATTATTATGGAATATTAATGCATAGCTATTAATAATTAAAGATTGTTGTGTTTATATATATTGAGTTGAGATATGAAAATAAAATAAGTTTATTTTATTGAAAACTCGAAATTAATTGAGTAAAGTAATAACCCCCCGTTACATATTTGGTGGAGGCTTAACTGGTTATTTTATCCAAAAATTAAACTTGGACTTTCCCGGTAGCCTTGACAAGAACGTTGTGTTGTTATTTTTGGTATGAATATTGTGGATGTGAGAGACATTAGGGTGAAAGAATTAAATTTCCAACAAGCACTCTCCATTGCTGGTCAATATAGGTTGTTTGTCCCTACGAATGCTGATTTAGATTTCTTGAGGTCACAGATTAGGATCCTGAAACTAAACTTGATTCAACCAAAGGATTATTGGGTAGAACAAGAGAAAGCCATAAACCATATTTTGCAAGGGGTCAAGTTATCAGATCAATTATCAAATATCTATCCAAATTTATCATTTCTAGAACAAACTTTAAGGCGTAAATTTTTGGGAGAAGATTCGGATAATTCAGTAATTGCTCAAGCAGAAAAGAGGCATAAAGAGGTTCAGACTGTTTCTTCAACTCTATCAAACGAAAGTAAAGACGTTCAGACTATTTCCCCAATAATATTGAGCGAAAGTAAAGAAGTTCAAACCGATTCCCTTAAAACAAGTAGCATAAGTAAAGCAGTTGAAAAGGTTGTGCTAATAAAATCAAGTGGAAGCAGTGTAGGAATACAATCAGAAATTATGGCACATAAAAAGAGACCGTTTTTAACTCCCAAAACGTTTAGTGGGAAGAAAGGAGAAGATGTAACAGATTTTTTTGATTATTTTGACAGAGTCTCATCAGCAAATTCATGGGATGAGAAGGACAAGTTGTTGTATCTTCTATCTAGAGGGTAGTCCATTAAAATATTTAGAGATGGTTAAATTAGTGCTAGCTGAGGCGAAAACATTGGATTATGGGCATGTAAGAGCGGAGTTGGAGAAATACTACCTCTCCAAAAAATTCTCCAAAAAAGAATTCGTCACCCGTCCTCTACCCCGACCCTATTGAAAACTCTGGTGTGGAAACTAAAATTTGTGTACCAAAAAAAGTCAAACAAAATTTTATATAAGCTTTCTGTAAGAAAATGTTTTGATATAAATAAGAAACCCGTCTCCTTTTGCAATATACATATGTAAAAATTTGGAAGAAATTTTGGGGGAGGGCGAGGGCGCTCAATCTCACCCACTTAAAAATCACGAATTGGAAAGATGGTAAACTTTCAGAAATCAAACTTTCAGTGTTTCAGCTAACAAGTGTTTATGAATTTTTGAAATTATTCTTACTTAAAAATCACGAATTGGAAATATGGTAAACTTTCAGTGTTTGAGCTAACAAGTGTTTATTAATTTTCTAAATTATTGAGCGCCCTCGCCCTCCCCCAAAATTTCTTCCAAATTTTTACATATGTATATTGCAAAAGGAGACGGGTTTCTTATTTATATCAAAACATTTTCTTACAGAAAGCTTATATAAAATTTTGTTTGACTTTTTTTGGTACACAAATTTTAGTTTCCACACCAGAGTTTTCAATAGGGTCGGGGTAGAGGACGGGTGACGAATTCTTTTTTGGAGAATTTTTTGGAGAGGATATCAGTTTTTTTTTTAATTACCTACTTGTTATAGAGGTAAAACACTGCAAACACAATGGATGGGGAGAGAGTCAATTTTTTTAAAACAGTGAAATGCCATGTTATTTGATAAAAGATATTTATCCTCACTGGTTGCTACAAAATTATTCCAGCTATAAGTGAGCCAGTTATGGTTAATACTGAATGAACGAACATGACGTTGTGACTGTGTCTGTTCCACCACACCTTAACATTTACTATCCAGACTTTAACGTCATATCACGTCATATCAACATTAATTTATGTATAAGCAGTTAACAACAAAGTTTGTTAAATTAGATTGAGATTGAGAAGAGACTTTGTGATGACATAAATATTGAGTCCAGTATGCTGGACACACGGCCTGGGCCCAGATAAATGTAAACATAACCTAATCTGTTATTTTCAATTTGAGTTCAATTTGAGTTATTTAGATTATTGAAATTTATTCCAATATCATTGACTTTGAATAATCAATCAGTATAGCAGGATAAAACAAGAGAAAACGTGAAATCAATCATATTAACAATTTGGGACTGAAGAGGATAAAGAAATTAGATAGATACCTAATTTGAGAATTTTTCACAAGATTTCAAAAATTGCAATAAATTGCTAAGTTTAAATACATACCAAAGAACAATTATGACGACAAACGTCGTTGCATTGAGAGCACTCTGACAGCGAGGTGAAACAGTCTAATTTTTCACAAAACGAACATTTATCAAACTGTATTAAGTATTTGACATCCGTAGAACGGTTGCTAAATAACCGACTATGAGTGAGCACACTGGTTACGCTGCTTATTGAAAATGTCGAATTTGGCGGTGGCAACAGTGTGAATCACTTTCAATTTTTAACCGCTAGGATCGCGACATTTACATTCGATAAAATGTTAAATTCAAAATATTGCAACTTTCAACTTTCAGTTATTATTCAGACAGAGCTACAGAGCTTAATCGGACATTAAATGATTTGAAATTTTGAATGTAAATAGTTTAAACATGTCTTCAATCGCTTTTGGTAGTCCGAAATTTCAACTCATTACAGATTTTTCACATCAAGTGCTCAAAGTTGACCAAAATTTGAAAATTCACGAAAATTTTAAAATTTCCCCAGTCTTCCCTAATTATCCAATTTTTTTCAAATTTTCTATACCTATACTATCAAGTCCATCGATTTCATTTTTGGGAAAAATTTCAAAACTTCAAAATTTTGGGGCCCCAAATGGAGGGGTGAAGGGGCAATTTTCAAAATTTTCAAAATTTCATTCAATTGCGGGCATCTACTCGATGAACAGAACCTATATCCCAAGTTTCATCGAAATCTGTTGGATAGTTTTGTCATTAGCTGTGTGGAAATAAAAAGTCCCAAAATTAATAAAATGACAAAATACCCGCATATGGTATCTTCGCGAATTTATATCGTAGAAATTTCGTTCTGGTCTTAAATGAAAGCGCTCAAAAATCTAAAAAAATAATGTTATTACAACATTTTAAAATTTTCACTACCTTCCGCGTAAATTGAGATGGCGGCATGCGCACATCAAAGGGAAGTTGGTTACAGAATATACAGTGGCGTCGGTCTTTCATTCGTGTCGGGGGGGGGGGGGGGGGGGGGACGGGTGGTGGAACGACCGTTCCACTGGATCAACCCATTCAATTAGACAGATATGAGATGGAATTAGCAAATTGTAGAATGAAACCTTATGAATCGGTACGAGAATTTATGGCTCAAGTATTATTTTTGTGTTCAAAAGTTGATCCCCGTATGACAGAAGGGAGAAAGGTAAAATACGTAATGAAAGGATTATTGCCACACATTTTAGATAAAATAGTCATGTTATCTAATGAGTCAATTGAAGAGCTGGCAAATAATTTGGAGAGATTTGAGTTGTCAAAGTATATGCTAGAAGACAGAATATCAGAAAACCACATGGACGATCATTCGAATCACCAGATTATGCAGATAAGCAGAAATATAGATAAATTGATTGAGAATCAACATAATGCTGTTAATATTCAGAATAGGTCCAATTTCAGGGATAATGATAAGGATCGACGAAATGAATTTAATGCTGGAAATAGATATTTTCATGACAGAAAATACAGATTCAATAATAACACATTTGACAGCCATACTGATAGAAATAGATTTGATCGTAGAGAAAGGGAAGACCATAAAGAGGACAGAAGACAGAACAAAATGTGGTGTGGTATATGTAATAAAAATAATCATACTCTTGCTAATTGCCATTTTAATTTGAAAAATCAAAAGAAAGATGAGTCATATTGTGGTATTTGTGAGACAAAAGGTCACTCGCTTAAAACTTGTAAATTTAATGGAAAAGTTAATCAGTCAAAAAACGCGTAAGCGGGGCGTCCATGTTAGTTACTTCTGGGGGCCCCAAAATGATCAATGTCATTAAAGATAATGAGTTGAAGGATAAGCAAGAAATATTAGAAACGAAAGAAAACGAAATGCCCATATCATCAAAAGAACAGGTTACTACTATCGATATCTTAAAGGATAATAAATTGAATTACGAGCAAAAAATATTAGAGTCAAAAGAAGAACCCAGACAAGGAAAGGTAGACCCAGATAATAAAATTGAAAAAATAGAAGTTATAAAAAAAGTTGATGAAAAATTAGGTTGTGAGGAGGATAATCAAGAAATTTCAATTTATTCTAATTTGACAAGTGAGCATAGTAGGAATACATCAGTAGTGATTACAGGAACAATCAACGGGTCAAAGTTGAGAATATTATTCGATTCAGGATCATCTGTTTCATTGATGAATTTCAAATTGATCAGTCAATGTCAAGGTCAGACAATGAATAAAACTGATTTTAAATTATTTGCAGCAAATGGTTTACCAATCAATGTTTTGGGAAAGATTTGTTTTGAATTTATAATTGAAAATGTTGGGATTTCATGGGATTGCATTGTTGTCGATTCAATGTCATTCGATTTGTTATTAGGAGTAGATTTTATGGTACAATACGGAGTTTGTTTAGATTTTTTTTTAAAAGAAATTGCGTTAAATGTAAACAACAATGATTATTTCATTCCATTTGCTCAAGGTGATGGCCTTGCGGAGTTGAACTTTATTCAAGCTAGAATTGATGAGCAAGTAATACTAAAACCTAAACAATTCTTGGATGTTACAGTAAGTTTTGATAAACAATTGAAAGATGATAACAATACAGTATTTTGTTCGTTACGAAATCCCGAGTTGAGCATTGTTAGTATGATGGAATTGAATGAGGACAGTTGTGTATTAAAAATCGCAAGCTCATCAGAATCGGTATTTCAATTATTGGATCGGCAGTTGATAGGCCAAATTACGATTTCACAACCTGTTGAAGGTGCAATATTATTGCAGCGGCCGACGCAAAAATCTAGGTCAATTGTTGAAACTCAAAATGTTTATTTAATAGAAAATATCAACTTACAAATTGGACATGAAAAATATTTTACTATTCCGTCGACTGAAATTAACTGTGTATTCAGCGATTCCGAAGTTCAGTTTATTCCAAGTAGCAATTATTTGGATAACAAGCGAGCATTTATTGAGTTACATTCAATGAGTGCAGATGGTTGTGAATTTATTGTTCGTAATATTGGTGGAAAACCTATCAAGTTGGAGAAAAATGGATGTATTGGAGAACTTGTTGTACAAAACAAGGGAACTGAAATAGTATCGTCCGTTATGAATGTTACAAATTCAAATGAAAACGTTTTTAGTAGTAGTAAGGTTTCTATAAATGAAGGTTTAGAGAAAGGAGTTCAGGATAAATTTCGTACTCTAGTTGAAGAATATACTGATATATTTGCTAAGGATAAATATGATATTCCAGTTTCTAAGTTACCTGCAGTTTCAATACAATTAGTAGATGAGAGTCCAATTTTTAGTTCGCCTTATAAATTTGCTCCTAGTGAACGAAAGGAGTTACAGGAAATAATTGATGGATTGTTAAAGGCTAAAGTAATTGAGGAGTGTAGATCAGGGTATGCTTCTCCAGCTTTCCTAGTACGTTATAAAAACAAACCTTCAAGGATGGTCGTTAATTTTAAGAAATTAAATTCCAAAATTATAAAAGATAGGTTTTGCCAAATCCAGGAACTATTTTGGAGTCATTAAGTGGAGCTAAGTATCTTACTACGTTAGATTTAACTTCAGCCTTTTATTCTATGCCCATTTCTGAAGAATCACAACATTTGACTGCATTCACTACTCCTCTGGGTTTATATAAGTTTAAAAAGTTGCCGCAAGGTTTAGCAATAAGTCCTAATACGTTTCAAAGAGAAGTCACACGTCTTTTCAGTGATAAGTTGTATAAAAGTATGTTATTATATATAGATGATCTTTATATCTATTCTGAAACAATAGAGGATCACATTAAAGAGATAAGAGAAGTGTTTAGGAGAATACGAGATTGTAATTTGAAATTGAATCCAGATAAGACAAAAATATGTTTTCAGTCTTTAAAAGTTTTAGGGCATTTAGTGTCAGACAAAGGAATAGCTCCATTGACAGATAATGTAGAATCTATTAAGAATTTTCCAGTCCCTACCAAGGTAAGTGAATTAAGACGATTTTTAGGAGCAGTATCTTATTACCGTAAATTTATTCCATGTTTATCCAAGCGGTCTTATCTGTTAACTGTCTTCGCAATGTATGGATCACATATTATCATCATCTGAGCTTCAAGACATACATAAACTTTGTATGTTGGATTGTATTCCAGCAGGAGATGGATTGGACATCATCGAGTATTCACCAACGGAGTACATTGTCTCAAATGTACAAGCAAATACATCAATCATGTGTGAGAAGGGGTCATCTCATCCGCTGGAGCCTCATCATCCTGGAGCGACTTACTTGGATCTTCCCTGTAGCTGCACGGTGATGGAGGGAGATCGTGTGCTAGTGAGAACTACTTTCCCCTGTGATTCCACAACCTCTGTTAATCCAAATATTCAACATTACTTGCCTATGCATTGGGTCAAGTTTAACTCATTGAAAATTGATGTTTTTAAACCACATAATAGTCCCAAATTTTCAAATTTAACGGAAATTTTAAAAGATGATATAGATATTAATATTCCTGATTTAATAATACATGATAGAATTTCGTCTAACATTTTTGAAAAAGTTGAATTGCCCAATGATTGGAATAATATAATTAATTCTACAAGTTTTGTGTTCTATATTCTCTTTGGTTGGTTGAGTTTGTTAACGTTACTTTGTATTTATTTATGAATAAAGTTATATGTCTTTAAATTAGCGGCTTTTCATTCTAGGAAGCCAAGCATTATAATATCAGATCAGTAATAATGAAATTTTTTTCTAATTGTTTATAAAAATTAATTTTTTTAATATAAATGTAAATTACACGTATCTGTAGTAATAATTAAATTATTGTTTTAAATATTATCATAATGTGAAGGTGCTATAACATTTTTCGTACATTGTAATTATAATTCTTTAAATTAGCACAAAGAATAACGCTTGTCATTGTAAAAATGTTATAGTATTGTAGAGTTGTTTGTAACTTCAATAAGGTCAATTAGTACATGCAATTTTTTGCTGGTGCGGTGATTATTATAGAATCATCAGCACATTTTGTTTTTAAAGACTTCTGCTAGTCATTCTTTGACAGAACATTGTGGCGTAACTATCGATTAGAGATTTGAATTTCATTTTTATTGTTCCATGGGATTGCTTCAAATAATTAGTCGGTTTTCAAAATCACCTAGGAGAGTGTGTAATCATTCTTATTTTTTTCAAGTGCCCAGGATCACAGACTGAGGGTCCAGTCTCCCAGTTGGGTGGGTGATATGTCATGGATATATAAAATATCCAAACCAACATAATTTAAGAAGTTGGTTCATTAATATGTAAACATATATCTATTATTGATCAAACCAAGGTGAATGAAAACTGACTTGTTATTTAGTAATCAATGCTTACTAATGAATTAGTAATGTAATCTTTAAAACTGACTTGTTATTTAGTAATCAATGCATACTAATGAATTAATAATGTAATCTTTAAAACCGACTTGTTATTTAGTAATCAATGCTTACTAATGAATTAGTAATGTAATCTTTAAAACCGACTTGTTATTGATTTAGTAATCAATGCTTACTAATGAATTGGTAATGTAATCATTTTCAATGATACAATAAGAATGTTTTGTAAACTGAGTTTGGTTTGGCCAGGAAGAATTCAAGGCTGAGTTTCTGGCTTCAATATAAATACCGAGTGAAATTACTAAAGGAAGAGATCGTTTTGAGGTAGAAGAGTGAGTACCACTTGTGTGCTTAAGGCTGTTAAAGTTCAGGATTGCTTCTTGAAAAATACAAGACTGTTACAGTCCAGACAGTTTAAAACTTGTATTTTAGAGACTCAGTCCAAATCTTGACAGCATTAAGGGCACAAGGATTAATACTTTAGGAGTGTTATCATACGCTGGGGCCAGAGCCAGAATTTGGGACTTCGTGGCCAAATTGAGCAAGGATACATATTTTCAAAGGTAAATTCTTTTTTATAAAAAAACTTAAGATCTTATAACGAAGACACCACAAGGTTCTTGTTAATCTCGCAAGAGGCAAAGCGAAGACAATTCATGTTTTGTTTTGTCCCCCCCCCCCCCCCCCCCCATATAAACTTTGTTTGTATTTTAAATTAAGATTATTATGGAATATTAATGCATAGCTATTAATAATTAAAGATTGTTGTGTTTATATATATTGAGTTGAGATATGAAAATAAAATAAGTTTATTTTATTGAAAACTCGAAATTAATTGAGTAAAGTAATAACCCCCCGTTACAGATGAGGAATGAACAAATGACACAATTTAGTTTGCTTGTCATCTATAGAAACCAATTAGTTAAGGTACTGTATTTTATAATAAACTGTATTTTATTTCAAAACTAATAGCACATATTGATAATGCTGTAGTTATTTTCAATCATTTCGTCTCTCACAATTTTTACGAGAATAATAATATATTTCGTATGGTTTAATCAATTTTTTTTTTTAAGGATGAATCCCACATATGTCTGAGACCTGTGCGTGGGTAATGAATTGGATGATGGTGATTGATGAGTTGGATCTACAGTTTTAGGTGGGTTCCGAACCACCGGAATTTTGTAATTGAAAGAACTGTAAAGACTACTTCGTCAGAAGGATGGTTTACAATTCATTAGAATGTAATCAAATCATTGACAGAACAATCTATTCACTTGTATAATGCTTATTGAGACATAAATTACGGGAAATACTGAGCAACTGTAATAAGCAATTGAGAATGCTCAAACCTTTGCAAAAGGGGTCAATTTTAATAGGAGCCGAGTACCTGATCAAAGTGGGAAGTGGACAGTTTGACTCGCGCCAGAATTGGAGTGTTTGAAATTTGGACGATGTGAGACAGAGAATTGGACGATCTGAGAAATGGACGCAGTGAGCTTTGGAGGCTCTGAAAAGTGGACGATCTGAGTTACACCCAACTGAAACACTGAAGAAAGAAAGAAATAATGAATAGGGTAAATATTGTCCAGTCAATGTTTATTGTTTACTTAACAATTAGCAGATAGCTTTAGTGAAGAAATTCAGAAGCAGGATGTTGTGACTTCAGGAATGGTGACATACCGAGGACAAAACACTCTTCAAACAAACTTATCTAGACTGTTATAAATCATGACGGCTATGTCTCCACAGAGCAAATATCAGAGGAAATAAATATTATTTTCCCATTGAATTCCTCAATGTATATTAGCATTTATAGGAAGTAATTGGGAGTGAGGGGTTGTGTAGAAAACTAAGTCAATATTTATCGTCATACTGTCTCTTTATTTTGAATCATCCAGTTTGATGCATGTAGGCCTACACGTGTCCGGTAAATTGGCCTTGAGTAAACCGTATGTATGGATAAATTCCTTTGGGGGGTCATTTTATTCCCAGTTCAAAACTTGGGTCTTACCTACAAAGTTTACCTCCAAGTCTATTGCAAAATGGCTCAATAAACAGTTAATAGCTATGACAGATGATAGCTAATTTCATGGATGACTCAACTTTGATCAGAAGTATGAGTTGATAATTTCTGGATAAAACAATTGAAATATGGCTTCAATTTTACAATAATTGAAGTTTAGAAACTGGAATTATTTGCAATTGCTCTTTTTAATTATTTGAAAAATTTAAATGACAACTCAATTATAGTTAAAAAAATTTTATATAACATATTTTGATAAGAAGCAGTAATAAAGCACTTAGAATGCTTAACATAATTATGTTGGATGTCAAAACATCTTTATTTTGATGGTTATAGTGTGTATTTATTATGATCAGTGCATTATCATTATTTAAAAATCAAAGCATTCTTTCTCATTTTTATTACCAAGAGAAATATTAATTACAAGACTGCGGAGATTTGAAAAAGAATGAATAGATGATCAGTTTATAGGCTATGTGACAGAAATTATTCTAAAAAACATCAAACAGTTTTTTATTCCAGAAAAGCTTTTGTTAACTTTTTTCAGAGGTTGAAGTAGACGCATAAAATTATCTTTTACCGAATAAAATAAGAAATAGCCAGAATAAATTAACTTTAGTGATAGAAGAATAGTTAAAATTTATTTGTGCTGGGTAAACCAAGAAGAATAGCATGGGAATTCAAAAAGTCAAAATATATAATTATAGTTTTACATTTATTTGTATTTGGTAAGTCAACCTTCTTCCCGCTGAAAAATACCTAGGAGATAGAAGAATGAAAAAGGAAGCTGACAATCCTTATCAACAATCAAAAATCTATTGTTTTCTGTACATTACAAAATTTTGAACCAGACTGGTGGTTGATTGTCTGCTGAACCACACTAGTTTCACACTATATAAGGTAATACAGCTGTTGAAAGAGTGTAGACAATAGGCCCAATATTTTCCAACCGAGTCGAAGCAGACCTCATCAAAAGAATAACATCCAACAATGGGCGAAAAAGCAGTAGGGATGTTTCAATACTACTTCTGACTTCAGAGTGTTCTTCCTCCATTCCTATCATCTACTGTCAGATCCTTATTAATATTACGTCTTGATGATACCAGATACCAGATTCAGGATGACTCCTATTGAAACCCTGAAAATATGAATTATCTAAAATAAAGAATATTACATTGCCTGCTAGGTATACTAATCTCTTATTTTATTAATTATAATTTTTTTAAAATAACACAACAATTGGACCTCTGCAAATCAGAAATCTACTTGGTGAGGTTGAAATGAAAATGTGATTTTTTCAATCTTTACTCACTAAATCAGATGTCCTGCTGACAAAAATAGCTTTTCCAATGTCATAAAAATTCATAATTTTTTTTCTAGTGACCCGATCGACTAGAACTCAGTGTCGAATGGAAATATGGGTTAAGAACTACCCAGAACTCTCATGTTTTTTTAATAATAGTTCATATTACATTGCCTGCTATGTTTACTAATTTTTTCTTTTATTGGTCATAATTTTTTTTAAACAATACATATCAATTGGAACTCTGTAGTTCTGTAATCTTCTTGGTGAGCTTGAAATGAAAATGTGATTTTTTCAATCTTTACTCACTAAATCATATGTCCTGCTGACGAAAACAGCTTTTCTATTGTTATCAACTTTCAAAAATTCATAAATATTTTTCTAGTGGCCTGATTGACTGGAACTCTGTGTCAAATTATTCTTCAGGTCAAAATCTACCCAGAACTCTCCTCTTTTTGTTGATTAGAGTGATATTACGTGTTCTGCTGACAAAAATATGTTTCCAGAGTAGAAGTTAGCAGTGCATTATTTCAAACTCAATTATCTTCCTTATTTTCTTGGAACTATTGTTATAAACTATCAGGAACTGTAGAACTATTGTATCTGCTAGTAGAACTTTTGTTTTTTGTGACCTTCTAACAAATGTCCTGCTAACTTCACACTGACGAAGAAGAAGAGACTGACGTTCGACTACAGCCAAATGAGAATCCAGGATCATCCATCATGTCTCACGAAGGCGAGATTCCAATATAACAGCAACAGGTACAACAAATATCAAAATTACTTCCCAAATATGATCTCGACCTCATTCCAGATTACAATGGCAACCCCATTGAACTTATTTCATTTCTTGAAGTAGTAGAGACTCTTTTTGATGGCTACTGCACCAACAATGTTGTTGAGGCTGGACCAAATCATTTTTGTTTATTGAACGAGCGAAGCGAGTTCTTCCTTTTGACTTGAGGCTCAAGGCATTATGTGTTTGTATGTTCCACAATAACTTTCGAACGCCTTTATCAATCAACTTCAAATTCGAAACACAGATTCTTGGTATTTTTAGACAGGTCAAGTTCATTGGCCAATAAAATTAACCGAATCCTTCATCCTTTTAGAGGCGAAACAAAAGGATAGGTTGTCAGTCCTTCATTAATATATCTATATATCACTATATATAGAAAATAGTTGTTTTCACCACATGGAATTTGCAATAGATTTTAATATATATTTTGAGTTATCAGCTGTATGTGAATAAATGCGATCAGGCTTTTTATAGAATCTCTATCAGCTGACATACTAATTTCGTTTCCCTGATAAAATATGGATGAATAACAGCTGTTTTTTATGTGGTAATTATATCTACTCTATGGATACACTAATTTCATTGCCCTGATATATAGGTCTATGAGCATGGTAGGTCTTTTTTGTGGAAAAAAAATCTGTGTATCAGAGCAACGATGAACTTGAACTTCAAGTGATAGATGTCTTGTGAATTTTATGTAAATCATTATCTTCTAAACAGCCGTTTTTCGTTACTACCTTCCCCTAGGATAAGCTTCCCAAATGAGTTTTCTTTTCCAAAATTATTTGTTTGCAAGCGAGTTCTCCAGCCCGTTCGACTCACTAGTTATACCAAATTAAGGAAAGACTGCATGACATGGCTAAAATAGTTGTAATCAACAGTTCTTGTAAGATAGTGAAGGATGTAATCACTGCCCTGAAAAATAACTTTGCTGATAATCGATCAGTGCATCAACTAACAAGTGAACATAACTCTGAAACCGAATCATAGACAACACTCTCTTGCATTTGTGAATATGTTAGAAGAAAAACGTAACACCATAATATGTTGCCATAGACTGGATGGAGTGCAAGGTGAATTTTTAGAATTCGTCACCAGCCAGTTAGTGATCAACGTGCTAGTAGAAGGACTTCCTTATCAATTGGGAGCGTATCTCCAAACACTTAGAATTAAGAATTTGAATGAAGCTAAGTAAGCTATTATAAGTGAAAGTGTTGATGTTCTTAAACATTTAAATTTTACTACCAATGTTTCAAAAATTCATTTTAAAAATAGTTCAAATGAAAAACCTATCACAATGTTCAACATAATCAAACCAACAAATCGTCTTCTAATAATCAAAGCAATCAACCATTCAAACAACAATTTTTTCAACAACAAAATCATCAAAATAACCAGCAACATCAATTTACGCCCTTTCAATCTCAAGCTTTCAATGAAAAACGTCAACATTTTCAATCTCGAAATTTTAATCAACAAAATAGACCACAAAATAATCAAAATCGTAATAATAGTGATGTATCAATGCGAACTGTTTCAAATTTACATCAGCCTAATCATGTTCATGAGCCAATGAACCAATGACTGAATCGACTGAAGTTGCAGATTCAAACTTCCAAGCCCTTGCTGCAAAAGTTGACAAATTAGCTGATGCTTTTGATCATTTTTTAGAATTAGGCAAAGTCAAAATGAATCTGAGGTAATCGAAATGAATTATTGTAATGCTCACGAATTACCATTTTTACTTGTAAATGATTGAAAAATTTTAATTGACACAGGATCGAAATATAATTTTGTTAGAACTGATAATAACACGTTTCCATGTATTAATGTTAAAGATTTCGAATTTAAAATCAAAACTCCTGCTGGCGAAACAACTGGCTCTTCACGTGCTGTTTAAGATTTAAGTTCTGTGCATGCTAATTCAAGTGAAGAATTATTTTTTGTACATGATTTCAGTTCAAATTACGATTTTTTTTTGGTCATGAGACTCTAAGTAAAATGGGAGCTCAGATTGTTTTCCAAACAAATTGCATGATTACTAATAAGACATTGAACTTGAATGGTCTTACTCCTGTTAAAATATGAGAAGGTATTAATAATCTCAGACTACCATTAATAAACAGATGAGACTCTCAATTAGAATAACAAAAATACCTACTTTGGAACTTAATGAAATTCTTGTAAATATTATTGATAAACATTTTTGTGAATTAGAATACTTCTCGATATTGACAAAGAAGTAAATATTGAATGTCTTGAAATAGAAGAGTGCGAATTAATTGATCATTCTCCCTCTGAGAATTCACTAACTCATGAAGAAATTTCATATATTATTCGTCTGGACCATATAGATCCAAGTGACAAAACAAACATTTTCAATTTAGTTCATGAATTCAAAGATATCTTAAAACTCGAAAATGCTTAACTAACTGCCACTCATTTGTTGAAACACAAAATTGAAAAAACTGATGACTCACCTGTTTATACAAAAAATTATCGATATCCTGTAGCTTTCAGAAATGACATTAAAATTGAAGTTCAAAAGTTACTAGATGGAAAAATCATCACACCTTCCAACTCACCCTATAATTCCCCTCTTTGGGTAGTACCAAAAAAATTTTATTCTTCTGGTAAATGCAAAGTGCATCTTGTTTTGGACTACAGAAAATTAAATGAGAAGACAAAAAGTGACAAATCTCCCCTTCCAAACATAGAAGATCTTTTTGGAAAAATTGGTAGAGCTATTTCTCTAGTTTGGACTTAGCATCAGGCTTCCATCAACTTGAAGTAGAAGAAGCTGATATTTGCAAAACTTCTTTCAGCACAGAAGGACATTATGAATTTGTTAGGATGCCATTCGGATTGAAGAATGGTCTTCCCAGCTTCATGCGCGCTATGAATATAATTTTTTGTGACAAACCAAACGCTCTAGTCTACATGGACGACATAATTGTATTTTCAGACTCATTCGAAGAACACCTTAAAGATTTAAGATGAGTATTCAAAAAATTGAGACAATACCAGTTGAAAATTCAATTAGACAAAACAAATTTTTGTAATATGGAATTATTATTTTTAGGACACATTGTATCTAAAGATGGAATTCGTCCTAATCCTGCTAAAATCGTAGCTGTTTCAAAATTTCCAATTCCAAAGACTGTCAAAGAAATTAAACAATTTCTTAGTATGACTGGTTTCTACAGGAAACTAATTAAAAACTACGCAAAAATCGCCCAACCACTTACCAGAGCATTGAGAATAGATGAAAAAATTGATATTAATAATTCCAAATATATAGAAATCATTCAAAAATTTGAAGCAAGCCCTTTGTAATTCTCCTATTTGACGTTTCCTAATTTTGATAAAACTTTTACTTTGACAACCGATGCCTCTAATTAATTATGCTATAGGTAGCGTTTTATCACAAACAATAAATGGTATCGAACTTCCAGTATCATATGCATCTCGTACACTCAACAGAGCTGAATGTAATTTACCTACTATAGAAAAAGAACTTCTAAGCATAGTATGGAGCATAAAACATTTTCGTCCTTATGGTAGGAGATTCATAGTCAAAACTGATCATAAACCCCTCGTATGGCTCAGAAATTTGAAAGAACCAAATTCTAAACTTATGAGATGGAAATTACTCCTTGTAGAATACGACTTCACAGTTGAATATTTGAAAGGAAAATCCAATGTTGTCGCGGACGCATTATCCCGAAATCCAGTTAACGTTTCTGAAGTTTTAAATAATGAGATAGTAGATTTTAACACTCTAACTGAACTTTATTCCAAAAACATAGCTCCTTTAAATTCTCCAGCAAACTCTCTTGATGAACCAATGGATCAAGCTATAGACTTAGATAGAGTACTAGTAGAATTTTCCCAAATCAAGATACTCAAGATAATGAAGAAATTAATCTTCCACAAAATAATGATGACAATAACTCAATAGTAACGATTCACTCACAAGAATCATCTGATGATAGAGCTGCTATAAAGCCTTAAAAGAATATATTTCAAAATATCCGATTCCAGAAACAATTTCCATGGATGGAGGAAAAGAATTTGACAATGCTCTAGTTAGACAATTACTGGCATTATATGAAATAACACCACATTACACTTCTGCAGGAGACCCTGATAGTCAAGGTTCAATAGAACATGCACACTCCACACTCATTAAATTACTCACTGGACTTGGAACTGAAATGCCACAAGCAACCTAAAAAAAATTAGATCTTGCTCTGATAACTTATAATAATTCTCTAAACTCATCTCATCAAATGACTCCTTTAGAATTGACCTTTGGTAAATTTAAAAAACTTGAATTCATCAGAAAAAACTGCTGTCCAAATAACAGAAGAATCAGCAGACAGATATTTCCAAGAGTTAGAAACTTTTCGAGGCTTCGTGAAAAATAAAACAGACAAAGAAAAGCAACAGAGAACTGAAAAATTGAAAAAAAAAATCGAGAGGAACAACCAAAATACCCAGATGACGTTAGATTCGTGAGGAGCATTCAAAATAAAATATATCTCCCTAAATATTTTGAAGCAAAAGAAATTGGTAAAAATATTTATCAATCTCTCAGGAGTACCCTTAAATTGCATCCCAATAGGTTAAAACGTCCTAGAAAAATTAAAATGAAACGAATTGTTACAGATAATAATATGGCTTCTGATACTAATCCCTCTCCTACCCTTGGTCCAAGCGTACGAGTTAGTGGATCTGACTAACATCGCCAGAATAATACCAGTGGAAATTGAATGACATATGTATATAAATGATCCTTTCACCTTTTTACATTACTTTAATATAACTAGTATTGAGACAGAGATCGATAATCTATCCGACTCTATAGATAAGTTACAAAATGTGTCATCTTATCAATTGAAGAAAACTTATCACTCCTTTCATGCAATTATGTGATAATCTTGTTGAAAAATTAAGTCTATTGTTTTCAAAGTCTTCATTGTCTCGTAAGAAGAGAGGACTCTTTAATGGATTAGGAAATGCTATTTCATGGATAACTGGTCACATGGATGCAGATGATAAAAAACACTATGATAAGATAATTGATAGATTAGAAACAAATGAACAAGTACTTATTGAAAATGAAAAGTATTGTTGTAAATAATAAATTAATTGATAAGTTTAATGATGATTTGAAAGTAATTAATAGTAATAATGAAATTATTAAGAATGTAACTTTATTGCAATCTACTGTATTGAATCAAATTCTTGCTGTATTTCTAATTAATCTTAATCTTGAATTAACGGAAATAAAAGTGAACACATTGTTGGATAGTATTGAATTTTGCTACAATTCTAAAATTCATTACTCTATTATTCATATAAAAGATTTTGAAAATATCACAAGTTCCCACAGAGGTAATGTTGTAAGTGACAGTATTGAAACATTATGGAAACAGTTCAGTCCATTGTACTATCTCACAAATTTTATAACATATTTTATTTCTGTTCCAAAGAAAAGTGCATTGTTTGAGACCTTCTGTATGATAGAATATCCTGTACTTCTTGACAACTATTGTTATAGTATAAAGGTCAGCAAAAAAATTGTTTCCATATCTGAATCAGGCTTAATGTCTACATGACTATGATGCCTCTTACTGTAAATTATACGATATGTCAATGACTCTTGTATTCTCGATATTGTAGCAAATAATGACTTGACCAATTGTCAAAGATTCACTATTGTGAATCCGACTCCATTCATTCAATATGATGAAGTCTGCAATTGTATTTATGGATATGGGCAATATCAAAATTAATAATGATAAAATAAATCCGTCAAAAACATTTCTCATTCATTTGAATCAAGGTGACCAGATGAAAGACCAACATCTTCCATCCACTTCAAAAACTTCAAAATATTTCAAGCTAATGAATATTCCTGTGAAAATTCAAACGATTTCAAACAATATTAATAATTTGAAAAACATGTATTTTTTGAAAAGCAGGATTCCAATTTTGATGATTTATCAATGTTTAATGAAGTTAGTTAGGTACTCAAAATTTGTATTTCTTATTATTTGTGATAAGCCAGAAATACTGTTGGAATTATTCCGCAAAAGAAATAAATATTAGTTCCTTTAAATAAGCACTGAATAAATAGGAAAACAGTGCATGAATTTGTAAGGCAAGTAGGCCTATATTAATTTGCATGTCTGAAACGGTTGGGCTGATTTCCAAGTAGCCATGGCAATACAGAGCTGATATACATTGGGGTGTATTTTGGACTGTCTAGTGTCGCAGAGTGTCTAGTATGGGTGTATTTCGGACCGTCTAGTGTCGCAGAGCGTCTAGTATGTCACAGCGTCCAGTTTTCAAACCATCTAGTTCTCTGTGTCAGGTGGTCTAGATTGCAGACCCTCTAGTTTCTTGCGTTACGCTGTCGCAGAGCGTCTAGTTTTCAAACCGTCCAGTTCTCACTTCGTCTAGTATGCTCGGTTCCAATTAAAGTGGACTCCTCTCGCTACGCCCAGCACAGTGGCGTTCAATTTCGCCATAAGATATGATTCAGTATTTCCCATCACTTCTGTCTCAATTAGCATAGAACAAGCTGATAGATTGATTTGAATTGAATTGAATTGAATTTATTGCCACATAAAAAAACAGAAACATTACAAATATCATTGTACAAAATAATTATTTGTCAATGATTTGATTACAACTCTAATGATAAGGTCCAATATAATAAGTGTCCCAATCTCAATTAATTAATACAAGGTAGAAGATTGATTTCTTAATGAATTGTTAACAACTCTGATGATAGGGTCCAATAACAAGAATTCTCTATTGAAGTACTTGAAATTTCTTGTATAAATTAGCCTAGTAATACACAAAATTTTATTCCAAGACCATCCTTTTGACGGAATACACATGGCAGTTCTTTTAAAAATATAACTACAGCATATCAATAAATTGCTCAATTGATCAAACTGAACAAAATAGATTATTTTTGTAAAAATTATGAGAAACAAACTGTTTGAAAATAACTACTGTGTAGTTATTTCAATATCTGCTATTCCTTTTAACTTTGTTTCAATAAATCACATAAGGGTATACCCGTAAGGGTCTCCCCACCACGAAAAGCCATACGAATTTACTTTAATAAATCACAAGTATACTGAATTGTTTCTTCTGTTTATTCCTAATCAATCCAATTCACATCATCATCATCATTTCAATGTAGCCTAAATCACAAATCATGAGTTACAACCTATACTTATTTGGAATTTTTAAAAGTTCATTGCATAAATCGAGCTTGAAACAATGAAAAAGGTTAAATTAAATGATCAATATGACTAAAACATTCATGAAATATGAATAGGTTTATCAGTGTTAAAGCTTCTACGATCTTATTTCCATCAAATGAAAGAGTTAAAACGTATTGTCAAATTGCTTTATAGAGTCCTTCAAATTTCTTTAAATGCTGTTCAATATACTTAGGCATCCGGAAAGTAATACCCGTTTTGAAATTTGAAAAAACCAAGTCTTTTTGACAAACATGCTTCACATACAAAAAAAAAACTGAAGGACTTTTTGGCAGGATATATTTTGAAAGTGACAAAGAACTGGAAGCAGCAGCTATCACTACACTACCTCAACACTTGAGATGAGTGACTTCTTATCTTATACAAGTGTGGTCCCAGCTCTAAATTTGAGGGGGGGGGGGTCATGAATGATTTTTTGCTGACCTTTTTTGCGAAAATTCCCCTCCACCCTCTCTTTCCCACCGCCCGTAAGCGTGACCAGAAATTTCTAGTGAGGGGGGTACAAACTAGCCCTCCCCCCTCACTAACAACAATGATAATGTACTACCTCAATCAGATATTATCTTTGACTTCATTCCAAGACACGCCACTTAAATTCATTCTAAAAATATTTTTCTTGTTGAATTACAATGCTTTTATCAAAGTAATAAATTATCATATGAATGTATGTCACAAAAGATAAAAGAAGTGAATTCGAACACAATACTATAACTTGGTGAAAGGTTCCGATAAGCCTGCCCTTAATTGTGACAGACAAACTCTATAGTCTACCTTCACAGTAGGCCCATATCTCAAAGCTGTCTTTTCACAATTATGATGAAAAATATGTGGCTCTCATGCTCAAAAGGGGGTCCAGGGGCCCTCCCTCCGAAAAAGTAACCTATCTATAGCCACATTTTGATCGTTTCTAGACTTAAAATCCTCCTATTTTAACTCATTTTACGGGTTAAAGTTAATAGTGCTTGATAACTGTGAAAACTGTGCTTGAGTCATCGCCAAGGGGGTAGGGATCGGGACCGTGGAGGGATAGTGAAATGAGAGACGCTCATATTTACTAATCTATAAAATAGAATGGGGTGAAAAATGTAGTCATAGGCTTTACTGAGGTCAACTAGAACGATCAGATTCAACTCTTACCCATCCAATGCCCGAATATCATCAGTGACTCTCAGAAGGGTACTAAGTCCCTCTCTAAAACCAGACTGAAAGTCACTGATCAAACCTTATCTAGCAATGAACTTACTCATCTGGTCATGAACAAGAATTTCTAAAACTTTGGTAAGCACTAGGAGATACTAATAGACCTATAATCAGAAAGAGAAATAGGATTAGGAACTTCGTTCAAGGGGATAACAATTGAGAATTTCCAATCATCAGGGAAAACAGTCGTGAGCAGGGAAGTGTTGATTTTTTTAAATCGATAACCAATTTGAAATAAATTTCAACTGGTTTTAATCGGTTTTAAACTCGATTTGATAACTTGGAAACTGTCCATCGCCAAGGGGAAAGGGATCGGGATCTGGGGAGACCAGCTTCGCCCTTATGTCTCTTCCAGTACATAAACGCAATTTTATCCCCCCCCCCCCATCCTGGGACCTTTCTTGCTCAAATTGGTTAGGGCTACCCTTGAATTGATATGAAACATTCTCATACTTACATAAAGATTCAAAATAAATTACAATAGCCCATTTCGACATTTCTTGGATTGGTGGGGAAAATATTTTTGTCAATAATTTACAGTACATCGAATATTATCCAGCTGATTGCACTAGGCTATCAGTATTATGGTTCATATATGGGAATTCGCCCATCAAATTCTGAATCTAAATAAAGCAGCTGATTCGATAATTGTCTTGAATACTTTTGAATGTCTCGCATAATTATTATCCAGCTGATTGTATCATGCCTTTCTATCAAGTGCAACAAAAACTATCGTACATTACACGGCTGTAAACTTTTGCCGGTTCTCGCATATTAACGTTTCTGCACTCGGCTGCGCCTCGTGCATAAACTTTCATATTCTCGACCGGCAAAACGTTACTTTCCAGCCTAGTGACGTAATATACTAATTTGAAACTGAAGTGAGAAGATTCAGAAGTACTAATAACTTCATAAAATGTGTATCACGACACAATTCAAGTCACTGTGATGATAGACTTTACTTCCTGGAAAAACTGAGTCTCAGCTCAGAAAATTGAAGTGACTTCAACCTCCTGACTGCACACAGTAAAGCTCTAGACAGTTGAATAGAAGGCTATTAGATTAGTCTCTTTGGAATGGATTTTAATAATAGAAGGTACTCCAAGTCTCAAGTTATCTTGGTAGTGTAAGCTGTACATGTATGGGAATTTTGCAATTTCCTATTCGATTTCGATTTAATTTCCTATTCGAATTCGATTTCAAAATCGTTCATAATAAACTATGAGCATACTTACTATTATAAAAATTAAACTAGGCAGGAAAGTGATTTTATTTATTCCAGTTGATTTTTTTTTTTTTTTTTTTTTTTTTTGTTGATTGGAGTCTCCAAGACGTAATCTGCAAAAAAGTACACGAATCACACAAATAGATGCGAATCTCCGATGAATGATTTTTCGCCAGGCCAGATTCTGCTTTTATCAATTTTCAAACAGCTTGTTTTGGATTTTTTCACTTTTCTATAAATTTATTTACAGTTATTTCTCTAGCATTTTGCAAGTTATTCCTATAGACATTTTCTTATATTTTGGAAATAGGATTCAAAAGTAAAGTATTTCACTCCTATTCTTGTTAATATAAAAACCATTGAACTTGTTGTGGATTTATTTTTCCAGAATAAATTCAGTCTTCATTGAATTACTTGAAATTGCTATATCTTTTGTCACCCAATTTAAATTGTTTTGGCTTCACTATCTTTTCTTGCTCCTTTTCGTCTATTTTCTACTTTTGACTCGACCGTTTTGCATTCTGTCTGTTTTTAACGCATTTACGGCTGAACGCGTGAACCGATTTCTTTTAAATTTGACATGAATGTTCCTTTTAGTAATGCGCAGCGATGTATACATACGTTTTTTTTTCAATTCTACCCTTTTGGCCTTCATTATAGTAATACATTTTTTGTAAGTAAAAGGCAATTTTCTCTCAAGAACGGTGCGCCCCTCCGAGCCTTGCGCCCTGGAGCGACTGCTCCACTCGCTCCATTATCTGTACGCCACTGAAGTAAGTGCTAGCAAAGCATGCTCTGTGAACTTGCCAATCTCAGTAACTTACTTTCTGTTATCCATTTTAACGAGATTCAGTAATCAACCTGTCTTACTCGCAAAGAAATGATGATAGAAGTGTTGGCTAGATGGAAGATGGCGAGCCGGCGTAGCCTAGTGGACTGGAGCGTCGCAACTTCAGTCTGCTATCGCTGCTCCGGTCATGGGTTCGATTCCCATTCCATCTAGCATTTATTGTATCATCCTTCACCTCATTACCCACGCAAAAGTCATAGACTTATCATCAACAGAAAAAAAGATGTGGATTCAGGGTTTATTTGATATAAAACCATTGAATACTCAACTATTATATTAATATTACTATTAAACGTATTATTTATTGTAAACGCACAGCCGAAAACTTACAAAAAGACATAAATACAATAATTATTGGCTACAATATTTCCAGAACAATTAATTATATACCGGTATCCTAATCCTAAATATAGGCCTACATAAACACATGTTTATATAGAAACAATTCCAATTTTGCTAGGAAGAATGAAGTAAGCTATTTTCTGCGCTGTGTCAATAATAACTTCCGGAAGCGATAAGCAAGCATTTTTGTTTTGTTTTTCATTTTCATTTTTGAAAATTTATTTTTGTTGCGTAGCCAGGATTGGATTTTTTTAAATTTAGTGGTGTAGATGCTAATCTAGACCACTAGTTTTGAATCAATTCCAAATTTGATTGAATTGGGGCTTACACTTTGATTCAATACTAATTGAGAGAATCAACTCTCGCATCATTAGTTAGACCAATAATTTGTTGAATCAAGCTGATTTTCTTTGAATTAACCTGCAATTTTTCAAACTGCTAAATTTCAAACATCATAATATTAATAAATACTTATTATTGTCTATCTGATCATTTATTTCAATGTAGGCTATTTGGACAATAAAATCATAATAGATAGGAATAATATGAAATGAAAAGTCGATGATTTGATTAGCCTGCTTGGATTCCAGTGCTGCTACCATTTTATTTGTTGAATATTAGATAGAATCCGGATTCAGTAGGATATTATGCAGTCATGTTTAGAGATAGGTGATCATCTTAGTTATTTTATTATATTTACTCAATCTTCTTGTAATGCAATGTCTTTAAGTTTTAAATTGAAATGTAGGTCCACAAATTGCATACACTGTTCCAGTAATCATGTTTTATGTGAAACCTATCATTTTAATTCAGGATCCTGATTGAACTCATTGTAATATATTGTTTAGCCTATCACTTGTCATGGTTAATCGTGTTTTATTAAAATTCTATCTGATAGCAGGGTACCCGTCGTTTACGTGATACCACGTCGAATTTGGCTTTTCTCCCGTTATCTCAATGACACCTTCCATCTTGGTATATATACACTCACAACTTGCGAAAGTTCCAGACTCACAATTGCCTGCACAGCCTTATTGCTGTACTAGCAGCAGTAACTGATGCTAAATTTTGGTATGAGATTGAAAAACAGTATTTGAGAAATAGAGAGGGGATGAACTAGACAGGAAATAAGCAATTACCGGCGCGACAGCCCGGCGACACCAAACAAATATTGCCGTATCGAGACTAGCCATTTTTATATAAATAATTCTACAAACTTTATGTATGACTCATCCTTTCCACCCGAACCTAAATCGCGCAAAAAAGGAAGAAATTCAGATTCCAGATTCGTGGCCACACACTAGCCCATTTATCTAAAATACTCGAAATTGAGGAAGTTCTCTTTATTAGCTGTGAAATGTATGTGTTTCAACCTTTCACCCAATAAAAAAGACATTCTAGAGTGGCAGAAAAATATTTCTAGTACTGTATTATTATAACTTAATCACATTATATATGGAAAATTTCCACCATAGAATAACATCATTATTAAATGGAAGAAATGAACCGAGCTCCGCTCAGGGAGACTGTGTTTCAAGTGTTTCATAGAAAAACATTGGACAAAACCAATTTCATTTTGCATTTGAAATCATTTCTGACTCACAAATGTTGTGCTAATCTTAAATTTTGGATAGAAATACGGTATACAGATACAGAAATTGCTCACTTAATGTAATAGGATTTTACTCTTGCTACCTAGGTTTTTGATTCACTTGAATAAAACTACATCCTTCATTTTTTCTATCATTGAGATCCACTGAAATACTGTATCACAAACTCATAAAAAAGTTATCAAAACAGTTTGTTCCTTTTTACTTGTTCGTTACCTTTGCGCAACGGGGTCGGTGGGGGCCTTATCAACTGTCAATTTTCCATGGTCTCAATATTCAGTTCAATGAAAGTTATATAGAGCTCACTGTGATTCCGTAAAACAAATACAGTATGACTTAGTTATAACATCATTTATTGTCAATATTATTGACGCTGTATCAGAGTGAAACTGTAGAAGGGCTACCAATTCATCAATAACACAGGAGAAATAAAAAGTTACGATTTTTCATTAAATACATACTTTATTCAAATACCTACTCAATATGTTGAATTCGATTTGAGGGTTTTCATTTCGAGTCTTCCTTCATGAACACAATCTAGCAAAAACAGGATTCTACAAACATTTCATTTATTAAAAAATTCACCAAAACTCTTGGTAAAAAATCATACTGGCTTAAATTCAGACATAATAATTATGAGCTAATTATAGGCTATTGTGCTTCTATAATAATTTTTCATCATTGCACATCGCTGTACAATCCAGAAAAAAATGTAGCCTACAATAGTTTTTGGATTTAGACAAAGAAGATAGGGAACTTGTGCTTGCTTGTACAGAATGATTCATCATGAATCCTTGTCCTACTTGTCTAGCCTGTGTACCGAGACTTCTCCATTCCGGGGGTCCGGTCCACTCAAAATTCCTTGAATGGTAAATGAAATAAATTCACTTGAAAACACTACCGACTCATATCAAGAACTTATTTTTGAGTAGTGGATGGTTCTATGACTGCTAACGTGTTCTACTCAACGATTTCTATGGGGCTACATAAATATTTATGTATAGAAATCGTTGAGTCTTCCTAGCAATAGAAGATAAGTCACGTAATACTCGTGACAGCGGTTAAAACGGTGACCGTTTGACTGTTTTCAACTTTTCCAGCTGCTCTGATATTGTTTACAGCCATTTACCTTTGTAGCTGAGACTGTAGGTTCTCTCATCTTTCATCAACATCAATCACATTACACACGCACAAGCTTTAAACTTTTGTAGATACTATCCTCCGCAAAAAACTGCTAAAAATCAGTTTTTGAGAGTTTCTTTCCCAAAACTTTCCCCCCCAATCCCTCTCCTATTGATTGCAGTGGATACAGCGAACTCCATAACCCGAATTTGAATTTCAAAAAAATGGAGTACATGTCCATAAAAAAACTGGACAAAATTTGCGACATTTTCCTGTTAAGACATGATATAGATATTCATTATGGCAATGATAGTGAAAACATAATTTCCAATGTCTATTGATTTTGAAATCAAATGATTTATGTACGTACAGCTTCCATAATTCGTGAAATTTTTTGAGAAGAAAACCCTGCATGTTCAAAAATAATTAAAAATGAGACTTGATAGACAAATATTCCTGCAATATGGATAGATTAATAAAAAATAAAGAGCTTGAATTAGGAATTATGAAATCAATAAGAAATATTTCTTTATGTAGAGTTTATCCAAAGCTACTCGTATTTGAAAAATCGATTTGAATTTATGATTTTCAGTTAGAGCTGAAATCAACGTAATTCAATTCTGACATATGATATAGAATATAATGTCTCTAACTGACTCTAACCAAAGGCAGGCTCAACGGAGCCTTTCCCTTAATTGTAAGTTATTATAACATAAATAGTTATTCTTATTGTAAGTTATTGAAAGTATTTGCAGTATATTTATCCAGTGTAGGCTATAGGATAGTAATTATCCACGGAATTGTATATTTCTGTTATAAATTAAGCTAAATATTGCTGTAGGCCTATATTGAAAACGTTGTATACTGTACATCAAAATGAAACTTTGTAAATATAGCACTATAGCAATTAATAACATTGAAAGAATAACAGTGAATAACTGTAGAAGAAAAACTAAATCGTTAAACAACTTGAAAGGAACTAAGTGCTTAGTTTTATTTATCCAACTTGTAAACTCTGCTCCTAATTCAAAGAGAAGAAGGTTCACCTTATAGAGATAAAATTTTGAAATATAAACTCAAGATAAGATCTCTATCTACAACTTTCCCACTTTTAAAACTTTCCATGAAAATGGGAAAAATTCTCTATTAGAGTTTTTTTTCAGTTCACATTTCAAAATTTTTGAAACATTTTAAAAGCTGAACGACTGCTTCAAATTGATGTTTATTTGCATTGTTGGGATCACGTAATACCATTTGTCAAGTGTACCAAAATTATTTTTTTTCGTTGGAATTCAGATAGTGAAATGGCATTGTGAAACGATATGGAATAATTAGAACGTGTGATTACAGCTGGCGGGCTCTATTTTAGTCGGTAGCTGACTGTACCGGCCTGGCTGCTATGGAACCTAGTCGATATGAAATATAGAGGAAGTGAGACGCTAGTCGATGTGAATACTAGACGATCTGAGACGATCAGCGCATGATACTTCCAGCCGTCTCACATACTCCAGATTCGTTTTAAAATAGCACCTAGACGATCTGAAATCTAGACGATGTGAGATACTCCCTCTAGTATGTCACAGCGTCGAGTTCTCAAACCATCTAGTTCTCTGTGTCAGATGGTCTAGATTTGCAGACCCTCTAGTTTCCAGCATTACACTGTCGCAGAGCGTCTAGTGTTCAAACTGTCTAGTTCTCACTTCGTCTAGGTATACTCGGTTCCAATTAAAGTGGACTCCTCTCGCTACGCCCAGCACAGTGGCATTCAATTTCACCATAAGATATGATTCAGTATTTCCCATTATTTTTGTCTCAGTTTGCATAATACAAGCTAATAGATTGATTTGGCAATGATTTTATTACAACTCTAATGATAGAGTCCAATATAATAAGTGTCTCAATTAATTAATAAAAGGTAAAATATTGATTTCTTAGTGATTTCATAACAACTCTGATGATAGGATCCAATAATAAGAATTCTCTATTGAAGTACTGTACTTGAAATTTCTTGTATAAATTAGCCTAGAAATACAACAAAATTTATTCTAAGACCATCCTTCTGACAAAATACTCATGACATTTCTTTTAAAAATATAACTAGACCAATTCAGTTACTCAATTGATTAACAGAACAAAACAGATTATTTTTGTGAAAATGTGAGGAACAAACTGATTGAAAAGAACTACTGTATTGTCAATAACTCCTATTAAATGGTTATTTCAATAGATCACATGTATACTGCATTGTTTCATCTGTTTATTCCTAATCAATTCAATTCACATCATCATCATCATCATCATTTGAATGTAGCCTCAATCACAAATCATAAATTATAACCTACTTATTTGGGATTTTTAGAGAATTTGGAAAAGTTTCACTCCATAAATCGAGCTTGAAACCATTCATGAAATAATAAATATTAATAAATAGGTTTATCAGTGTTAAGTCGTTTGTACATGATCAATTTTCTATCAAACAAAAGAGTTAAAAAGTATTGTCAAATTGCTTTTGAGTCCCTCAAAACACTTTAAATATTGTACAAAATAATGAATAATAAGACGAAATTGTCACAACCACATTTATTAAAACTTCGAGAAACTAGTTTCGGTTGTTACACCATTATCAAACTGAGTTTGATTGAGATTGATAATGGTGTAACAACCGAAACTAGTTTCTCGAAGTTTTAATAAATGTGGTTGTGACAATTTCGCCCTATTATTCATTATGGATACCTTCCACAATATCACCTTCGCCATTACTAAGATTGTACAAAATACTTGGAGCATCCGGAAAGTAATATCCATTTACAAATTAAAAATAAACCAAGTCTTTTTGACAAATATGCCTCAAATATAATAGGGGAAGTGATAGCCGAGTGCCATAGCAGGTATCTGTTCAATCAGAGACAAGCCAAGAAACTCCTGGACGCTCTTTGTAAGGGTGACCAATTGGATTGCCCAGCAAAAAAGACTCTGTTCTCTGCTGTAAAATCACTTCCTGGTGGTTCGGAACCCACCTAAAATATTAGGTCCAACTCATCAATCACCATCATCCAATTCATTAGCCACGCACTGGTCTCAGACCTATGTGGGCTTCATCTTCCGAAAAAAATATAAACTCAAGGACTTTTTGGCAGGATATAACTTGAAAGTGATGAAAAACTGGAAGCAACTGTCACTATCTTATCTGATTATCTCAATACACTGGCGGCAGAGGAGTGTGAATCTGTGATTCAAAACCCATCACACTTTATGAGAAATGCTTAAATTTGCGAGGTGACCACGTGGAGAATAGTAAAAAGTTTGTTCTTTTCAACCAAAACAGGCATAGGCCTAAATATTCGCTAAATATTTTTAATTTCAAAAAGGGGATTACTTCCGGATGCCCCAAGTATAGGAAATTGGACATTATTTAAAGCGAATTGAGATTATGTAGATCAGTAAGTTGATAAACAATATGGAGTTGATAAGCAAAGAGAGGGGATGTACTAGACAGGAAGGAAGCAATGACCGGCGCGACAGCCCGGCGTCACTAAGCAGATATTGCCGTATCGAAACCAGACAGTTTTTTTTATAAATAATTCTACAAACTTTATGTATGACTCATCCTTTCCAGCCAAACCCAAATCGCGCAAAAAAGGAAAGTGAGAAATTCTCATTTCAAATTCTGAGATTCTCTGAAATACCGTACTGAACCACAAATTTATAAACAATTTATTTAAACAGTTTCTCAATTCAGTTCAATGAAAATTATACAGAGCCACTGTGATTCCGCGAAAAACAACTCTACAGTATAACTTATTTACAGGGGCGCACCCAGAGTCTTGGTTTGTTGGGGGGGGGGGGGGGGTGCTTTCCCGTATTACTAGGTAAATTTTGGTAGCGAGGGGGGGGGGTGTGAAACTCGGATTTTGCATGCCCCTTTTTTTAGATTGTTGCCCAATAATGCTAATGGTGAGGAGAGAAGGTTTCATTATTTGACTTTTTAAAGGGAATCAGCTATGGGGGAACAAAATGTGTCCATCATGTGTTTTTTTTAATACAGTGTTACAAGAGTTCAAGGTAATTCTCAGACTACAGAAAATAAAAAAAAACACATGAATGTAGGTCTGGAAACGCATTGTTTCAGAAATAAAGAGGGCGGAAGATTACGGCTATTCTCATCATTCATTCAGAAATATCTAAGGCCTTCGCATGTAGGTGGTGTGAATTCAATTGAAATTAGCTGAAACGTGCTACAGGATTTACTACCATACATTTTTATGTTGCCAACATCATTTTGAGACTGGTACTTGGGTAATGAAGCGAACGAAACATGACAGTCTGAACACGAATTGAGACTACATAATCTTTGAATTCGTGGGATATTTTACAAAACTTCATAAAATGATAATGGAAACACTTTTTTTCATTGTAGGCCTATAGTGGATTAATCAAACTAATTTTCAATTGTAGCAACGGCGACCACATTATGTAACCACTTGAATATGTAATCATCTGTGCCATGCATGTAAAGGGCTGCGTAGCTCAGGTAAAATGAAATGAATTTTTATCTCACAACAAAATATAATATTATTTTATTAATTTGACTTCAATACAAGTTATGAATAAGGGGATTAGCAACTCGCTTAGCATATCTAAATATTTAAAATGTTAGAGTAAGATTGAGAAAGCTAGATGTTGATTAGTTATGGGGCTGGCCTATTATTTAGTTCATGAATGAAATTGTAAAATCAACTGAGGTCTTACCTTTTGTGGTGGGATGCCATGCAAGATGGAATCGCCTGTTCCATCATGCATCCATCAACACAAGACACCAACTCACTGCTCACTACTCAACTACTAACTCATCTACTGGCCTTCCCAGTAATTTGACAATGCCTTAAATATATTAGCAACAAAAATGTTATGAGCATCTCAATGTCAAACACAATTGAATTCATGTATGTCATCGAAATACCTCTGACCTAAATCAACATCTATTGCCTCCTCAATTTCACAATGCGCTTTAAAATAAAACATTCTACTGAAAACAATCCTTGAACCAGATTTGAGAAATAAACTTATACCTCACAAACTTCAATGTTAAAACCAATGGTGACAACTTCTCCCATCCACCTTTAGAACTGGACCCTCAGTTCTGTCCTTATCAGTAATTTCTCAAATTGATTCAATTATTGTCTAAAAATACATCATTACTCTAATTAAATATAAACACCAATACTGACAACTTCTCCCATCCACCTTTAGAAGTTAACTATCAGCTCTGAATCACAATAACATTTCCAACTTTCATAACAAAAAATAAATTTTCTAATTTACACATTATATTTTCCAGTTTTAGCTTATAGTAGCTTGTTTGATTCAATTACTGAACATCAATAACTCACAATATCTTTTCTAGCAAATAGTACAGTAAAATTAGAACACTGACCTTGTTACTGTCCTTAGCAACAAATTAATCCATTACATAAAAAATACAATTTTTTTTCAATCTAAGAAGTCAAGCGAGTGCCTATCTGAATATAATTATTATTTCTGGTTTTCATAACATAGTCAAAACATTTTTCCCTATTATTAGTTTACTGTACTAGACTATTATACAATTTGAAATTTCATAAGAATAATCAAATGATTATTTTTTTCTGATACAATATAAATAATGTCTCCTAAATTCAGTTAACCAGCCAGTTGTAATACATAAGATAATAATAATTGAACAAATACTCTAAACTCTAAACTCTTGATCACAACTTTGAATTTCTCATATAGAAATAAATTCTCATCGTATGGGTTGAGAAAAAAAAAGGACTAAGGTTTATGGAAATTCTGGAATTTAGAGGTTAATGCCATGCATAAGCTCAGCTGCTCCTTTCCACATGGATGTGCTTGTCGATGTGTGTAATCAACTGCTGCTGCCATCGAAATCATCCGCTGTTTTTAATGTCGTTGATGGCTAGAAGTAGTAGATTTTTCGGGGTATTATTCTCCTCCAAATTCTGGTGCATAGTTTGAATGAATCTTCTTGCAGACAGTGCACGCTGATAGGGTCATTTTGCATTTGACCGGGTGGTTTTGTAGGGGCTGCTTGAAGACTTGTTCGACGGCTGCTTGAAGAGATCTGAATCTCCTATTCAGTGATTCCATAACCACTGGAGCTGGTGCAAGCAGTGGGACTAATCACTGCAACTGGACCAGATCGTCAATTTGGAGCTGATGTTGTATCGTAGAAAATTGTTCCAATGAAGGGGGGTTTTTGGGGGGGGTGGAGGGATTCTTGAAGACGCTGTTCTCCACATTTTTTAGATTTCTTGCGTCTTTGGATGTAATCCTTGCAATCGTCGTTGTTCTGGATCACAAAATATATTTTTGAAGAATTCTCCTTGACTTATTGAGAGCTCATATAATATGCACGGCTTCGGATTAAGGAAAGATATTCATGGAAGGGAAACCCATAGTACAAATAAATGATTAAAATAATATAAAAATTAATGACATTCAATAATAAATACGATTTCAAATATCTGGCTGGATGTGCTACAAATAAAATAAATCAAATTAAAACTTTTCACAAATTTTGAAAAAAAAATTTCTTGTTAATTTATCCCAATCAATTTACCAATATACGCAATAACATTGTGAATTATATTTACTTTATTTATAAAAATTATAATCATTCCGGTTTTAAGTAATAACATTTCAAGAACCTAAAACGCATAATCGAACATACTGTACTCAATTATATGCTACAATGCAAAAATCTTTAAATAGATGAAGCTTTTTTTACAATTACTTCTTTTCGTATGCAGTTGACCTTCTAATTACTAAAGATTTAATATGAATAAAAAGTTTATTATCATCTATACAAAATTATATTATTCAAATATACTAACAAACTTGCATTTTCAAATTAAGCCTCTATGCTTATTATTATACAATATAAATAATCTTCGAACCTAGTATTGTACAGCAGTGGGCATCTTAAGATTTGCATGAAATTATTAGCACTTCCAAAACTTATCATTACCTTATTGCGTTTGTATTTCCTAACTACCTATACTTTACGGATTGTGGGTGGCCACCCCTTAAAACTAAGTAATTCAATAAACTATCATATAAATCATATTCAATGTATATATTTTCATATTCAATAATTCAAATTTAACATATTTATTTATAATAGATACTCAATAATATTCTTTTTTTTAAATAACTTTCTTAATCATCTCCATTCACCACTTTAATGGCTTTTTTTCATCAAATATACATAATATCAACTGTGGCTGAACCGCCTTATAACTTTAAGTTCATAATTCTTCTCAATTGAGATACTTTTTTTTGTATCAACTCATAAAATAATCAACAATTCTCTCTTATTCGAATCTTTCAACAATCTTCATCAATATTCAATAATTAAAATATTCTTCAGATATTTTTACCAACGTATCCGATTATCATGTTGTGTAGACGTCATTCCAGTTCCTCACTGGCAGTGATGTAAGTAGTATATACTACCTACATGATTAAATTTATAGCTTAATTTCCAGTAATCATCTCTCATATCATCATCTCATCTCATCTTTCTCATCTCTCATCAAAATTTCTTCTAATAGTTCATGCTCATTTAATAGAATAATTTCTATGTAGGATCTTTGTAGCCTATCATTGCAATAGTAATAATAATTCCTAATCCTTTTCTCTTGAATCATTTCTCAATCAATCATTAAAATACCTAGTTCTTCTGAGAATAAAATTGTATTAGATACATATGAAAATCAAATGCGCATCAAATAAATAAAACAGAACAATTCAATACATATCAGCTTCCATCTTCGTGCATCAACTGTAAACAAACAAATCATAACAAGGCTTTTTTTTATTAGCAACATACTGTATAATTCATTAGTACTGAACTAATGACATGATAGCTGGACTATGCAAGGTCGCCATACCTTGGTATCTCACTAACTGAAATAGTCCTACATAAACTTCGATCCAATAAAAAACTCAAAAATTATCCTTTCAACAAATAAAAAAAAAGTCAACTTTCAATAAAAATATCAATAACAACTGCAATATTTGAATATTTATATGTCAGTACTCTATTTTGAGGAATATCTATCTTCATGAATAGTTTTCCACAGTTCCATGTTTAATACTGGGACAGATTTACCTTTAAATTAAATAATTAATATTTTGTACTAGAAATAAGTGAATGGACCTCGAAAATCATCTAAATTATCATAAAATTCATTAACACTTTATCTCCAACATTTAATTCAATTTTTTTTCTCTTGAAACATCTTCATTATTTAAAATCTCAACACCTACTTTTGCGTGGACTGCTCTTTATTGAATTAGACCTCTCAATTTTACCTATGGTCGCATTTTGTAATAAATTCAAACTGTCAACTGGCAATGTTGAATTTGCAGAACCTGATTCAACTGCTGAACTAGCTTTTCTCTCCAATAACCCTCTATTACTTTCTGGCCTATATTTAGCTTCAGCTTTGTTCTCAATTTTCAAATTACTATCGTTGCATAATTTGGTTGTCATGTTTACTACACTGTCGTTTGATTGCAAAATGTTTTCATTTAACTCATCTTGTCTATGCATTATTGTATTTACATGTAAAAAAATTCCGTCGTATCTATTAGCATCGTTGATTCCAAATTTCTGACTAGCACATTGACCTTTGTGCAAATCTGTGATTTCACTGATTTTATTTTCTACACAATCATTTTCAGATCTGTCATTATTCTCATTCCCTTCAATATGTTCAGTTTCACTATATAAATTTTCTGGAAACGTTTTCCCATTATAATAGCATTTCCTAGTTTCATGCCCTCTTTCATCACAAATCGTACACTTTCTTATATATCTACGTTTATTATATCTTGATTTGTAAAAACAATTACGGGTAAAATGGTTAGTTCTTCCACAAATTTTACAAAACATTCTACTCTTTTGCCTGACACTCTTATTGTAATTATTTTCATAATGCGGATTCATATTCTTATCACATAAATCATTGTTACTAATTTTATCACTAAAGTTTCCTTCATTCAACCCAAAAACATCCTGATTCCTCCACAAATAATCAATTTTTCTACTCAATTCCAATAACTTCTCCAAATTTACATCCTTTCTCGCAGGGTTAAGAAAATCATTCTGATTATTTATCAAGTACTGTGAAAATTCATATTTCTGCAAATTATCTATTACTTCTTCAATTGATTCATTCTTCAGCATAACAATCTTTTCTAAAATATGGGGTGATAATCCTTTTAAAATATATTTTATCTTCCTAGACTCTTTCATTTTAAAATCTACCTTATTACATAGGAATAAAATTTTTACCACATAACTTCTGAAATTCTCACCAGACTCCATTCTACATCTATTCAACTCCTGCTCAAATCTTTCTACATGATAAGAGGGTCGGAAAAATTTTAATAATTTATTTTTTATAATCTCAAACTTCAATTCATTTCCTGCTCTCAATTGCTCACTAATCAGTTCAAAATATTTCCTAGCTACTCCTTCAAGGTAGAAGTACAAATAAGTTAATTGATCTTTTTCATCCCAACCATTAGCTGAGGAAACACGTTCAAAATAATCAAAGAAATATTCAATATCCTCTTCTTTTTTATTCGAAAATATCCAAGGAGTGAGTAAAGGCTTTAATTTATTCGACATTTTCAATACCAGATAGTGCCTTATAATGCTTCTTTTGGTAATATTTACTATTTTTCTTCACAAAAACTTTCTTTAATACTTTTTTATTCTTATTCATGTTCTTCTCCAATATTAGTTTTTTTTTAATGGATGCTTACATAAAGCAACTTTTTTATATATTTGAACCCCAATCAACAACTCTCTTGCTCTGTACTCGGGAAAGTCCAACGGTTGATGTCAGATAATATACACCGACTGAGCCTCCACCAAATATGTAGCAACGGCGACCACATTATGTAACCACTTGAATATGTAATCATCTGTGCCATGTATGTAAAGGGCTGCGTAGCTCAGGTAAAATGAAATGAATTTTTATCTCACAACAAAATATAATATTATTTTATTAATTTGACTTCAATACAAGTTATGAATAAGGGGATTGGCAACTCGCTTAGCATATCTAAATATTTAAAATGTTAGAGTAAGATTGAGAAAGCTAGATGTTGATTAGTTATGGGGCTGGCCTATTATTTAGTTCATGAATGAAATTGTAAAATCAACTGAGGTCTTACCTTTTGTGGTGGGATGCCATGCAAGATGGAATCGCCTGTTCCATCATGCATCCATCAACACAAGACACCAACTCACTGCTCACTACTCAACTACTAACTCATCTACTGGCCTTCCCAGTAATTTGACAATGCCTTAAATATATTAGCAACAAAAATGTTATGAGCATCTCAATGTCAAACACAATTGAATTCATGTATGTCATCGAAATACCTCTGACCTAAATCAACATCTATTGCCTCCTCAATTTCACAATGCGCTTTAAAATAAAACATTCTACTGAAAACAATCCTTGAACCAGATTTGAGAAATAAACTTATACCTCACAAACTTCAATGTTAAAACCAATGGTGACACAATGAACCAAAAAAAAAATCAATTTCTCCTTCAAAACTTGTGAATTCCTTTTATGAAATGAAATCTGAATGTACTCAAAAGTAAAAAACGCGAGTCGAGTTTCATTGAATCAAAGCACACTAAATTTTCATGGATGCTTTTTACTTCCCATTCTTGTGTGTTTTTATATAATTTCAATTCTTATTTTGTGAACTCTGGGTGTGTTTTCGCAATCAATAGCCAAATTCATACATTTCAATCTGAACGACTTATTTTGGCCTTTTTTGTGTATTTCACAGGATTTCTCAATAATAATGGTAGTTAATGTTTTATTTGATTTTTCAGCTCATTTCTCATCAAATGTATTCAAATTACCACCCAAATGAGAGCTCTAGAAGCCTAGAGTTTTCTGAATGAGTACTAATTTATTAATAAAGATAGCTCGCCACTCTTTCGCTATCTTTATTTCTGTAATGAAGCGTTTTCGAACGAATAAGCTTTTCTAATTTGCAGCACACACATATATATACAATAAAAACTTAAAAAACACTTTTAAGTGGAAATTGTGACTCAAGTTATGGCGTGACGGCCGCTTCACTTTGATGTTAAGAGCATTGTCAGACAACCCACAGTACACTGATTCAAGGCACGAGGGTTATGGATGTTGGGAATGCGAGGGGGTGGGGTTATTGGGATTATTTTGTCAAAAAGGGTGTGTGAGAATAAGTTGATTAGATTATTTAAAATGTTGCCAGGTTGTTGATTTGTGTGTTTTTGAACCCCCCCCCTTTGACAAAATAATCTCAAACCTCCCGCCTACTCAAACCCCCCTACCCCCGATGGTAGCAGTGGAGAATCGAGGTAGCAGTGGTACTGTGCATACATTGTCAGAACAGGCTCCGCGAATTCTGAAGAATAGAATATTAATTCGAACAGATAAGTAGTATTTTTGTTTATTATTATTATTAGTATTTATAATATCTTAATAATTTACATCATTAAATTGTCTGATATGAATTAAAGTATTGAAATAAAAAGTCGAATTCTATTTTCGAGGTTAGGTGTACCGATATTGATAAATTTTCTTGTAATTAAATAGTCTCGAGTTGACAATTATAATAATTTAAGTAATACTTCATTAAAAATATAACGTAAATCAATTGAAAACAATTTTTAGCTAAGAAAATGAGTCCAAAAAAATCATCTAAATCAAGTTGTTTAACTAAACCGCAGGTAGCTATGCGTTCTCAAGTATTACTAAAAAAATCTCCAACAGCTCTTAAAGCTACTGTAGATGTAGGAGAAAAGGTTGCTAAACTAATGAGTGATCACACCAAATTAAAAACAAAATTAGAATCATCACTAAAAAATTCTGAGGAAGAACGGATAGGGTTGGTGGATCACATAAAATCTCTGGAAGTTATGGTAAAATTGCAGCAGGAAGACCATAAAACTGAAATACTAAATCTCATGAGTCAATGTAGGTCTATGTCAGAGGAAATCGAAATATTAAAATCAAAAATAAACTTAGCTAATGTAAGATCTCAGAACCTAAAGAATTAGAACCTAAAAGAAATGGGGAAAACATAATTGGTAATATTCAAACGTATAGTCAGGTTTTGCAAACAGCAACTAAAACTAAAGTGAGGGGAGATAACGATAGGAAAGGTAGAGTACTGCTCTTGACATCCAGTCATGGACGAGACTGCAGTGACCTACTAAATAAAAGATTAAAAAATAAGTATGAAGTTTAGAGCTTTTTCAAGCCAAGTGCCCCTATAAACGCAATCGTAGAGTCAGCAAAGGAGCAAACTAAAGATTTTGGTAAAAACGATTTTCTAATAGTACTGGGTGGCTCAAACAATATAAATGAACCTAATCTGAAACATCTTCCTGAAATAAATGGAAAAATTAAAGAGATTGTGCCACTCAGCCAAAAAACTAATGTAATAATAAGTACAATTCCGTATAGGTTTGATAGGCCAGAGCTAAATGAAACCATTAAGTCGACAAGTAAATCAATCTATAATACAATCAACAGCCTAAAAAATAAAAGCTCTAAGCAATTGGGGATTTGTTTTCTAAATGAAAGGCTGAAAAAGCAAAACTTCACTAATCATGGTCTACATCTAAATCAATCTGGCAAAGTAATATTTTGTAATAGGCTGGCAGAGCTGATTGAAAGCCGTTTGCAATCTGCTGTCAATAATTGTCCTAAACAATCATCTAACGAACCTTTTTTAGTAAAGTGGCTCAAAACCGGGAAGGGAAAATAGTTTCAAACGACAAATTCATATCTTCAATTGTATTAAAAGACGTGAATCGATCAGGAAATCAGGATAGCATTAGTGGAAGGAACTCTTGTAACAATCTGATGGGCTCTCAAGGTTCTAAGAGATTAAGTAGATGTACTTCAATATGCAAAAGCAATGATAATGTAATAAGGAATGATAGGGAAGTACTGACTGTGTTCCATCAGAATATTCAATACATTCGTAACAGAATAGATAGAATCGAAGTATTTTTGAAAGAAGAGGCTCCTGATATAGTTATTTTCTCCGAGCATAATTTAAAAGAAGATGAATTGTCACAACTTAATATTCCAAAGTATTCATTGAAAGCGCCGTATTGCAGGACATCTCATCGAAGTGGGGGAGTAGGTATCTTCGTTAAAAATGCTAAGAATATGCAAACTTTCAATTTAGAATATGTAGAGAAATTTGCTGTGGAAATGGATTTAGAAGTTACTGGTTTGAGAGTAAAAATTGACAATAATTTCGAGGTAGCGGTGTTATGTATTTACAGGTCACCAAATGGGGAATGGAACAATTTTTGTGAACTATTCAATAGGCTTTTAGAGATTACTACTACTCGCTTTACAAACGTTATTGTAGCGGGAGATTTCAATACAGACTTTGCAACACAGAATAAAATGACAGTAGATTTAAGGGATATTATATACATGAATAACTTGGAAATAAAAGTTCATGAATATACCAGAGTCACAAGAACACCACTAACAATAATTGATAACATCCTTACAAATATAGATTACTCTAAAACAAGATTAGGCGGCTCAGAACTATCTGATCATGACTATCAAAACTTAGAGGAGGGGTTGCATGGTCATAAATCAATTAAAAAGAGTAGAGTAATGAAAGAAATTCAACAATGTGAACAGGGGAATATAGATTGTTTGAAGCAGAATCTGCTTCAAGAAAACTGGAGTAGGGTTTACAATAGCGATAGTTTAAATAACAAATATGATAGTTTCATTAATATTTTAAGGTTTCATATTACTATGAGTTGTCCAGTTGAAAAAGTCCCTGTGAAAAACAAATTAGACAAAATTGAAGAGTGGATAACTGATGATATCCTTGCAGAAACAAATAGGGTTAAAGATGCATATGATGAATTCAAACTATCTAGAAATATGTTGAATGAAGATAATTACAAAGCTCTAAAGAAAATCTATACAAAAGAAGTCAAAAGAGCGAAATGTAAGAAAACAGCTGAAATTTTGAATAATAGTGTGTACTTTAACACAGCAGTGTGGGATGTAATAAACAAAAATAGGCAAGTAGCTCATGTAGATGCTTATACTAGTGTCCCAGAATAATCAACGAAAATAACAAATATATTGATGATAGTGTAGACATTTGTCATTTCTTCAACAGATATTATCAACTGGTTGCTAAGGATCTTCAAAAATCTCTTAATACAGGTATTAGTGATGCAAACATGAGGAATACTGAGGGGATTCAGAACAAATTAAAATTCCACCCAGTATCCCAAGACGAGTTGTCAAATATCATTGATAGTTTAAATAATAAAAAAACTGTAGGAATGGATGGGGTATCCAGTAAAATTCTGAAAGTATGTAAAGATCAATTGTTAGACCCTTTGATTCATCTGATCAATCATTCATTAGAACAAGGTGTTTTTCCAGATAATTTAAAAGAGGGGAAGATCTTGCCAATCTTCAAAAGTGGTGATAGAGAAAAGGTAGCAAACTATAGGCCCATTGATATTTTAAATGTAATAAGTAAATTTTTGAAAGAGTAGTTCTAAATAGGTTACTTCTGCACCTTCAAGAAGCTAACTTTATCTGTGATGAACAGCATGGCTTCCAGAAAGGGAGATCAACAAAGACAGCCATAGTTTCTCTAGTTGAAAAACTAATAGATATAATAGATTCAGGTGATAAAGCTACTGCAAAGATCTTCTTAGATCTGTCAAAGGCATTTGATTGTGTTAATCATAGAACTTTATTGGAAATACTGCAAAATGTAGGTGTAAATGGTGTTGAACTGAAATGGTTTGAATCATATCTTATTGGGAGAAAACAATGTGTAGAACTAACTACAGTAGTTGGTAATAGTATAGTAAAGAATAAATCTAATAAATTAGAGGTGCAAGCTGGAGTGCCTCAGGGGTCAATACTAGGTCCATTGCTTTTTTTGTTATATGTCAACCGTTTACCTAAAGAATTAATTAGTGGTAGAGCCCTCTTATTTGCTGATGATACATCACTCATTTTCAGCAATTCCATTCTAGATCATTTAGAAATAAGTGCCCATATAGGTGTGCGGTCCATTGTCCAATTTTTAAATCAGTTGAAATTAACTATAAATAGTAAAAAATGCCAATACCTTCAATTCAAAAACAAACATAATTAAAATGAAGATAGGGCTATAAACGTGTTTGTAAACGATAATCAATTAGACCAGGAAGAAAAAATTGCATTTCTAGGAGTTATGTTGGATAGATGATTGACCTGGACTCCATACATTGAGAAAATATGTTGTAAAATTTTATCTGGGGTATTTGTCCTGTGACAGCTCGCTAGATTGAATGACAAAAAGTTACTTTTTACAGCTTACCATGGGCCCTTACTGTCACATATTAGGTATGCTATCTTAGTATGGGGTAATTCATCAAAACAAAATCTTGATAGGGTGTTTAAGATCCAAAAGAAAGCGGTTAGGTGTATAGAAAGAGTAAATAGATTAGATTCATGTAGGATGTTGTTCAAGAGACTTGGTCTCCTAACAGTAACCTGATTATATGTGTATGAAGCTACTTTATATGTAAAAACGAATTATATTAACCAAAATCTTGACGTAAACTATTATAATACAAGAAGCTGAGGAGATTATCACTTGGTGAGTCACAATAGTAGCTTATTCAAACAAAAACCTAGTTATATTGGTAGGAAATTCTACAACAAGCTACCACAGTTTTTGAAGAGTCTTGAAAATATAGAAATATTTGAAAAAAAATTGAATAAATATTTAGTTGATAAGCTTTTTATAGTGTACAAGAGTTCCTTCCACATCAAAATTAAGCCTCACCTCAAGTAATTGATGTAATTATGGTATCCAGTGTGTAATATTGTTGATCTGACTTGTCTTATACTCAGTAACTGGAGTCTCCAAGACGTAATCTACAAAAAAAAAAATATCACAACAGAATAAAAATGTGGATTCAGGGTCTTGGATTGGGTTGAGTGAGGATGAGTGAAAGAGCAAAGAATAATAAAATTAGACTGATTAATCTGATTAACAGTTTGTACTTCCAGAACAATTATATTAAGATTAATACTACACATACAATAAGACTTCACTTCTCAAGTTAAATATGAATAGGAACTTTGATAATCAGTCACATTCACAAATCATCAAATCATGTAAGATAATTTGACTTGAATTTATTAGATAGTATAGCATTGAATGATCTAACCCAGTGATGGGCAAACTACGGCTCGCGGGCCAAGTGCGAGCTGGTTCAATCCGGCCCGCAACATGCTTTTGAGTACACACTAAAATCTCGTATGTATATATTAAAAAATATATATATAATATAATGCGAGATATACGTTTTGCATAACTGAATTGAAAAATATATTATCACTTCTGAGTTTGCATTGAAAGTCTAAAATGTGTTATTAATGAATTGGTGTAGGTACAGCTTACAACAGAACATCGATAGGAAGAAGAACTCAAATTTTATTTGAATTGAAATTTTGCTGTTGAATTATGATGACAGAGTCATAATTGTTATAACAAGTTTCGCGCCTCTGTTCACTGTTGTCAGTGGAAAAGTTGTCATATGTTGAAACCAATACATGCTTGAAATTGGTCAAAAATTACAAACATAAACTAGTTTCATTATTGATCATTCAATACTAAATGGCCCTCACATTGAAAATTATTAGTGTTATTATTTTAATAAAAAAATGTTCAACTTGATTGTTTGGTCTGAAAGGAATTGTGGAATTATTCTTATCCAGAACAAAAAGGAAGTAATTAAGCTTTTAAATTTTTTAGTAAAAAAAATACCAGATGTCAGTGAAAGTCAAAATAACGAAAACAATCTTATTGGTTTGTTTTCAAACTAAATAACAAAATGTATCTATTGAAATAGCTATCATGATTATTAGTAAAACATTCAATATAATATGAGCAATTAATTAATTTCATCCACTTTGGGTGAGGTTAAAAATTCCAATGTGTGTCAAAATGAGTGAATTCATATAGTGTCAATTTTCCAAGCATTTCCGGGGGGGAATACCCCCGAGCCAAACCCCCTCCACTTTGATAAGAATGAGTTTAAGAATTAGATTGCTGAAAAACTGATCTCAGTTGAATCATTGCCTATTTTTGTGAGCTAAACAAGAGTACATACTATATTTTCAATTATTAAGGATAATCATCATTGAGGTAAAAAATTTAAATTGATGACTGAAATGTAAACAAACGAGTTTAATGATAATTGATCAATTTTTTTTGGCCCGTTCACATAATTTCTCATTTTAACTGGCCCTCTCCTTGAAAAGTTTGCCCATCTCTGATCTAACCTTATATCGATATCACTAGAAAGGTAATTATTGTAAAGGCACAGCCGAAAATGTCCAGAAAAACATAAATACGAATACAATACTGTACGATTTTATTCCTCAACGATGAATATAGCCTTAGTATCTTTGCAATGTTCTCATTTCTATCTTTTGTAAATTAGCAGCAATGTCTTGCATGTTGCCAAACTTCAATATTGGTGAGACCCTAGAGAGTTTCTAATCTTTCGGGAAATTACCAAGCATGAGTGGCAAATTGAAAAATGAAATGAAGTTTATGGACAAAAATCAGAGCAACTCTTCACCAGAAAAAGTAGAATACCATCTGGACCACACGATGCCCATACCTTGGGTTTAAGTAATTTGATAGGCTCATCTACACTTCAAATGGAAACAGTGCTTCAATTTATAATACTCTGTTGAGACATAAGCTGTCAGCTCACGCCAGATGACACAACAGAATTTTCATATACTGGACTATCATACACTGCAAAGTGATTGGCAAAACCATTTGCAATAAAATAACCGAAGAAAATCGGTAATTATAAAGTCAATACAAAATTTGAAATGTAGAGATGTCTCAGAAGCCTAAAAAACGTAAAGCTGTAACTGAATTAAAACAAATCAATGCAAAGCTACTTTTTAATAAAACATTCTATTAGAAACAACTCAAAGAATCAATTCAGAAAATTCAATTCAAGATATGATAATTAATGACAGCAATTGTCTAACTTTACTAGAAAGTTTTTCAATAGTAATACAATACCTAATAGTTATCCTCAGAAATTCAAACTAGAATTAAATCCTAATCAATTCACTTGAAAAAATTCAAATTTGATTGAATTGAATTATAATTAATCAATAGGCAACTAAATACAAAAAATTAATTTAATATCGAAGAAAAAATTGAATTACATATAGGAAACTATCCTGACAATCAAACAATATTGAACCAAAAACCCACAAGCCTACAAGAATTACCGAAATACACTAAACAGTTTAATAAGGAAAACCATTATTACTTCAATAAAAAGTTTGCTGAATATAAAACATTCCAAGAAAAAGTGGGAATATATCAATGAACTTCTAGAAATGGGAAAAAGCACAAAAGAAAATAGACTTAATTAAAAAAAAAAAAAATACTGAATGAATATTTTGATAATGTGGCAGAAACATTTGCCAAGAAAATATCAACGAATGTGAATAGTAGAGATGGGAAGTATTAGGTTTTTCTGATACTAAGTATTCTGAGTACTAGTACGTTCTAATACCTATTCCAAATACCTGTTCCAAAATACTAGGTAGTATTTTATATTAGCCAGTTTGCCAGAGTAGACGTACTAGAGTACACGAACAAGAGAGTATCTTACTGCGGTACTGGTACTGTTTCCTACAGCATGAATCTTTATTACTCGTTTTAAATACAGCACGAATCTAATTATTGAGTTGCTCTCAAATGTGCTGTAGCGAAATGAGACGCGGACGGCAAGACCTTGAGACGCTTGAGTAACAAACTACTTTTTAGTACCCATACTCAAGTACTCAAAAATTATTTCTACTGGAAAAGTACGCGCGAACGCCATATGCAACCAAAGACAATCTGGATGCATGCGCCTACAATCGAGTATAGTGAATAGAGGGAGAGCATGAGAGTGAGTGAGAAAGAGTGAGTGAGTAGTTGAATAGTTCTATAACGAGAAATGAGCTATTAATAGCTACTGTACAACTGCAAATTACAAAGCTCCACTCCCACTCCGTAAATTGGAGTGGGGACTTGAAGTCGCGTAGTTTACTAGTTTCTAGAAATACTCACAGATATCTGAGTATTTTGTTCTTCAAATACTAGGTGCTAGTCCGTACGTTCAAATACTCAGTAAAAATACCTGTTCCAGTAAATACGCCTCATCTCTAGTGAATAGTGCCTATCCTAGTTTCTCAATCACTAACACATGTCTACACAACCCTACAACTCAGATTAAATACTAACAATAGTAGTTGATGACCGAGATGAATAACCAGATTTTATGGCCCAAGGGCTATCTATGGATGTAATTCCAGTTGCATATGATGGATATCATTTTAAAAATCATATGTTGTTATAGAAGAAGGCTTGGCTGCCTTTCCTTTTTTTCATTAAATAAAGGCCATTATTTCAATCGGATTTGGCAATAAAAATTACTTTATTGTTTATTCTATTTATATGAAGATGAAGAATGTTTACTTATAAAATTGTCAAAACTATTCTCGAATTTAGTCCTTGACTATATCTCTTTAGCTATTGAAATACCAAGATAAATTAAATTAGACGTTTTGAAAGAAATTCTTTAATGTCCTCCAATACTGCAAAAAATCGTTCTAGCACCATGCCTTTGCTTAGCCATCTGACGTTGTTGTGGAGAAGCAAATCATCAAACTGAGCATTGGTTTCTTTAAGAAATGATTTGAACTTGCGATGCTTGAGAGATGATTTTGCACGTAAAAAGTTGATTATTTTGATAACAGCTTGCATTATATTCTGCAGATTTGGATTCAGAGTGCAACATAAGACACTTTGGTGAATGATGCAATGGTATGAAATTGAATTTACATTGCATTTAGGGTCACTGCTAAGTCTCTGAACTAATCCTCTTCTGCATCCAATCATTGCTGCTGTGCCGTCTGTGGTTACTGATATCACTTTTTTCATATCCAAGCCAACTTTGTCGAAATAGCCCATTGTAGCCTTGTAAAGATCGTCTCCTGTAGTTGTTCCTGACATCGGCAAAATAGTCAGCAGTTCTTCATGGAATTGTTCATGGGTGGTGTCAAGATAACGCACAAAAATAATTAGCTGTGCTGTATCTGTGATGTCGCAGGATTCATCCAATGCCAAAGCAAAGCAATCCATAGCGGCTAAGGTTTCCTTCAAATTTTTGAAACTTTCCTCTCCTAAAACTTGAGTATTCCTCATGCTTGAAGAAGCAGATAATGGAATATGTCGCAAAGTATCAACCACATCCTTTTTATTTTCAAACAAAGCATTTCCTACCTCCAGCATGCACTCTTTTACTATATCAGCATCACTAAAAGGCTTCATATGTTTGGCGAGCGTCCAAGAAATTCGCAAAGAGGCCTCAGAGCATTTTTCTTGCTCGGTCATGGACCGATTCATCATTTGTGTGGATGAAATGTGGTTTGAAAGTAAGCTCTGAATTTTAGTTTTACGGACATTACTCCCCACAGGATATGTTTCTTCAAACGATTTATGTTTAGTCTCATAATGTCGTTTAATATTCGAACTTTTAACAATAGCTACAGTTTGAGTGCATATTAAACATACCAGTACTGCTCCTACTCGGTTTGGCATGGTGAAGCAATATAAGTCTGTCCATTCAAGTTGAAACTGTTTATTTTCCGATTCAACTTTTCTTTTCTTCTTATCCATGGTAAAATAAGAAGGCACAAACCACTGCACTACACACAACAATCCAAAATGTATAAACCGAATGTAAACAAGAACACACAGAAGCCCGAAGAATACACAAAAACAAAACAAAGTGCGTAACTGGTTCGAGAATTCTCAGTATAGACCGAATGCCAATCAAAGACTGGCAACAGAGACAGTGTGACAGCAAATACTGTTTATTTTAGTCATGTTTATTTTTAGTCACTGTGGAGAGCTCAAGGTCAAGTGCTTGGGGAGGGGTAAGCCGATGTCGCTAAGCCGAGGGCTAGATGTCGCTTACATTGGAATAACTATCTCCCTTCTAATTTGGTTAAACTGCTAGTGTTTATTTATTGTTCTGGTTGATTTTTAATAATTCGATTTCATTTAGACTATAGAGGGTTTCTTATGGATTTTTTGTTTTAGGATTTATTTCAAGTTTTTTTTCGTTGATCAGTATGTCATCGCAGTCTGCACAAAACTAGCTGGCGGTCCGGATCCGGACCGCGGTCCGCCATTTGGTGACCACTGTTTTAGATGTTTCTTTCTGAACTATTGAACAGTTATTTGTTAAATATTTTTTGATCGGCCTATTAAAAGTTGGTGATTAATTTTGGAACAGTAATATAGCAACTTCATTACTAGCTAAACATTATTGATTTATATCGTTTCTGAGAGATTTCTCTTGTGTGATATAACTGCATGTTCAGAAATAATTAAAAACGAGACTTGATAGAAATATTCCTGAAGTGTGATATTCAATACTGCATAGATAAACACTTAAAATGCATTCTTTTTGCCCAGTTGGTCCCCCAGTCACGTCATCTTTGGTTCTTCACAGTTCTTCTTAAATCAAAAACTAAAATAGTAATAATGAAATCAATAAGAAAGATTTATTTTTGAAGAATTTATCCAAGCCTACATGTATTAGATAAATCAATTGAAATCAAATGATTTTCAGTTGGAGCCAAAATCAAAGTCATTCAATTCTGACGTCTGATAAACTATAACTGACTCTGATCAAAGGCAGGCTCAACGGTGCCTTTCCCTTAATTATTGTAAGCTATTATAACTTAGATAGTTATTTTTATTGTAAGTTATTGAAAGTATTTGCAGTATAGTTATCCAGTGTATAGGATAATAATTATCCACGGGATTGGAGAGGATGCAAGGTATTGAAATATTACTGTATATTACTGTATGCACTTATTTCTGTTATTATAAATTAAACTTATAATTACTGAAAACGTTGTATACATAAAAATGAAACTTTGTGAATATAGCACTATAATAAATAGTTAATAAGCTAACATTAAAAGAATAACAGCAAATAACTATAGAAGAAAATTGAATCGTTAAACCACTTGAAAAGCATGGAGTGCTTAGTTTTATTTTTATTCTACTTATAAATTCTCCTGCTAATTCAAAGAGAAAGGTCCACCTTAAAGAAAAAAGTTAGAAATATAAATTCAAGATAAGATCTTTATCTACAATTTTCCTTCTTTCAAAACTTTCCTACCAAGAAAATGGAAAAAATTCTCAATTAGTTTGTTTTCAGGTCACATAAATATGTTTGAAATATTGTTGGATAAATTCCCTTATAAAAGCTGAATGAGTGCTTCAAATTGATGTTTTTTGCATTGTTGGAATCACGTGATACCATTTGTCAAGTACACAAAGTTTCAATTTTTTTCGTCAGCACTGAGATAGTGAAATGGCATTGTGAAATGATACAGATAAATAATTAGAATGGGTGATTACAGCCGGCGGGCTCTATTTTAGTCGGTAGCTGACTGTACCGGACTGGCTGCTATGGAACCTAGTCGATATGAAATATAGAGGAAGTGAGATGCTAGTCGATATGAAAACTAGACGATCTGAGACGATCAGCGCATGATACTTCCAGCCGTCTCACATACTCCAGATTCAGTCTAAAATAGCACCTGGACGATCTGAAATCTAGACGATGTGAGGCACTCCCATACATTGGCTCTATAAATAGGTGATGTCAGCTGGCAGCTCTCCCACTTTCCAGCACCATATGCTCAAGGCAATTGAAGTTTGGGCTCAGCCCTGAGCAGTTGTAATTACAGTACATTGACCAGTGGCGCCATTCCACAGTTCACGCTCTGCTGAAAGAGTGCATAATATGTTGTCTGGACATCACCCATACGAAAGTGAACTATTAATAGCATTATTTATCAATTAACTCCTTTTTTTATTACTCACTTTTTATTAGTAAGTTAATATAAACAATCAATTCGAATCATGTTGACAGTTTACTTTGCACAAAGTTTTCAACACTGCCATTGGAGGTAAAAAACAAATTAAAGAGTTAGGCACACATCAGCCCAAAGATTTTAAGCTTGTTGTAACACACACAAAGCAAAACAGAGACTTTTGTACCTCGTGGTTCAATAAAAAGATGTGGTTAACTCCAAGCATTGGAAAACAAGCTTTATTTCGTTTTTATTGCTTATGTTTTGTTAATAAGGGAAATGATGATCTTTGGACGAAACATGGCTGTAAGGATCTCAAACATTTGAGTGAGAAAATTAAAAAACACGAGGAAAGTAACATAATTTAACCAATGCAATTAAATATCCAGCCAAAGATTGCATCTGCAGTGGTAAGATTGTTATTACTTTAATACTTGAATTTATTGGAGATGTTGGAGGGATGCATTTCACTTCTGAAAAGAAGCTTCATCAGCCTTATGTTTAGTTCATTTAATTCATTGACCTATCCTCTACACTCCTCTTGACTGTGTTAAAATAATCACTGACACAGGAACACTCAAAAACTGTACTGCACAGTAATTATTGCCAGTATTCTTATCCATTTATTTTTTCTCATAAATAAAAACAATACTAGCCTATACCATACATCCTGATTTTTTACAAATTGGCCATTCGAACATAAGCTTTATAACTTGTCTGTTGGGAATAGACTGTAATGTTTCAACAGATGATTTGAAAGAATCCAAGGATTCGTCTTGAATACTGGTTGGTCTTGACAATATTCTGACTGAAATAGCCCTCACAATCGACCAACAGGTGTATTTAAAAATCAGCCCCACCAGTGAAAAACTTAACGGGCCACTACTGATGAGTTTCATACAGCAAACACTGAGTTAGAACCGTTAGGATTAATTGAAGACTTTCCAATTAGTAGATCTTTATCAGATTATATTGTTACAGGTTCTAATGGCTAAAATAAGGCTGGCAACACTAAAGTTTACACTTGCACTTTATTTACACAAATTAGTCTATTTACACACACTAATTGTAAGTCCAATTAATAAAGAAAACAGATCAACAAATGACAAGCTAATACTTATTTCCAGTAATTATTTACAAGAATTAATGAATAATTAATTACAGACTGATCAATAATAAAATAAATAAGAGTCCAATAAACTGTACAATAATGTTGAAAGAAATGATAAAAAGAGCAACTAATCACTCACAAAACACAGTCCAATTCCTTATTTGACAGAACCAAATAATATCACTTGACACAACGTCTTTAAACCAATAGTAAGATGCACAAACAGTAAACCCTTGTCTGTATACTATACACTGTGGTTGAGTGCTGTTTTCTCCAACAACACTGGATTGCCTCTCTCATGAGATCTGTAACACAATCTGTGACACGAATTTGTTCACTAATTGTCATGCAAGCTTTTGTAAGACTCAACTCACTGGTTCATGTGAGCTCCTTTATATACAATATAGTTGTCATAATTCCAAGAACTAGCAGCTTCTAGAAGATTCAAGGATGCCATGGAAGGTCACACAATATAGTAAAACACGACCTCGATAGTTCAGAAAGCTTGTAGAATTCTCGAGAAACTCAATTGAGTGCAAGGGACATAGATATGAAGAATAGGAGTGAGAAAGACATCCAGCAAGAGAGACCGAGAAGAATCAGATTGCAAGCCACACTTGTCCACAAAAACAATGGAACCATGTAAATAGAACAAGCGCGCAAATAGCTGCTTTGTTTGATTTTGTAACAAAATGTATGCATCAGTTATAAGTTTGATAATTATTATTTGTATTCTTGTATTTAATTATAGAAAAACTATATTTTTTGTTACTTAGAGAAAAAAGAAAATAACAAACCTGTTTTGGGTATATTACAAGTAAGATAAACTATAGATGACTATAGACAAGATGGCTGTGGATAGAGTGGATGATTCCGTAAGTGGTCTCTGCAAAAAATCGATTAAAAGTAATGATGAAGCGATCATGTGTGATGTGTTCTGTGAAAGGTGGTTCCACTCGAGATGTGTGAACATTTCTTCCATCAACCTTGCTAAAATTGGCGAGCTCGGTGATTTTTCTAAGTGGTACTGCCCGGACTGTGATTTGAGGTTAAAACAATTCCGTGATTGCAAGATAGAGACGACTTATATCATAGACTTTTCTATCAAGTTGAGTGAAATTTTGAATAAACTAAGTGTAATTAATAGTGAAAATGCTAAATTACATGAAAAGCTGGATAATTTGATGGACCGCCAACCTATCCTGACCAAAGTGGGATCAAACAAGTGTACGTCAGCCTGTTGTAACCAAACTATACAGGATCAAAATTGTGATGACTTCAGCTTAAATGTGGACGAATTTCCTGAATTAAATAAAAGTTTTACTGACAAGGTGGGAATAACTAATAAATCATCAGATCAAGTAAGTGATGAAAATTTTAAAATACTTGGCATGCCATTAAATCGTAAGCAGTTCAGAAATTTGAGTGATCAGTCTACTAGTGATAGGACACAATTTACTAGTTCATGTGCTCTTGATGATAATTATGACAATAAGACAACTCAGTCTGAGAATCTAAGTATTATTCTGGACGAATTAGGAAGACTGAGCACTGGTCTGGTAGATATGAGTAGGTGAATAGATACAGTCGAAAATAAGAAGGTACTTCCTGGCCTCAGTGTTGCGAGTCCCGCTATTCATATAGTAAGCAAGAAAAAAGGAAACACTATTGAGGCAAACAAGAGTACATCTAGTCAATCAGTAAACAGTATAAATAGAAACATTAGTTTGAAGGCTAACAGAAATAATATCATGAGCAGTAGCCACAAAATCATTAATAATGGCAAAAATGTTAGCAACAAAACCACTGAATCAGATATTAGTGTATGGAATAGTAAAAATGCTAGCCTCAAGCGGGTTGTCGGTAATGGTGGTGGTACATCCAAACTCATACCTGCCCAAAAAAAAGATTGGATCTTCATCTCAAGACTGTCAGCCGGTACAAAGAAGGAAGATGTTGCTGAATATTTAAAACAGTTTGTAGCTGGAGAAATTATCTGTGAGGAAGTCCAAACAAAATTTCCAACCTATGGATCGTTTAAGATTGCTGTTGATTTTGGAAACAAGAATAATATAATAAAACCTGAATTATGGCCACAGGGTGTGCTGGTGAGTGAGTATAGATTCCAGAAACGTTCACCATCCAACTTCAAGCCTTTTTTAGGAAAAAAAGAAAAAATTAACTTGCTTAAGGCCCATGATTTCCAACTCAAATTCAAAATCTAACCTTGTTTCATTGACAAAAGCAACCAATAAAAGAAAATTAAATATATGTTTTGTAAATGTACAGTGCCTAAGGACTAAGTTGGAGTCTCTTAACCTCTGGATTAAAGAGGTAAATCCTGACTGTTTATGTATTTGTGAACATTGGTTAGAAAAAGATGAAGCTTCCTACTACCAACATATTGGTAATTTGACTATGGTCAGCATGTACTGTAGAGATGCTGTAAGGGGCGGTGGTACTGCTATTTATATTAACGAAAGGTTGAAAGATGACACTAATTCTATTGACCTGACAAATTTCTGTGTTGACTCCATTATTGAAATATCTGCAGTCCTTTATATGAGTTGCTCGATTATTGTTTTATCTGTGTATAGACCACCAAATGCTGACATAAAATGTTTTTTTGACATGTTGGAAGATTGCCTGAATTTTCTTAGTTGCATGCAACATCATATAATTATGTGTGGTGATTTTAATATTCATCTTGAGGAGCCAAATAATCTTGAAAACAGTTTTACAATTCTCCTGAAGAGCTTTGGTCTTTTTATTGGTAACCGAGCTCCAACTAGGAAGGATGCCTGTCTTGACACTGTTGCAACTAACTTAGACTCTTGGGACTATAAAGTAGAGGTAATTGAACCAGTTGTGGCTGATCACCAAGCTCTACTTATTGGAGTCTGCAACCTGTTTGATGATGTCAGCAATCGTCCTGACTGGCTGGAAATCTACAGATGCACCTATAGAAGGATTGAGGAAAGCAACCTTCCATTCGTTGCTGGAGCACTCGGAGGGGTGAATTGGAGTCTTCTGGTTGATCATGATGAACCAAACACAGCTTTTCATCATTTCTTTGATAAGTTCATGAGTGTATTCAATGACTTCTTCCCATCTAAAATAAAGCGACCTTCATTAGAGAGAAGAATTTCAAAGGAAAAAGGTGATAGATCTTGGTACTCAACAGACTTAGTTAATGTCCGATCACTGGTCATCATTGCCAATAATTTGAACAAGACTGCCTCAAGTGCTGAGACAAAAGCCAACTTCTATTCTACTTATCTACGACTAAAGAGGATTTATCAACAGGAAGTCATCAAGGCCAAGAAGGATAGTAATGAGAGGACTATAAAGCAGGCTACAAACCCTTGCAAGGCTGCCTGGAACATTATTAATAGTTCAAAAAAGAATCAAGCTCCAAGGTCAAAAAATGCAAGTCCAGATGACTTCAATAAATTTTTTGTGCACTCTGTTGCCCAGATAGTGGAGGCTTTCCCAGGATCTCCGGCTGATACAGTTGATCATGTGCCTCTTCACAATTGTAGATTTCAAGGTGGAAAAAAGTAAATCCAGCAGATGTCATCAAGATTGTGAGAGGTTACAAAAATTAAAATAGTCCTGACATCTACGGCATATCAACTGTTGTGATAAAGTCTGTAATTGAAGTTTTAGCTGCACCTTTGTCTAGCCTGATCAATGAATGTTTGGAAACTGGAGTCTTCCCTGATCTCCTGAAAGTGTCAAGAACTGTTCCAGTTTTTAAAAAGGGTGATCCAGGAGACTTGGCAAATTTCAGGCCCATAAGTATTATTCCCATATTTGCAAAGGTTTTGGAGTCAGTAATGTTTATCCAACTGTCAGCTTACTTTGAAGAGAACCTACTTTTCCTGCCCCATCAGTTTGGTTTTCATAGGGGAAGATCTACGTCTGGAGCTATACATTGTTTAGTGAAGTCTGTTCTTGAAGCAATGGAAGACAGGCATTCAGTTGCTTTGACTCTCTGTGATCTCACCAAGGCCTTCGACTGTGTCTCACACAATATTCTGCTGGGAAAGTTGGCTAAATATGGTGTTTGTGGAGTGGCTCTGAGGTCTATGGAAGATTACCTGCATAAGCGATCTCAGATTGTTACAGTTGATGGGGCCAAATCTTGTGCCCAGGAGGTGTTGCATGGTGTGCCGCAGGGTTCAATCCTTGGTCCATTGCTTTTCCTGATCTTTATAAATGACCTTGGTATGGAGGGAAAAGCACTCCTGTTTGCGGATGACACCACCCTGATTGCTCAAGACAAGGACCCCCTAGTGGCTATTCAAAAATCAATGCAATTGGTGGAGGAAGCCAGTTTGTGGTTTAAAGAAAACAAACTCTCCATGAATGAAGCCAAGACACAAAGCTTGATGTGCACCTTGAAATGCAACCCTCCAGCTTTTGGCGAATCTGAGGTAAAGTTGCTTGGTTTCATGTTGGAACCCTCCTTATCTTGGGATCAGCATATTAACATGGTCTGTAACCGTCTGTCCAAGGTAACTTACCTGATGCGGAAGTTGAGGAATCATGTACCTGCTAATTATCTAATAACAGCGTATTATGGCCTCTTCCATAGCCACTTAAACTATGGAATAGTGCAGGTGCATGTGAGAGGATCTTACTTCTTCAGAAAAAAGTTATCCGCATCATTACAGCTTCACCACAACTGGAACACTGCCGGCCACTGTTTAAAAGGTTGAAAATACTAACTGTGTACAGCCAGTATATATATAGTTCTCTGTTGCTCCTAAGAAAGCAACTACACACTTTCCAAACAAGAGGAGACATTCACCACCATAACACCAGGCGGCGAATCAACATAAATCTGCCTCAATCCAGGTTGGCTAGATCTCATGACAGCTTTCCCCTTCGCACCATGAAAATCTTCAATAGGTTGCCAATTAGTGTTCGGGAATTGGAGTATAAAAAGTTTGAGAAGCTGCTCCGAGATAAACTTTTGAATTTGCCACTCTATTCACTGCAAGATGACGAAGTTACAAGTGTCTTGGAATCCTTTTAATATCCACGCCATCTTGATAAGTGTATTAAGTTTTTATTTATGACGAAATCTGTCCAGTTGAATAAACTGGTCAAGGATTGATGATGAATTGAATTGAAGATGGGATACAGCAGGACTTCATCTCACCACTCAATTACCTATACCTACATGAAGGTGAAGACACCTTCATCTTGAGGAGGGAGGAGTAATATGGATATAGAACAATAGATCAGTACAATAGCATAGTAAGCATTCCTTAGAGTATAAAACATCTTGTCAAATTCAGTTGTCATTCTTGTTCACGTACTGTCACTATGCTGGTCAGTAGACCGATTTTGTTCTAATAAATGCTTTTTAATGGCGTGTTTCATTATCTTAATTATAGACAGCCAAACAGTTACAATTCGTACCCAAGACACAACCAAGTTTAAGCCAATAACAGTCACTATCATAAACAAAACTACAAAGAATACAGCAGGTATGAAAAACAATTTGAAGGAAAAATATGTAACATACACATTGTGAAATATGTCATTATTTAAATCACACAACAAAAGATTGTTTTCATAACTTCCTTGCCAACCCAGATGTAAATAAAAACGTTATATGGAACAAGCAGGGCCACAGTACAGTGATAATTGCTATTTCAATAAATTGAGAACTACAAATTCAAAAAACTCATAAACAGGGCATCCAAAAACACTCTCATAGTTGATGGATGTCCGGTAAATAAAAATCAGATACAAGAGGGAAAAAACACTATGACATACGCACATGCGGCAGGAAAACAATCCTATCAACCCGAGGACACTCACAAAGAAAAGAAAATTATTACACCATTGTGTAATATGCCAAAGAGAACCATTTGGTATTAGAGATAATGAACAATACATACACTCAAAAAAGCGGACAAAATATCAGATCTTCTAAATCAATCACAAGAACCAATTAAAAATTTCAACAGTAAAAACCCTCAAACAGTAATTCCAACTGGATAAATTGGTGCACGATTTGAATTTTGATTACTCCATGACTATATTGTTGTAACTGCGCAGATTAAATTATTTTTGTATTTCCATATTATAATCAACAATAATACAGAAAATTCATGTCAGTTTTATCTTTTTTTTATGTTTGTTGTGCTTACAATTGCTTTAGTATTATTTGTTTTTGTTTTTTTAGTTAGTTACATGATGCCCACGAGTCTGAGGCTTGTGCGTGGGTACTGAGTTAAACAAGACAAGATGACTACATCGAAGGCTGAACGAGACCATTCTGAACATAGTTCAACATTAATAATAACGTTAAATAACTACATTACATAACCTAGAGATGTCAAATGATGTTCTTGAATTACTCAGAACAACAGCTGTTTTAACTACTGATAACCTTTTGGAGAGTTCACATTATTTTGCAGTAATAACAATTAAAAAATGGGACAACATTTTATTATCACCTAAATAGACTTTTAAATAACGTTAAAGAACCTAGAGGGAACATAGTAATATGAGAGTGAGTTAGAAAGAGGAGTGGATAATGAGACGAGAAAAAATGTAGAAATGAGAAATGAAGAAAGAAAAAAAAACATAATTATATAGAAGTGAGTGAGAAAGAAAGATTAAAGATTAGACAAGATAAAAAGGATTTTATTGTTACTACCTATGATGATGGCCTCACACTATAGAATAATTTATACTCGACAGTGTAACAGAGGCTCATTGAATTTGAAATATATTCAAGTGTTACTATGCCGCACATACTATTTACTGTATGATGTGACCTACTTTTTTCAGCATTCAGAACTACAGGTGAAACCAAAAATGTAAGGTCTTTTACATGTCTCATCAATTTATACAGCCTATTTCTCATCATCATGATTTTAATCTTCTTCTTCTTCTTGTTCTGCTTTTTCTTCTGCTTCTTCTTCTTCTTCTTCTTCTTTTGCTTCTTCTTCTTCTTCTTCTCCTTTCTATTTTTACTTCTTTTTCTATTCTTCCTTATTCTCACTCTTCTGTCTCGTACTCTATCTTCTTCCCCTTCTTTTTCTTATTCTTCTTCTTCTTTTTTCTTCTTCTGCTTACTTCTTCACGTTTTCCTTCTTCTTCTTTTTCTCCCTCATATTCTTCCGTTTTCTTTTTCTATTTTTTCTTCTCATTCTCCTTTATCGTACTCAATCTTCTTCCCCTCCTTTTTCTTCTTCTACTTAAGTAGGGGAGACTGAGAGTTCCATCACAGTTTTTCTTTAACCTTAAATTTAAGGTTAACCTAAACCAACTATCCAAACCTAATTTAACCTGAAATAGGTAAGTTCAAGTAGAATCAACGCAATCTATCCGATCCCCAAAATTCCCATTTTCACGGGAGCTAAAATTCACGAAACATTTTGAACTTTTTAACCCGTGAAGGGAATTTTAATTTGAAGACGCCATCTTGTTCAGCCTTCCAAGGCATCCCAAATTCATGTATCAAATACAATTTTCCGATCACGATTGATTGAGGAAAAAATAATAGAATTTTTGGGTGTGGTCGCCTCGCTAAAAGTGGTGCCGATTCCGTCACAGTTTTTCTTTAACCTTAAATTTAAGGTTAACCTAAACGAATCCAATTAAACCTTATTCACCGTGAAATAGGTAAGTCAAAGTTGAATGAACGCAATCCATCCGATCTCAAAAATTCCCATTTTCACGGGAGTTAAAAATCACGAAAAAATTTGAACTTTTCAACCGCTCAAGATAAATTGAATTGGACGGTGCCATCTTGTTCGGCTTTTAAAGGCATCCCAAATTCATGTATCGAACACCATTTTCCGATGGTAATTGATTGGAAAATAAAAATTTTCCCACGCTCACACATTTTTTCCCACGCTCTTTCCAACCCAACTAGACCCCCAAGACGAAAATTTTCATTCTCATGGAAGCTAATACCACTGTATGAACTTAAATCCTAAATTTTGATACATTTCTACGAGTTTCATATCTATGATACAGTTCTAGGAGTTTTGTATCAAATATGATACAGTTCTAGGAGTTTTGTATCAAAAGTAAGATACAAACCTCCACTGAAACGTAAACTAAAGAAAACACTAAAACATTGAAAACCAACACTATATGAAGAGGTGAGACCTAATCATAAACAGAGATAACCCCAAGCTGATTTAAAATAAACTATCAGCTCCCGAAAATTTCCGTTCCTGTGGGAACTATCGGTCCCGGAAAAATATCAACTTTTGAACCGTTCAAGATAGAATGGATTGAATGATATCATCTTATTCAGCTCATCAAGGCAATGCAAATTCATGTATCATACACTAATTTCCGATTATGGTTATTGGAAAAAAAAATTTAAAAAAAAAAGGTCAGACACTATATATAGGCCTGCAAATACATTTTTTATTCAGTCTTCATAGACCGCCTGTACTGTGAAGACCTCTAATAATCAGGCGAGGGTGGGTGGGTTGATATACACTATCAATAGTGTCTGACTTTTTTTTTTATTTTATATTTTTTTTGTTTTTTTTTCAAATTTTTTTTTAATTTTTTTTTTATATTTTTTTTCTTCTACACTATAAATAATAGTTTACCATAGCAACCACATAATTTTTTTTTTTTCAGTTCGTTTTTTTTTTTTTTAATTTTTTTTTCACACTATTAATAGTAGTTTACCAAAGCAACCACATAATATTTTTCAGTTCTTTTTTTTTTAAATTTTTTTTCTATTTTTTTGCCCTTTTAAATTAAATTTAATTTTTCCCCCTCCCATTTCCCTCTCCAATTTCCCCCTCCCATTTTCCCCTCCAATTTCCCCCTCCCCCTCCAATTTCCACCCCAGTTTTTGGGTATAAATAGAGGTGCACAGGCAGAAAATTCTCACTCCTTTGGATCGAAGGAGTTATGTTAGTTCAGGCTGAAAATAGTCAATGAGCTATACTCCCACCAGAGATTTCTGGCTCATCCACGGAGGCTAGTCGCTACCTATTTTCAGATAGGGTCCCAAACACCAGCAATTACAACAACACCAACTACCAGACAACACCTATGGACTTGAGTATCACCAGCAATTACAACAACACCAACTACCAGACAACACCTATGGACTTGAGTATCACCAGCAATTACAACAACACCAACTACCAGGCAACACCTATGGAGTTGAGTATCACCAGGACAATGGACAGTGGGACAATGGACAGTAGGAACAGGACAACAGACTCGAGCAGCACCATGAAAAATTCGGTATATATAAAAATGGATAGAATAATTTCATCCACCTACTCATCACCAATCTGCCAACACAGCATCAACAAAAACTGTCTCTTTTTCATATGGAACTCATTCAACACAATTGATGTAAAAATATTGTTTGAAAACCTTAAACCTCATATAATTGATATAATACTTGAAAATTCTGAGAAATTCCACTACAATATTAAATGGTATGTGAGTTTAACAGTTAAATTGAAAAAGGTTTCTGCTGATAAAGAGTTGTATGTTGAACCAACATTCCATGGACAATCGAGGTCTATAATCTCAGTCCATGAGAATCTTGATAAATTTAGTGTGCAATGGGAGGAGGCAGAGGGCAAAATTATGGAAGGTTTAGATAAATTCATAAAGTTAGGGAGTGGTTGGACTATAGACATATTCAAACAATTCAATTTCAATATGGTTAGATACAGACCAATAAGTGGTTCTGGCTCATACATTCCTACTCCAGATAAAATTATAAAGAAAAATGCTGTTATAAATGTGAGAAATGAAGATGATCTTTGCTTTGTTTGGTCCATCCTCTCCTATTTCAAAACCACTAAGAACAATCGAGTATCTGCACTTAAAAAAATAAAAGATAAAATTAATATTGAAAATTTATGCTTCCCACTAAAATTGAAAGACATACCTAAATTTGAGAACCAAAACACAACAATAGCTGTTAATGTTATTGCATATGAAGAAGAGAAAGATATGTTCTATCCAGTCTTTGCATCCCAACACAGAAAGAGAGAGCATACAATCACACTGTTGTTGTTATCTAACAAAGAAGAACAAAAACACTACACTCTTGTTAAAAATCTATCCAGACTACTATCACATCTAACAAAACATAATGGTAAAGAAGAAATTTGCCCCCACTGTTTTCAAAGATTCACTTATACAAATGCAAAACGTAGTTTAGAAAAACATATTGAATTGTGCTCATCACACGAAACACAACGCATTAAAATTCCACAACAAAACACAGTTTTAAAGTTCACAAATTTCTCCTACACCCTACCCACACCCTTCACGATATACGCCGACTTTGAATGTTTAATTAAAGATGAAAAACATATACCATGTGGTTATGGATATGTAATAGTAAATGAAAGTGGATCAATTCATTATGGACCAAGGATAGTTAGAGCATCCAACCTGTCTGAATCATCAAATTTAATAGAAAAGTTTCTGGATGAATTAGATGAACATGGAAATGAATTGAAAAAGCGATTGAAAATACAAGTGCCAATGCAGATAACAGTGGAAGAAGAAAGTGAATTTAAAATGGTAGACGTGTGTTGCCTGTGTAATAAGAGCCTATTGTTTGATCGCGTGCGACACCACTCGCATTCAACTGGAAAGTTTATTGGAGCTGCTCATCAAACGTGTAATCTTAATGCAAAACAAGTAGAGTTCATTCCTGTAATATTCCACAATTTCACCGGTTACGATTCACACTTCATTGTTCAATCACTCAATAAATATAAAAAGAGAATAAGTTGCTTAGCTAGGACAAGTGAAAAAATAATTTCAATAACACTAAATAACACTCTAAGATTTATCAATTCACTACAATTTCTGAATTCATCTCTTTCGAAATTGACAGAAAATATGTTATCAAATGCTTTCCAACTGATTTCAGCACATTTTCCAAATAATACAAATTTACTCTTGAAAAAACAAATATACCCATACGAATATATGGATTGTTTTGAGAAATTCGAAGAAACACAATTACCTTCCCGGGAAAACTTCTACAACAAACTAACCGATTCAGATGTAAGTGAGACTGACTATCAAAATGCTATAACTGTTTGGAATGCATTCAACTTGAAAAATCTTGGTCAATTTCACGATCTCTACCTAACCACCGATATACTCTTACTCGCCAATATATTTCAATCTTTCAGATCAACATTCCAGAAAACATACAGTCTTGATCCATCCCACTTTTATTCGCTACCACACTATTCGTGGAATGCAATGTTGAAAATGACCGGTATTGAACTTGAACTTTTGAGTGATCCAGATATGCACCTGTTTGTAGAGTCCGGCATTTGCAGAGGTTTAAGTGTAATCCCCAAACGATATGCAAAAGCCAACAACCAATATTTATCTACATATGATGAAAATTCCAAAACCACATTTATAATATACTTAGATGCAAATAATTTATATGGTACAAGCATGAGTGAACCACTGCCACACTCTGGATTCAAGTGGCTATCTAATGAGCAAATTCAAAATTTTGATGTTACAAAAATTTCAGATGAATCACACGTTGGCTACTTTTTAGAAGTCGATCTTGAATATCCAGAAAGTCTACATGATATGCACAACCATTACCCCCTGGCACCAGTAAAAGCCACACCGCCATCAGGGCGATATGAGAAATTGATTACAACTTTTGAAAACTGTAAAAATTACATTCTACACTATAAAAATTTGAAACTTTACATGAGATTAGGTTTGAAATTAACAAAAATTCACAGAGTGATGCAATTCAATCAATCAGCCTGGTTAGAGCAATTTATATCATTAAATACCGAATTGAGAAAGAATTCAAATAATGATTTTGATAGAGATCTATACAAGCTATGTTCTAATGCAATTTATGGAAAAACGTTGGAAAATGTAAGGAATCACAATGATTTCAGGATTATAACTGATGAAAAGCAACTTGATAAAGTGATTGCATATCCAAGAATGAAACACTGGTCCAGATTTAACGATGATGTTGCTGGTGTATGTCTAAATAAGCTTGAGGTTCATCTAAATCGTCCCATTTATGTGGGTATGGCAATACTTGAGTCAAGTAAAGCAATAATGTACAAATTCCATTATGATGAAATTCTAAAAATGTATCCCAATGTTGAACTGCTAATGTCTGATACAGATAGTTTTATGTATCTGATTCAAACAAATGATATTTATAAAGATATTGAAAGAAATTTGGATTTATTTGACACATCTAATTATCCAAAAGACCACCAATGTTACAGCACATAACATAAAAAACAACTAGGTAAATTTAAGGATGAGTGTGGTGGAAAAATAATTTCTGGGTTTGTTGGACTACAAGCTAAAATGTATGCAATTCGCATAGGTGATTTAGAGAAGAAGGTTGCAAAGGGCATTCCCAAGAGTGCAAATAGAAATCAATTGAGATTTGAAAATTATAAAGAATGTCTGTTTGATGTAAAACACAAAAATGTAACATCATCAGCAATTGTAAGTAAACTGCATCATGTCTATACTGTTCAACGTGAAAAACTAGCTCTTCAACCTCATGACGATAAACGTTTCATACTACCAAACCAAATTGATACTCTAGCTTGGGGCCATAAAGATATTCCAATAAGAAAACGTAAAATTCGTGAGCAGCAGCCATCTCAAGGAAAAGTACAAAAACTTTAAAAACCTGAAAAACTTTAAATCCGAAAATCTTTTGAAAACTTTAAAATAAAATAAAAATTTTTTTTTTTTTTGCTTAAATAGGTATGTAGGTGTCCTATACCTAGATTAATGTGTGTAGGTGTCTAAACCTATGTAGGTGTGTAGGTGTGGGTACCTATACCTAGATTAATGTATGTCCTATGTAGGTGTGTAGGTGTAGGTACCTATACCCAGATTAATGTATGTCCTATGTAGGTGTGTAGGTGTATAAATGTGTGTATGTAGGTAAAAAAAATATTTTTTTTTTAATTATACTTTTTAAATTACTCTAATTATATAACTTATTATACTTATACTTTTTTTTAAATTACTATACTACTTTATCATTTTGTTTTGTTAATATTATTTGTTTACATTACTTTTCTAACAATTCCACTGAATGGTGTATATTCATAGATATTTTCGTATATAATGAGACAGTATGCAGATGTACTTTCTGGGATATTTGCAGTTGTGTCAAATGAAAGTTTCACATCTAATGCACCCGATTTCAAAAGTTCACTTTGACAAGAACAGTCTATCACAATTAGTGGTGTTTTTTCAAATTTATCAAATGCTATTGATGTTCCCGAATCACTTTGTTTGTAGTAGGCATGTTGAAAGGCGGCAAACATCTGATACAATGTATGTTTATTACCCATAATATTATCATAGGGAAAGTATTGTGCATTCAAATATAAGCGAACATTATTCAAATTACAAAAATCAAATTGAGATATATCGTTACGAAGGCTATTCTTTCTATTAGTTTGCAGTCCTAGTACAACAAATCTTGGTTTATCCATTTGTGATGCCGTCTTAACAGTCCACTGATGACTTGTGCTTTCTGGTAGGGTAGGATACTCATGTAATTGCCAAGATCTGAATGGAAGGCTAATTGGTTTATCATTGTGAGATAATTTCAGTAGATTTAGACGAATTGTGTCTGCTACATGTATGTAGGGTACTTTCCATTGTATTTTTGTTAGATTAACTTCGATTTTAGTACCAGCGGTGGTTTGAATTGCATTTAAATCAGATGAAGATCGAAGCAGAATCAATTCTTGTTTTACATTCAAAATAATTTTTCTATAGTCTTCCATGAAACCTAACCACATTTCCAGTGGTACGCAAAAGCTGAATTTCTTTTTATTTGCCCATCCATCTCGATTCCATCCTGCATTCTCCCATATACATTTATTTTGTGGAGTTTCACATAAGAGGTTTTTCATTGTTGTTGTCATGCCAACGTTACATGTGCGGTCAACTTCGACTCCACCCACCTCATATCTAATCTCATCAAATAAATAGGCTATTCCATTGTTCACTAATACAAAGTCAACTTCAGTATTGTCTGCTTTTTGTACTTTAATATTACCCTCTATTAGAAGATAGCTTTTACATGGTAGAGTTTAGACATCCTGTTGATTTACATTGATACGAATTTCATCATTATTTTTGTATGTTTGTGATGCATATGGTGTGTGAGTGTGATACTCGAATTGGGTTATACTCTCATCGAATTGTACTTTCTCACCAACATTGAATATTGAATCAATTTGCATACCGTGAGGAATTTGGTGATTCATTGTTTATATTTTTATTATATACAAAAAAACCTAATCTTTGTAGTAGTTGTCTATTTTTAGGTGTAAGTGATTTCCTATCTGTTGCATCATGCTGTTGTGATTGATGATTTTTTGTAAATATTAGCATATTTTTTATATTATAAAATTACTGGTTTTTTCTTACATGTAAGTGTACTGTTATTGTTTCTCCATGAAAGTTTACCACATTCCCGTCCTGATCAATTATATTTATACAAATTTGATTTATTGTGTTTGTATTGATTGGCATGTACACCACAGTTGTGGGTGATTCAATTATTCTATAGCCGGGAGGTACAATTGTGTAAAACTCATGAATTGTGTGACCTTCACTGCCGTTATTGTACGAACCCTGTGCAATATTGCATTCTACACGAATACTATTCACATGCATTATATGAACGGGTTTTGTTGATATATGCCATTTATTTGCTAGTAATTTTTCATGTTGAAATCCAAGTATTGGACCAATGCTGTCCTTCATAGTTAGATCAATATCTTTATCTGCATACAGCTCACACTGTAGCATATTGTTGTTGGCTTTGATTCTCAGTTGACTGCTTGTCAGTTTAAGATTATTTCGAATATAATTTAGAATATCCTCCAATTCGTATGAGCCTTCTGGTATTTCAACCACACGTCCATCATACACAAACTTATTATTTACATTTGTTTCAATATTTGGAATTGTATTGTATGTGTACATGTTTACTTGACCCACTTCATAGTCAAAGCTATCCAATTCAACTGGTGGGAAGATTTCACTAACCAATGGGTTCTCGTTTGCTGTTAGCGTAAACATAATCACTATATTTTTTATAAAGCCACAATAGACACAGATGTCCGCATGAGTGCTCCATTTGTTGATATTTCTTGTAGTTGTATCGAACTCTTACACCTTGCATATATTTCATAAATTCAAGTGGTGGACTTAGATTACCAAAACTGTCAAAATAGTCGCATAGATTAGCGTTTTTAAAGTAGCATGTCCAATGAGTACCCTCACCAATTTCATTGTCCAGATTGATTATACCCAGTTCTAGGTGTTTGAGTGGTGTATTTGGTAGTTTATCTCTCATATAAACTCCACGTAACGGTAAGTCAAGCTGTTTTGCATACTTTACTATATCTACATTTGATAATGGGGATTTTTTTTTAAAATGGCTTTCAATGCACTCTCTACCTTCTTCTTCTTTTTTATACCACAACCTGTGTACGGTTTCAAATAGACACCTTTACCGAGTTTCTTTCCTCCTCCACCAAATTTCACTTTTGCATTCATAAGATTTGTAACTAGATAGGCTGCTGCTCGTTCAGGAAGACTAGCATCGGCTGCTTTTACTCTTTCCCATGCGAGTGCTGCAAGTTTCCTATCAGCTTCCGTTCGATTTTGTGTTGGGTCACTATAGGCTATATCATGCTCTCGACACGCTTCATCTAATCTATTTATTCCTTTATCTCCTCTTGCTAATCGTTTTTTCAAGTTTGTCCCTCCACCGCAGAATTGGTACCCGGGAATATGGAGTTCCATGGGCAGTAAATCAATTGCTTTATTAATTACGGAACCCAATATACCAGATCCCAACTTCTTTTTCATTGACCTCTTCTTTTTCGTCGACTTTTTCGGAGTATTTTTTCTATTCATTTTTATATAGATAATTTTTCTCATACCATCTTTTAAATGAAGAATTATAGATGGAGAGACCCTTTACAGCCTCTCTATAGTTGGTAAGTAATTGTGGATCTGTCATGTGTTTCCACTGTTGTCTAATATCAATGTTTGGTAAGTAGAAATCTTTAACTGTATCTATTTGTTGTGCAAGAGTAATGGCGTTTTGAAACAAGTTTATCATCTCTTCTCTCTCCAAGTCCACTGTCTCTTTTCTACTCAAATGTCGACCAAATTTATCAATAGTCATGCTTGTTTTTATTATAATTCATGTTTGTAGATAAATTTACTCTCAAACCATGCTCTAAAAAACCATGGATTTTCAGTTTCCTCTGAATATTTTCTATACTGATCAAATAGGCTTGGATCTGTCATTGCTCGCCACTGATCAATGTTGTTGAGATCAACTCTTGGAAGATGGTGTGCTGCAAGTGGTATCAATTGTAGGATATCAATTAAATTCTGCACCAATTGTTTCAATTCTTCATTGATATTCGCCTTTCTACTTGCATTCAAATGTCGTCCAAATTTATCAATAGTCATTTTTATAATACTAAATTACCACCTATAATGATACCGATTTCACGTAATTCTTCAATTATTGATGCAATTTCTGAATCATGACCGGTGTGTCCGGCAAGTTTTGAATTAATCAACAATTCCAATCTTTCACACAATTCATTTGGATTATCCCAATAGGTGTAGACATTGCTGTTAGGTGAGGTTTCAATTTGCATATCATGACCACTACCCAGTTTTTGTTCAACTCCTTTAACACGTTTAGGTGGAATCTTTAATTATACGAGTGTATTTAAAACTGGTATTTCTTTTCACACGTCCCAATGCATCAAGATGAACTCCAGTTAGTTCAAGTATACGTTTGTAGTCTACAAGATCACCTTTCCTATAGATGAATGTATCTGGAATTGCTTTGAATAGCAGCTCTAGTAGACCGTGTGTAAGCGGGAATGATTTATTACCATCAATAATGATTTTTTTATCGTCAAACTTGATAACTTTGTTTCCAATTTGCCATTCATTGATGGTGGGATTGAAGTGAACTCCATACAGATTTTGACCTTTTGTTTTTCTCATAAAATTATCAATGTATGTATCTATACGTTTTCTAGATGCAAATTTCCGACTAGACTCTCTACTGTCTCTTCTACTACTTTCATCTAAATTACTGGGAACACTGGAGGTGTCTAAATTTGAAACATTGGAAGAATCAAAAATGTTTGTTGTATCTAAATTAGAGGTATCTAAATTAGAAGCATCTAAATTAGTAGAGTCTAGAATGGGGTAGTCTTCCTCCTCCTCTACCTCCCCCTCCTCTACCTCTTCCTCATCCTCCTCCTCTTTCATTTCCTGTTTAACATCAAATAATTGTTGTTGTTTAAATTGATTCAATGATTCGGTAATGGGTTTATATTGTTTCTGTAAATTTTCTTCTTCACTAATTGCATCATATGATAATTCTTGATGTTTTCGGCGTATAGAGTCACGCAACTGTTTTATATTATTCTTGATGGCTGTCAATTCTTTTAGATCCTTTTTCAGTATCATTTTTATAATAGGATAAATTTATCAAACCCAACTCTGTATCTTCCGTTATCCAGTGCACAATCTTTATTTATGACTAGAAAATTATTATTATTCCATGCTCGAGCACACATTCTACTGAATTCATCCCTACTCAAATCTGGATATACATGATCATGATATATGTGTTGTAGATTACGATTATCCTGTTTGAATATAACAATCAAATTACTGTTGTCTCTAATCAATTGTTTAGGAATACTAGAGTACGTTTGACAAATGTAGAAACTATCGATGTTTTTGTGTCTACCCATACTGAAATAGTCTCGAATATTCTGTTGTTTTTCCATACAAATATCATCGAAAATCATAACTGAATTGGGGTGTGCATCGTTTGGGTGTGGCATTTCTTCATTATGCTGGTACAAATTGAATCCAACCTCAGCTACTTGACTCATAATTTCCTTGAGAAGTTGATACTTGTCTTGCTGATGAGATTTGGTGAATACATATAAATGTGAAAACTTGACACCATTCTCGGCAAATAATAAATTGAAAACAGTATTTGTTTTTCCAACATTGGATGGCCCACACACAATACATCTTACACTATTTGGTAGAAGCACACTGTGTCTTATTAGTTGCTTTTTATTTAAATACTTGTCAAAGTTAATCAGAGGTAGTTTTGATTTGTGCTGTTTTAGCTTCATTTTTTTAATGTATTATTATCAATCCATGAATTGTATTTCGAACCAAAGCCCAACCATTTCACATACAATTTATTGCCTTTCTTCTTTAGCACTCTTTCAATAAGATACACATCGGGGTACTTGGTTTTCTTCATTTCATACTCATAGAATGCACCCTTAATAATTTTATTGTTATCATCATAGAGATGATAGGTGAAGGGAATGCTTGGTAGTACATTGTGTACAGTGAAAATCTCATTTGTATAGTTTGGTAGGTATCCTTTATCAAATATTCGCTTGTAACGAGTGATTCGAACCTTATCGCCGATTTTAAACTTCTGCTTTTTAAGTTTGAAGGAACGCAGGGTAGCCTTATCAATATTCATCAGTATATACTTTTCATTTTCAGTATTCACCTCACTCGGTTTCATGCGAGTGGTTCGATGAACGGTGTTATTGTATTTGTCTAACAGTTTTGGGAGTAAATTCAACCATTTATAATTTCCCTGTACAGTGAATTCACGAAACATGTGCTCTTTCAGGGTCCTATTGAAACGTTCACAGATTGCCGCCTTCTTATTACTGAAAGTACTATAGTGATTGATATTGTACATTTTAAAGAGTTTTTGAACAGTAGCATTGTAGAACTCTTTACCAGCATCAGTTTGAAAATTCTTTATCTTATTCTGTTCAAGTATTGGTTTGAAGGCGTTTGCCACATCATTACCCGATTTACTTTTCAATGGTATTGCAAATGCAAATTTACTAAAACAATTTATTACTGTCAGTATGAATTTGAAATTTCTATTGATGGTACTGTAATTTGACATATCAACAAGATCGGCCTGGTACAGATCTGTTACGCCTTTGATTTCTGTACGACCTGTGGGAAAATTGTGTCTAACACTTGCATGTAATTCTTGAGCAAGTCCTTCTCTTGTATTCATTTTTTTTATACTAGAGTTAGATCTCCGCTATAACCACCATTAAAACCACAGTTAAAACCAGCGTTAAAATTTATGTTATAACCACCGTTAAACTGAGCCAGAAGTCTTACAGCTTTAAGTGTAATGACCCAAAAAAATTATATTTTTTTCCCCAATAAATTATACTATTAAAATTCTATTATTTTCCCCAATTATTAATGCTAGGTTTGGTTAAGCTGGCGGGTCTAGTTGGGTTGGAAAGAGCGTGGGAAAAAATGTGTGAGCGTGGGAAAATCTTTATTTCCCAATCAATTATCATCGGAAAATGGTGTTCGATACATGAATTTGGGATGCCTTTAAAAGCCGAACAAGATGGCACCGTCCAATTCAATTTATCTTGAGCGGTTGAAAAGTTCAAATTTTTTCGTGATTTTTAACTCCCGTGAAAATGGGAATTTTCGAGATCGGATAGATTGCATTCATTCAACTTTGACTTACCTATTTCACGGTGAATAAGGTTTAATTGGATTCGTTTAGGTTAACCTTAAATTTAAGGTTAAAGAAAAACTGTGATGGAATCGGCACCACTTTTAGCGAGGCGACCACACCCAAAAATTATATTATTTTTTCCCCTATTAATCGTGATCGGAAAATGGTATTTGATACATGAATTTGGGGTGTCTTGGAAGGCTGAACAAGATGGCGTCTTCAAATTAAAATTCCCTTCACGGGTTAAAAAGTTCAAATTTTTCTGTGAATTTTAGCTCCCGTGAAAATGGGAATTTTGGGGATCGGATAGATTGCGTTGATTTGACTTTGACTTACCTATGTCAGGTTAGGTTAGGTTTGGGTGGGTTGGGTTAGGTTAACCTTAAATTTAAGGTTAAAGAAAAACTGCGCCAGAACCCCTACCCTGCCCTACTTGTATGATAATATTAATGATAATTAATTTTTTTTTTTATTTATTTTTTTATTTTATTCATCGGAGTGTTTGATACATGCAATTGGAATGCCTTGGTGGGCTGCATAAATTTGTACATTTAATTTCAAATGAAAATTTTTAGAGTCTGTTTATTTAACCAACGTTAGTTAATCACCTTTAAAATTTAACCATCGTTAGTTAACCACCATTAAAATTTAACCGTGCTGTTAAATTAAATTTGTCTATGTTAAATTAAGTAAGGTTTAACCCTGTTGAAATTTAACCGCCGTTAAAATTTAACCGTGGTTAGTTAACCGCCGTTAAAATTTAACCGTGGTTGGTTAACCGCCGTTAAACTGGCCCAGAACTGCCACTCTGCCCTACTTACTTATTCTTCTTCTTGTTTTCCCTTCTCCTCTTTCCTCATTAGAATACTGGTATTCTAATTTATTTTCTTCCTGTTTCTTTAGTTTCCTTTAGCAACTTTACTTTACTGACAAACATGTCAATTTAAGTCACATATTGCACTCTTTTTTCATTTTATCTTCCATTCTTCTATCAATAATTATTATTATTTTATGTAAATTCCTTGGGTCCTTAGATACTTCATTCTATCGGATGATTTCATAAAAAATTTTTATATACAGATACTCATTGCAGTTAATTGTAACAGCCCGCTCTCTTTGAGCCCGTGTAGATCAACTGTACAGCAATTTTCTAGAGCAAAATACCATTTAATTAATAATGACATTATCTTATTGCTTCCCATAAATTTTTCTTTAGTCTAACCCATAAAAATATTTACCAATTTTAATTAATTTTGTATAGATATCGGCTATGCTCAATTTCCATAGATAATTTCTTACTTGTGAAGCAGACAGATAATTTTTTTTTCTTTGATCTATTTTATCTTCAATATTTAATGACACATTATATTTGTTTGATCCTATTCGATTTCCATTTAAATTGAATGTTATGATGCATCACATTGGATTTTGGTATTGTACAACTAGTGTTGACTCTAGCTTCTTTCCACACTCAGGTTTTATTCTACTGAAGTTGCAAGTTTTTAAAACCGATTTAAACATGAAATTAGTTTTGTGCTCTGTTGTTGTAGCCGTTGCAATTATTCTACAAGTTAGCTCAGCTGGGAATATCGATTTCCCAGCTGACAATGGAGAAGTAGGCCTATCAAATCAGGTGAGTAACATAAAGTATATTACAGATATTCACTTAAATTTAAAACTAACATCCAGAAATAAGGGTGCTTGCATGGAGAAACACGCTCGATGCATTCAACGATAATCACAGTTGCAAAATTGGACACAAATTATCATACCTTGTTTTAGTTTGCTTAGTTTATTTAATGTCTGTTTTCCACAAACTCTGTATCACGTCACCAATGCTGCGTTTTCATTTTCCTGACAGCTGATTTCACATACCTAATGATTGAATTTGTGTAACAATATCAATCAAATTCATACAATGAATTATTATATTCACTTAGTAAACACTTGTTGTTATACATAATTAAAATATTAGAAATGATTTCTTTCCCATGAAAAAAATATTGTGAGGAACCTAGGAGCACTTTTGATATAGACACAAATGTAGAGATTAAAACTAAATTAGAGAACATAGAACCTCCAAAAATAGAAGAAATAGAAGTGGCACTGAAAGAACTAAAAAATAACAAGGCAAGTGGAGAAGATCAAACAACAGCAGAAATCTGGAAAAACGCCTCTCCCGAAATAATAAAAATCCTACACAGAGAAATAAAAGAAATGTGGGAGAAGGAGGAAATTCCAAAAGAATGGAAAACGGCGATAATACACCCACTGTTTAAAAACAAAGGAGACAAGACAAACCCTGACAACTATAGGGGAATTTCATTACTAGACTGTACATACAAAATCCTTTCTAGGATAATATACAACAGAATAAAAGACCAACTAGAAGAAGAATTAGGTGACTATCAAGGGGGTTTTAGGCCATGGAGAAGTTGCCCAGATCAGATCCTATCCCTGAAATTTATAATAGAATATTTTAAATCTAGGAATAGACAGCTGGTCATCACTTTCATTGACTTTAAGAAAGCATACGACTGTATACATAGGGAATCCCTACTCAAAATTCTCAGAAATTTCGGTCTACACCCAAAGTTAATAAATATGATTAAATTAACCTTAACAGACACAAACTCAAAAGTTAAATTCAGAACAGAAATATCAGAACCTTTTGAAATAAAGACTGGACTAAGACAAGGAGATGGTTTATCCCCATTGTTCTTCAACTGTGCACTAGAATACATAATGAGACAATGGGAAGGAGAAAATAGCCATGGAATAAAAATAGGTACAGGAAAAGGAATAACAGTGAACTGCTTGGGATTTGCAGACGATCTAGCCTTCCTCTCAAACAGCATAGAGGAGACCAGAACACAGTTAGAAAGCTTGGAGGAACTGGCAGGGAAAATTGGACTCCAAATCTCATATGCAAAGACAAAAATAATGATAAGAGAGCCTCTCTGCATAAATAAAGTGAAAATAAATGGACAAGATATCGAATTAGTCAAAGAATTCAAATATTTAGGGGAAATAATTACACATAACCTCAAAGAAAAAAGAAACTGGTTTGAAAGGCAGAATAAATTGATCAGATCCCTAATCACAACAAAAAATATCTATAACAAGAAAAACTTGTCCATAAACACCAAAATCAGACATTACAAAACAGTAGTATTACCAGAAATATTATATGGCTGTGAAACATTATGGGATCCAACAGTTAAGTATGGAGGAGGAAAACTGGAGACAACTGAAAGAAAAATTATTAGAAACTGTATAGGGAAATGGATCATCCATGAGGGAAGATACCAGAACATCTCCAATGAAGAAGTGTATCAGAAGATAGAACCACTAACGGACGTCATCAGAAAGAAGAGGATATCTTTCCTAGGGCACATCCTGAGAATAAAAGACACAAGACTACTGAAAAGACTAACGGAATTTTATTGGAAGAGGAAAACCCAACCCAAGTGGCTTAGAATGGCTATAGAGGACATGAAGGAACTGAATATAGAAATAAAAGATTTAAAAGAGAAATCCGGAAACTACAATCTACTGAGAGAAGAAAAAACAAAATTCAGAAGAATAGACACCAAGAGAAAAAAGATGGTGATATCCGAAGCTGAGAGAAAAAATAGATCTGACCGCATGAAGAACTACCATGCGGAATTAAGGGCAAAAAGAATAGCCAAAAAATGAACTTAAAGTGGTCCCCTGTGGCCGTACAAGCAAGAAAAAAAAAATAAAAAAAAAATAACTTACTTGACATAAAGGCTCAACTAGATCAATGGATCGAGAGCCTGAGAATTTGAATTGAATTTGGTCCACACCTTCATGTGTTAGCCATGAATGTCTTACAAACATACAGACAAATTCAAAACAGTGCATTTGTAACTCTGACATGAAACAGATGTATCTCTTCATTGGTCCATAATTTATATATTGAAGCTCTAAACCTTTATTCCATTTTTATCAATGTAAAAACTAATTTTCAACATTTTTAATTAATATTTAAAATGATTTTGATGACTTGGACTACTTTGATTTACCAATGTTTAATTGTTCTTCATGTCATTGTATTTAGATAAGTTCGACCTCCACTCTTTTATTTCTTTCTTATTGATGTATAAAATTTATTTATTTATTGTTTTTTAAATATTTTTTAATTTAGCAGGAATTTTACTATGCTGATGTACCAGTGTTCAGTAATGATGTGTTGGTAAGTCTCATAGTTTTGATAGAGTACTATGGACCTGACTACATCACCCTGCCATACCGTGTAGAAGCTGTACCACATGTAAGTAAATATAAGTAAATAGAGACAATTGAATCAAATCAAATATTTATGAATATAACAGAATAACATAATCTTGGAAACATAGAACATAATAGAAAATCTTATTGTGGAAACCTATGTAAACAACATTTGAATTGTCATAAATTAGAAATTTAAAAATACTGTACAAAATTGGTGAATGGGGAATTGGGTATATTGGGAACTGGCTGTATCTATGTTAAATATCCTATGCTTATAAAAGTGTCCTGAGGAGGAATTCGGCATATGTGTCGACTAGGGGAACCCGCTATAACTGGAAATCACTGTATGTCAGACAGAGGAATTGAATATATCAGGAACCGGCTGTATCATTGCTATTATAGCAGGAACTCAGTATATCTTACAGTCACACCTACGTCACAGCACTCGCATGCATACTGTGACAGCTTTAGGTGGGTCTACATCTACAGCATACTGTGATGGTTCCACAGCTCCAGGTGAAGCAGTGCCTTCGAGGAATAAGGCCGTCTCACTCTGAAAGTGACGTCAATGAGAGTGGTCATATGCTTTCGCTAAAGCCAATCATTCTTTCCCACAATAAATTACTAAACTATATCAATTCAGTTTAAAATCATTCTCATTCAACAAGAATTATATAATCTTCTGTGATATTTTCCATGACAAAATACTTGATGAGCAACCTACTCTTAAAACTGACACTGTATTTCTATTTAATATTTGATTTTCACTCTCTTATACTAGAGAAACTGGAGGGATGTATTTCACTTCAAAGTGAAATGCATCCCTCTGGTATAAATGAGTGAGAATAATATATTAAATAGAAATAGTGTCAGTTTTGATATTAGATATAATTTTCTTAGTAAACGATACTTCTTTCTTATAAGACTATTTTCATATTTCATATGAGGTAGCAAATTATAAAATTGAAACAGAATAGAATTTTGCACTCGTGGGATTCAAGAAATATAAGATGTAGATATGGACAGATATTGATATTATACTTGTGGATAGATGATAATGTAGCTGATGTTCAGTTACATTTGATTCACTCATTTTTCTTTAAGGAATAAAAAAATGTCATTATTAATTAATAAAAACTTTTAATAAACACTTCTAAGTGTGAATTATGACTCACTTTATGGTGTGATGGCCGTTTCACTCTGATGCTAAGAGCATTGTCAGACGACCCACAGTAATCCTACAGAAGTCATCCCATGACCCACAGAAGTCATTCATTGTTACTGTCATGTTATTTCAAATAACCAGATAATACTTCATGGCAGCAAACACTTTTACAAACACTGTGGGTTGTCTGACAATGCTCTTAACATCAGAGTTAAATGGCTAATCAATAACATGTCATAATTTTCACTTGAAAGTGTTTTTCAAGTTTTTATTATACTAGTGGAAACAAGATGGATCTTCAACATCAACATTAGTAATTGATAAATAGTATCACAAGATGAATGCAGTTCTATCAAAAGTATGATGGGTAAGGATTGATATACAAAATTCAAACAATTATCATTATTTATTGCAATTAAACATATTTTCATTATTTAAATAACTGATATATCTACAAATAAGTATATCAACAAAATAAGTGAGAACCAAACTATAATATTATTGGAGACAAAATAAAAATGGAGCAACATACTGGTAGTTAATTAACAAGAATAACATATCTTGTGCCTAACATATTATGTTTTTAGGCCCTTTTGCATACTTTATTGAATATTTAAAAAATCACTGTAGTTTTAAACTTCTAACTTGCTTTTTTTTATATTTCAACTCATGTTACTTAGACAGTGATCTAATTACAAGTGAAATTAAGGCACTACAATTCTCTGAATGAGTAAATTTATGGGGCTAGATGCCAACTTTTGTCATCTTCATTTCAGCCACTTGGCTGTCAATGCATATTCATTTCTTACCATCAGTTTGAGATGTCCAAATGACACAGAGTATAGTAAGTACTGTGCTCGGTATTATGCTCAAATACAGGTAAAAGTGAGCTTCCAACTTCCAACATGCATAATCTATGTTTCTACAGTATATTGCAGTATATATGATGCACAGTGGGAGCAAAGTTAAGAAGCCCTCACTCACTTCAATATTTTCATAGATTACAGGGCTGAAAATTCACCTCACAAACCTGTATAAAGAGAAATAATTGACCAATTTTTTTTTTAATACAGCTAGAAGTTTTAAAGATTATAATGCCAGTTAACTCTAATCTTTCTTCCAATTTATTTTTAAAGGAATTGTTCATGTTTCTATAATGATAATCAGTAAAAGCGTTTTTGGCTCACTTGGCATTAAAATAATAATGGCATATTGGTGAACCATGCTTTTTTAATATTTATTGTACCATATTATATTGGTCAATTATTTAATTTCAGTAGTTGATTTAAGTTACCTTGTATATGCAAAAATACCATAAAATAGGTTTCAGTTCCATATCCTTCCACCAAAACATTTAAAAGAAAAATTTGACATCCACATAATCTATACATGAACAAAACTCAAACTTGACATCCTTTTATACTAATGCTGCTCCATCTAAGTCAACTAAAATAATGAATATTTTACAATTGCTATAGATATATAATCTGTACTAAACCCCAACCCAAACTCTAACCTAGCCTACATATCAAAAACTGATTATTTCATTTTATTGTTTTGGTGGACTGACAGGGAACTGCAGCCTAACATATTCATAGTACTTGGTAACCACCAGTTTTCACTGTTCTAGTGAGAAAAAACATAGCAAATATATTTAGAGAAATGTAGCTAACCAATATCCTGCTCTGCTATCTTCACATGTTGATCCAAATTAGGTAATTGTGCCGCAGATGTTAGCAAATAAAAAATCACTTGAAACCTTCACCAAATTGTAGTATTATGTCTCCTGATCACAATTATCAAGTTTTTAAGTGTCGGTCTCAATTAAAAAATTAATTATTCAATATTAAAAACTCACCTTTTGAACATAAATACGGCTCTGAAAAGCCTTTATAGTACCTTAAGCATAACATCATAGACGAACAGATAGTTAGAGCAATGGAGTGCCATCAAGAGTTAGTGCCAATGGATTATATCAGTGCCATCTACATCAGAACATCAATGGAAACTGGAATGGAACTGCATAACCAAACCTTTCCTAACCTGGCTAGATGTGACTGAACCACCTCTGTAAATATTTAAAAGGTTTAAAGGTAAATATTTAAAGGTATTTCAAAGGTGGTTCAGTCACATCTAGCCAGGTTAGGAAAGGTTTGGTTAAGCAGGTCCATTCCAGTTTCCATTTCACTTCATTCCATTCACGCAGACTACGCTTCTGCACATGCGCGAAATGTTCGCACATCCAAAAGCCTAAAACCACAGACAACTAAATCTGTTGTTCTGTAATCTGTGCTAAAACCCAGGCTGTGGTTAGCTGGCTACAGGTTATGTATAATTATGTGTGATGCATCAAGTGATGAAATTTTGGAACAAATTGAAAATGCCTTTATTATTAAGTAGATAAATTGCATGAGTAAATAATTAATAAATTAAAATGCAAATTATTGTGTTACAAAGATTCATGCATTCTAAACACTCAATTAAAGTTAATTGCTGAAGTTAGTCATTTTGGGGCTCTGTTCGAAAGGTAGGTTTTCAATATTGAATAATTAATTATTTAATTGAGACCGACACTTAAAAACTTGATAATTGTGATCAGGAGACATAATACTACAATCTGGTGAAGTTTCAAGTGATTTTTTATTTGCTAACATCTGTGGCACAATTACCCCAAATTAAACTACCCATGTTCACACTATGTAGCAAAACACTTATATATAATCATGTACAACTTTTTTATGAATGCATACAAATAAGTAGGATATGTCTACTAACAACTAAAATTTTCAAAGCTAATAGAAATTGAGGTAATAAGTAACATTATAACAAAACAACATCATCAATGGAAATAGGTTATAAGTTACTCATAACTTGTGTGTTTCTTCAAATTCAAAACAGCATTATATTCCATACAAGATTAAAGCTTTAGACTGAATTATCAAATTATATGGTTATTTTAAATTACTGCAGAATACTTTGATGGGCTGAAGTTATCTCTAGAAATTGATTTGATTCATTTCCGTTTCAGAATCTCATCACATGGGAAAACAAATGTAGGTTACAAACTTTGTCATTAATGAATAATTGCTGCTGCATGCAGGCACACAACACTTAACTCTAATAAAGATATATCCATTAAGCACAATTTTCACAAAATAACAAAGCACCAACACTACAACAATGCATAAACACAACAGCATGTTCGCGTGATTCAACATTCAACTGTTTGTTTTGGTTAGACTACCACAACTTTGCTATGACTATTTCCAAATACGTCACTCCCGGTTTCTGGACCAGTGTAATAGCCTTATTCCTCGAAGGCACCGGGTGGAGCCACCAATATGGCCATAAAATACCAACACCATTCATCTACCCCAGTGATGAACAAACTCTGCCAGTGAGCGTTGGCCACATCCTGTTATTCTAAATTAACGCAACTGAAATAAATAGTGACACAGTATAAAGATATTATAACTTGGCTATTTTTATTATATATAAAAGCCAAATGCGACTGACTGACTGATTCATCACTATTTCTTGAAAACCATGTGGCTAGAAAAATTGAAATTTGGTGCACATGTCCAGTTAAGACCCCTAAATGCATACTGAAAGCTGGTTCTACCTGAAAACCCACAGTTGACTTTTTTAACTACTAACCACCTTTTCTTAATCATTGTTATTAATTAGAATTTATACTTACAACCTATATATAATATTTTTATTCACCAAACATTTCAAAACTTCAATTTACATATGTTTCTGAATACAATATGGCACAGCCAGAAAAGAGAAACTTGCGAGCTAGCTGCAAGTTAATTTTATAATACAATATTAATAGAAATACAAAAAAAAAATTAATCTGACTTTAACCTATCTGGTGAAGCCAGTAGAGCTAACTACCATTGACCGACTGATTCATCACAGTTTCTCAAAAACCATGTGAAATTTCTAGCATTTGGGACCAAAAACAACAATTTTTCAAAATTAATTTCATCACCATTTCTCAAGAGCTATGTGGCCTTATAAGTTGAGTACCCAGGTTCATTTAAGACTCTAGTTGAGCAAAATTTTTACCAGGTGTGAAAATTTATAACTTTTAAAATTTTGTAGCATATAATTATATCTCCATCTCACATCAGTGGTTTTAGTTGGATGGCTAAAATGTGGGAAGTGATTCTGATGGCTAGTCATATAATACTGTATATTATGGTACAGTTGTATAGTGTACGTTGCACCACCCTTGACGGTGTAAGCAAGAATAACATATAGAAAGTGAAGCAGAGTCATTGCAGTACAGTAGATACCATTTCCTTTGCAAATTTCAATGCAGTGGAACTTTTACATGCAAAGTGACATTATTGAACTCAAACACTCACTTGGTGGTATATGCATTTATTGTGGTACATGTCCACGACTGGAGTTACTCTGTGTAATAAGGCTCTTACTAACACCATTCCCTTCCAAATATATAGGAAATTTGTTCAGACATTTGCTAACAATAGCTAATGGCTAAATGCTTCATGTTTATGAAACGATTGGAAAGATCCATTTCCCTCAAAATTTCCATACTATTATTCTCGTAATTTTCCCATATATTTCTTTTGATAATAATATTGTAGAACACTAAATTCTAAATTTAACAAGCCTAAAAGAATTCTAGAATTCTCACAGCTGGTCAAAAAAATTTTTATTTTGGAAAGTTGCTATTACCAAGTACTTTTTGCACAAATCAATTGAAAAATATCACTTTTAGAGTCTTATTATGCAGAGGCACTACAGTCGCGGTCGTGCATCACAATTTCTGGCTAAATTACATGAGCCCATGTTGGAGGGGGAGTGAACATTTTAAAAATTAGAAAAATTATCAGATAAGCCTACATTAATAGGATAGCTGAAATTTTTTATAAATAATAGAGATAGTTGAAAAATGATTAACAAAAGTAATATTAAAATAATTATCTTGTCATATAAACAATCAATATAGCCAACTTTAAAATCAAATACTGCCATAGAATATGATGGTTGGACTTTGATACTACTACATTAGTGGCTTGACAAGGGGGGTGAACCGCACTGCGTTCCAGCCCTAGAGGGAGAGGACAAAAAGCTGACTTAATATAATAATATGTGATTGTATGCATATAATGATTATGATTTCAAAATTTGAATCAAATAATGAAAATAATGTGATTTTTTAATCTTTTGTACTAATATGGACTCTAAATAAGTGTTAAAAGTGAACCTATAAAAGTTATCAAATGGTTCACGTGTTCTCTGAGGCTGGACCCAAAAACTTATTAGAATTAATTTTGACCGATAATGTGGGATAAAATGAATGTATTAAGTGTCTAGAATCGCTTAAAAAGCATGAACGAGGGGATTATTTTCATAATTATTTCCTGGGATGGGATCCCTGGACCACTCTTATATAGAAAAGTTCAATAATTATTGTTTATTCTCAATGTATTTTTTCCCCTATGTTTTTGTTTTACTCTCATAACATAGGCCTATATGAAAAATACATTTAAAAAAAATTTTTGATTTGTGACTTGAGGCTCGCGGTTTTGTCTGTTTGTTTGTATGTCTGATGATAAATTTCGAATGCTTTGACCAATCAGCTTCTGCCGAAGCATATATCCCATTGAAATATTTCTGGATTTTCCAATGAGACAGCCAATTTTTTAGAGAGTCCCGAAATTCAATTGTATGGAGCCCAAACAGTACTAGAATAACTTTTCATGTGAAATTTAACGACATGCAGTCAAATATTTGTTAAGAATAAGTATAATAACTCACTTAATCTGGCCGAGTACTTTCGAATCTATGAGATCCATCTTCAGAGGCGCGGGTTCCTAGATCATCATGTCAGTTTTTTGGTTAGAAGTGTTGTGGTTTTTGTAAAATATGATCAAAAAGTTTGTGAGATTTAAAATTTAGTTGTTCATTGAGAATGTTTTGTTTATTGTGTGTGGTGTGTTTGTATATTTCAAATTGTTCCAAGGTGTTGAGTTCGTGTCCTTTAGATTTTATGTGTAGAATGTGTAGGTTGGTACTGATGTCAGTGAAAGTGTGTCCAGTTTGAATGATATGGTCGGCAAAATTCGATTCAGCTTTGGATGTGAGGGCTTGAAAGTGTTCCTTGTAACGTTGTTTGAATGTGCGGCCTGTTTGTCCTATGTAGAATTTGTTACAATTAGAGCAGTTTAGTTTATAGATCCCTGGGAGATCGTATTTGTTTGTGTTCAGTGTGGTTTTGAGTGTAAGTGAATTTTTTATTTTGTTTTTTGTTCTGAATGAGATGGTGTGGCCGGATTTTTTGAAGATTTTTGCTAGTCTGTGTGATTGTGGATTAATGTATGTCATTGTGATGTATTTTTTGTCAGTGGTGTTGGTGTTTTGTTTCTTATTTTATGATTGAGTTTGTCACGACCTAATTGACAAACTCAATCATAAAATAAGAAACAAAAAACAAAACACAAACGTGCGCTCCTGTGCAACACCGCGCGTGCGAGGAATGAAGGGGAGGTACGGCTGGGGCGGTACGGGTGGGGCGGTAGCCTTCCCGTTCACGGCTGACGGCAGTAACCTTGGGGCTTCCGTTGTCGTCTTGAATGTGTTTTTGTGACCGATTGCATCGACTTAATTATCTTTTTCTAGACCTTTTAGTCACCTTTGAGTTACAGTTTATTTACCGTTAGGCGCCATGGTGGAATGAAACAGTATAAAAATTTGGTAATTGCCAACTATTTCAACCCGTCAATGCAAGTATTATTCAAGTATATTAATAATAATAATGATAATAATAATAATAATAATAAAAGATTTATAAATTATAATTATAAAATTATAATTTATGTCTCATCTTATGTCTTTTATTATTATTATTATTATTATTATAAGTCCATTACTATCATTAGTATTCTATTATTAGTCTATTATCATTGGACCTAATAGTCAATTATTATTATTATTATTATTATTATTAGTATCATTATTATTATTGTTATCATCATTATTATTATTATTATTATCATTATTATTATTATTATTATTATTATTATTATTATTATTATTATTATTATTATTATTATTATTACTATTATTACTATTATTATTATTATTATTATTATTATTATTATTATTATTATTATTATTATTATTATTATTATTATTATTATTATTATTATTATTATTATTATTATTATTATTATTATTATTATTATTATTAGTATCATCATTATAATTATTAATTATTATTATTATTACTATTATTATTATAATTAGTATTTTATAATTATTCTATTATCATTGAACCTAATAGTCAATTATTATTATCATTATTATAATAGAAAGATACATGTTAATATAGGTGAATGTACAGTATTAGTACAGATTATAATCAAGTCTGTGGATTAATTCAGGGCAGTATTTTATCTCCTGTTTTATTTAATTTGTATGTTAACGATTTAGCTAGTCTCAAATTCAAAAGTAAGATACTGCAATATGCAGACGATAATATATTATATATGATACATACTAATTTGAAAATAGGCTTAGAATATATGCAGGAGGACATAGATTTGGCGAATAAGTATTTTTTCAATAATGCTATCAAGATAAATTCACAGAAGACCAAGGTCATTGTATTCAGGAATCATAGAATTGATGTTGATGTACACAACTATAAATTAATATGTCATAAAGTGGAATGTCTTAGTGATAGGCCGAGAAATAGATGTGTTTGTCAGCAATTGGAATTCAATGAGAATATTAAACATCTGGGAGTGTATTTTGATGCAGACATGAGATTCTGTTCACATAATGATAGGATTTTGAAAATTATGAAAGCTGCATTGTATAAATGCTCTAGGATTAGTCGTTGCTTTCCAATCAATACTAAACGAATAATATACTTCTCTATGATTCAAAGTGTAATTTTCTATGGAATCACAATACATTATTTGGCACCAAGGTATTTGAAACAGCCTGTTTATGATGTAGTTAGAAGAATAATGCAAACCTTGTTCAATGGTATTGAGCTCAATTTATTGGGAATCATGTCAATAGAGTCTCTCGCTGAGTACACTGACCTGTCGAGAAATTATTTTAAGAATGAATTTAGAGAGCTCAATGAGATAGGGTACGGCTTGAGAAACAGGGCATTTAGAATGCAGAGATACAACAATAATTATGGGAAAAGAGTATCGAAATGCAGAATCCCTTACCTGTTGAATTCTCTACCACCAGAGTTGAGAAATTTACAAAGAAAAATCGAATTTAAAACAAAAGTAAAAGATTTCTTCATAAGAAGAGTTGAATAAGGGTGTTAACGATTTTAATGGGTGTGTTGGTTTGTTGAATTTGGGCTAGAAAATAGTAAGTAATGATGTTGTAAAACAGGTTGGGTAGTACTTAGAAGATAAAGAAGTAAAGTAAGGTAACATAAAAATGAAAAAACTTCTAATAAACTAGAATGATTTTAATCATGAAAATAGAGAATAAAATTGTAAAGATTACTGTAAAACACGCTAAGATTTTGAATTTGAACATTTCTGAAGGTTATGTTATGTGAGGGTATAGAGTAAAGATAAGTAGCAATAGTCGATGGTAATTTCGTTCCTGAAAATTTCTCTAATTTAAGTGGTTTTTGTGAAGTGAGTAATCTGAAAATTTGCATACCCATTTAAATAGTATCAGTGATTAATTGTGTGAAATATGGTTCAGATTATGTGAGTATAAAGGGTTATATTTGAGATTTACTGAAACCTTTTATTGAAGGCATAGTGGGCCAAATTCGACATTTTTCGGCAGAATATTGTCTTATCTGTCTGATAGAGTGTGTGGGCAAGCGGTGAATAGAGGGGTTCTCATTTTCCACCCCTTATCAAACTGCCGAATTCGTAGCAGCTGATTAATTTTAATTTTGAATGTCCTGATCTGCACAGCTATTAGATAACTAGCATTTCAAAGTATTTATTAGCGGGAGTTTTTCAATTACTGTTATCCTGTTATGGCTCTGGTTCCTTCAATGTTGTATTGTGTTAGTTGTATTGTATAGAACAATGAGCTAATCCTTATATATCTCTCTCTACCTTTGATTTTCTCCCCGTCACTTCAGGAGCCTCCGTTTTCTTCCAGTAGCCTTGAACGCTCTCTTGGCATTTCCCACGTCATCCCTAATTATCCGTTTCCATCATAAATTTAAAAAAAATTGAGATTGAAACCTTGAAAGAACTGATATCAATTATATAGATTTATTGTTTTATAGTCAGCTATTAATCTACTGCTGCTGCTCTGCCGGTACTCCTTCAAATAATCAGCTACAAATTGATAAAGCAACAGGTGGATACAGTGCTTTGAAAACCGGGTTAAACAATACAGTATAGTGTACAGAGTAGTGTCTGTTTTTCCTGGCTGTTGCAATCTAGTCGTTTGTTGCTGTGATACTTCATGTAATATATGGTCTTCATGTCTTTATGTCAATTATAAGTGTTTTGTTTCCAATGCAATTTTTTCGATTATTGTGACTGAATGCTGGCAGTTTCCACATTCTATATACTTTATTATATGACCTATAAACGTTAAAAATTTTGAGGAAAAACAGAGCTTGTAGGCGTACTCTGTATTACAATGATGACAAGAAATGGACGCAACAATTATAAAATACAGATGGAAAGCAATCTCAATAACCTAAAGGAGGGCTTGATTGACAGTACAGTGATAGAGATTGCAGTTGATTTGCACGCAGTGCTAGAAGTGATTTCAGAACATTTTTCTAAAGAGGCTGTGATAGATATAATTCCGGTTGTTACTTCACTGCTAAATAAATATGATGCCGCAATTAAAGTTAATGAGGATCTAAAGAAAAATTTATCATGCGTAGCGGCTGAAAATGTTACACTGGAAAAATCACTTCTGCAAGAAAGAAAAACCAGGAAAAATGAGTTTGATGATTCGATTTGCAACGAAGAGAAGGCTGATGCTGAAATCAGAGAACTCAAGTCGAAGCTGAAATCAGTGAAAACTACTGTCAATGAATTGAAAATGGAAATCTCATCAAAGGATGCAGTTATCAATCTCTTGGAGAGCGATACACAGCATGCAGCTGAAAAAATTTCTACTTTGGAATATGAGGTAGCATTATTAAAACAGAGGAAAATTTTTTCAACAGAGTTCAAAACCCCCAAGACAACTTGTAAAGTATCTCAAATTTCCAGCTACTGTGGGACAAAGACTTCAAATCGTTTCTCATTGCTTGATGATAATGATCCTGAGTCACAGCAATCTGTGGAGGGACGTACACTTAAAGTGAGAGCTCAGGTGCATAGGAGTGCCCCTGATTTGCCTGCAGGCAGTAAAAAACTGAGTCTCACTAAATCATCATCCAGACATTCAGTGAGGAATCGCGTTGTGATCCTTGCTGATAGCCAGGGAAGAGATATGTACAATTATATGAGCAGCTTATACAATGATTATGATATTTTTGTTTATACTCTACCAGGAGCAAAATTGAAGCAGGTTGTTGGGAACGGATTACAGTTTATAAGGGAACTAACGAAGTCTGATTATGTGTTTGTGGTGGCAGGTTCAAATGATTTTTGTGGCTATGAGCCGGGCCATCTCACTATACAGCAGGGAATAGACATGATTCTGATGGCAGGATTGAATACTAACATTATAGTCAGTGCGATTCCCTTCAGATACGATGAGCCACACCTCAATGATGACATACACTTTGCCAATGTGTCAATTTCAAATAGAATATCTTCATACAGTGGCACATCGACTGTGATTTATGACGATTTCAATAATGGAATGCAGAGACATCATTTTACTAAAAAAGGCCTACATTATGGGAGAAAAGGAAAGCGTTTATTGGGAAAGTCATTCTGTGACTTTGTGATAGGTGAAAAACAACTGAAACCAGTGAGTTGCTGTTTAAGAGAGTGGCAGACGACTACTAATAGTGAAGCTCCTTCCATGCCAATGGAAACCTGTGATGATGACAATGCTATAATATGCGACCCTGACTATCTAGTGACTCCAGCTTCAACTTCCTTGGCTGTAGAACCTTCTGTCATTACTCTTGACAGAATAACAACGACTGCGAGCGCCAATCATCATAGAGATATGACACTTCACCAAATGGGTGAGGATGACAGTGGCATCCCATTTTTTCATGGAAATGAGTTCAACGTTACCATACCACTTGACAAGAGACAATATTCAATTTCACCATGTTGTAATGGTCTGATTCAATTATCAACATCTTCTCCATATGTTAGTGAAAATAGTAAGTCTTGTTTTTTATAGATAACCGGCCATACAAAGCTTTTCCATCCACTAGTCAAGTGTTGAATTTTGGACAGGCATTAAGCGCTTATCAAAACAACAAATATAGAACAAGAGACCCAATCGATCATATTTGTATGCCAGTAACAAAAAATATTCGTTATTCAAGTCTTGAAAAATTCAATACTAGAGAATGTGATAGTAATACAAGTCATAAGAGCAGGACGATTACAAGTATTAATAATAATGAAATATCAACTCTTTCCTGGAATGTACAAGGCCTTCCAAATAAATTCAATGTTGTTGAGGATTATGTCTTAAATCTTGAAATTGATGTTTTATGTTTGATTGAACATTGGATGGACCAAGAGGAAATAGAAATGTATTGTTTCAATAGTTTTAGGTTGAGTAGCTATTATTGTAGACCTACTAAAAAGCGTGGAGGTTGTGCTATTTTCATCAGAGACAAATACATTCAAAGGCCAGTTGAATCAGTGAACTGTATGTCAGTAGAGATGGTTTTTGAAGTTACTGCCTCTCTCTTGGAAGAAATAAATACTATTGTTGTTGCGTTATATAGACCAAATGTACAGTGCAAAGACTTCAATCTTTTTATTCATAGAACTAATATGCTTCTGGAGCACTTATTTACATTTAAGGCTAATATTATTTTATGTGGTGACTTTAATGTTGACTTCATATTAGAAAATAATCTAGATTCTATTGTTTTGAGAAATGTTTTCTCTTCATTTAACTTGTATCTTGCAATATCTGAGATTACTAGACCTAAGAATGGGGGTGGTAGCTGCCTGGATAATGTAGTAGCATTTGAGGATAGAGTCCTGTCTTGTTCTGTTATCAAAACTGTAGTTTCGGATCATTGGGCAGTTCTAGTCAAATCGCATGTAGAAAGGGTTGATGATCGGGCATTCACAAATGTCAAAAGAATTAAAAGAAGAGTAATTAAAGATGTTAATATTTTAAATTTTGTAAAAGAGTTATCACTTATCAACTGGAAGCATATGTATTATATGAATAATATCAATGAAAAAGTAAGTTTCATCTTAGGTAAACTGCATCAGTTGACTAATCAGGTATTTCCTTACATTCATGTCAGAAATAAGCCCAAGACATTAAGGACAAACTGAGTTTCAAATGAGGAAATAAGAATAATTAAAGAGGAGTGCTCTATTCTATACGATTTCTATAGAAGTACTGGATCAAATGAGGTAAAATCTCAGTATAAGAATTGTAAAAAAAAGTTATATACATTGGTTAAGGAGGCTAGGATTGAGGCTAATGATAACCTGATAATTAATTCTAGTAATAAGTCCAAAGTTTTGTGGAATATTGTCAAAAAAGAGAGCAATCTCAGTAATAAAAATGAGAAGCATTGTGCCAAACTTGATGTTAAAAAGTTCAATAGTTTTTTTGTAGAAAAGGCCAATGAAATTATTGTCAAAGTTTCAGCACTTCCATGTAATAATGATCCAATGTATTATCTAAATAGACTTCAAAAAACATCTACTACCTTCAACTTCCGTATTGTTCAAGTAGAGGATGTTGAAAAAGCAATTATGAAAATTAGTAATAGTAGATGTGAGGATATTTATGAATTGAGCTCATTTGTGTTAAAGTATGGAGTAGATTCTTTAAAGGAGGTTCTGACTCATCTGATCAACTGTTGTATTATTGAATCTGTTTTTCCCGAGGACTTGAAATTAGTTAAAGTGCTACCTGTATTCAAGAAAGGTGATAAATCATGTTTTGAGAACTACAGACCGATCTCCATTGTACCAATTTTATCTAAATTGTTGGAGATGATTCTCAATAATCAAATTTTAGAATATTTTGAGAGTAATAATTTGTTCAATGACTCTCAATTTGGATATAGGTCAGGGCTAGGGACTGTTAGGGCGGCTGTTTCTTTTATCAATAAATGTATTCTTGGTTTAGATAGAAAGGCTAGTGTGAATGTAAGATTATATGATTTATCAAAAGCATTTGATACTGTATCTCATTCTCTCTTACTACAAAAGTTACAGTTCTATGGATTCGAAGAGGGGGCTGTGTCTCTGATGAAGTCATATCTGAGAGGTAGATTTCAAAAGGTTTTTTCTGATGGAAAAGAGTCAGGGTATTTATCTGTCAAGCATGGAGTACCTCAGGGGTCGATTCTTGGTCCAATCCTGTTCATTATTTATGTGAATGATTTGCCTAATGTTGTATCAGACCCTTCGGTGGAGAGTTTTCTTTTTGCTGATGATATTAATATTTGTTTCAAGTCAGACTCAGCTGAAGTATTGAGGAGGAAATTGAAAACTACTTCTGAAATTGTCCAGGATTGGTGTTCTGCTAATCTTTTATGTATTAATAGAGGCAAAATTCAAGATTTGGAGATAAATTACATAAGAAGGGATAATACTGAAACCAGAAAACAATCCGTAAATTTTCTAGGTTTCATGATTGATAATAGTTTGAATTGGGAGAGTAACATAATGAAAATAGAATCAAAGATCAGCAAGGGGATTTTCCTGATGCGCAGATTGAGACTCTGTGTGAGTTCTCGGGTGTTGAGGACAGTCTATTTTGCATACATTCATAGTCAGTTAAGTCGAGGAACCTTGCTATGGGGTCATAAGTCCTCTAGTATTAGGATACTGAGAATGCAAAAAACATGTATTAGACTGATTTGTGGACTTCCTTCACGAGCTCATTGTAGAGGAAAATTTGTCTTTCTTGGTATAATGACAGTACCAGCATTGTTCATTTTTCAGAGCCTTCTGTACATAAGGGAGAATATTCATTTATATGATGAGTTGGGCTCTAATCATACTTATGGAACAAGAAATAGGAGTGCTCTAAGTTTGATCAGGTTCAATTACAGAAGAACTCAAAAAACCTTTCATTATATGGCAATAAGATTTTATAATGTTCTCCCTCCCTCTATTCAACAGTTAGGAAGTGCCGGATTTAAGAGTAAATTAAAAACAATATTAACAGATAATTGTATATATAAAATAGATGAATTTTTCCAGATTAATTTCGAGCAGGAATAACTTACTTTTAGAAGATTAAATAACATTAATTTCGTTTGGTTCTAGGAGAAATAAAAATAGAGGATTTTTATAATTGTTAAAAAATCCATTATACTGTAGTTGTACTTTCATTTGTGTATTTTTATTATTTACTGGTTCTATTATAGTTTGACGTTGTAATGCATATGATGTTCTCATTTGTTACTGCAATAAAATATTTATTTATTGTTTATTTATTTATTTATTTATGTTGTTGCCTGTGTATTGTGCTGTGCTCGGTGTGTAGGAGCACGGCCACCTGAATGACATTAGTATGATCTGAAAAGTGAAACATAGAGTCAATAGATCAAAGAGTGACTCAGGTTTGAGTGATCAAGTGACAGAACTTTGAATATTTTATCCCAATAAGAATAATAACGGACTTTATAAAGGTATTTATCGAAAAGTATTGTTTGATGTAAATGATTTTTAGATACACCTCAATTAGCTCTAAGCTAGAGGAGTAATTAAAGCACTGTGTGTAATATGATTCAATGTAAAATTTAATGGAAAATTGAAATTGAAATTATTATCATTATTATTATTACTATTCTTATTATTAGTATTTTATTATTAGTCTATTATCATTGGACCTAATAGGCAATTATTATTATTATTACTATTACTATTACTATTGCTATTACTATTATTATTACTATTATTATTATTATTATTATTATTATTATTATTATTATTATTATTATTATTATTATTACTATTATTATTATTACTATTACTATCATTATTGACAGCAACAGTAATGGAAGGGCTGGGACAGGAGTTACTCCTAGGCATGCAGTTTATGCAGGACTACAAAGTAACAATTCGTACTCACCCTTTTTGAGTTGAATGGGTTCCTGGTCAAGCGGCACCAAAGAGCTCCCCTTCTTCAACTCGGTTGCAACCCATCTGACCAAAACCAGGGAATGACCTGGCCATCATAATCAAGGATGGGAATAACAAGACACGAGACACCAGAATCTACACCCATGTTAATATAGCAGGGAAGGAGCTAAGTGCACTGGTTGAAACGGGAGCACAGTACTCCTATATTTCAAAAGCACTGTCAGAGAGTATAGGGAGGAGTGACTGCATCCGACCAATATCACACAGCCCACAACTTGCAAATGGAACGAATATGCAGGTATTAAAAGAGTTGAAACTACCAACCATAGTGGATGGGAGGAAATATCAACTCAGAGTATCAGTGGTTGATGGCCTGAGGGCAGACATGATTCTTGGCCTACGACACCTACAATACATGTGGGTACAAATAGATCCTCAACAAGGCCAGATAACTCTTCCTCAACTGAGTATAAGGAAGAACCTTGCCCTTGTCTCAGGAGAGGAGGCATTTGAAACCTTCCAAGAAAATGAACTACAGAAATTTTCTGAAGTACCAGGTGAAACCCACCTATTGAAACATAAAATAAGATTGAAAGAGGGGTCAGAGCCTTTCAGGATAAGGCCCTACCCTCGCAATCCAGCTATGCAACAAGTCATAAATGAGGCAGTTGATGACATGCTGGATGCCCAGGTGATTGAACCTAGTAACAGTGCGTGGAGCTCACCCATAGTACTAGTTAAAAAGGCAAGTGGGAAGTTGCGATTCTGTATTGACTTCTGACGGCTGAATGCCAATTCAGACCGTGATGCATATCCACTTCCAAATATGACAAGTATCTTGGATAAACTACATCGAGCAAAATATATCTTGTCCCTTGACTTGAAAAACGGTTATTGGCAGGTACCCTTAGATGAAGCTAGCAAACCGTTTACAGCCTTCATCTTCCCAGGTAAGGGACTGTACCAGTTCCAAGTCATGCCATTTGGACTCCACTCGGCTGGGGCAACCTTTCAGCGATTGCTCGATCGAGTAATTGGTCCTGAACTTGAACCCTACGCATTTGCTTATTTAGATGATCTCATAGTATTGGGAGAGACCTTGGAAGACCATAAGAGGAACCTAACCGAAGTGTTCAGAAGACTGAGAGAGGCTGGTCTTCTAATCAATAAAGAGAAGTGCCAGTTCTTGAGGAGTAAACTACGATATCTGGGTCACATAGTGACTGAACAAGGGCTTCAAACCGACCCTGAAACTATCTGGGCCATCCAAGACTACCCAGCACCAAAACGGATCAAAACGTTATGCAGTTTCTTAGGATTGGCATCCTGGTATAGATGATTCGTTCAGAATTTCTCTGAGCTTGCTGGCCCCTTACACGCCCTTCTAAAGAAGGGGATCAAGTGGCGATGGGGTGAAGCCGAGGAAAAAGCTTTCCGAGCAATAAAAGGAGCATTGACTCGCTCTCCGGTACTCACCTACCCCCACTTTGAACTCCCATTTACTCTTCAAACGGATGCATCCGACTATGGCCTTGGGGCTGTCCTCACTCAGGTAGTAGATGGGGAAGAGAAGGTGATTGCTTATGCCAGCCGAGGCCTGAGAGGGCCTGAGCTCAGGTATACCATCACTGAAAAGGAGTGTCTGGCAGTAAGATTTGCCCTATGCAAATTTAAGCCATACATTGAAGGCTATCCAACCACAGTACTGACAGACCATCAATCATTGAAGTGGTTGCATAATATTCCCTACCCAACAGGTCGCCTAGCCCGTTGGGTGATGGAAATGCAACAATATGACTTGGAGATTAAATACCAACGTGGGAAGCTTAATATGGTCCCAGATGCCCTATCCCGGACTCCAGAGGGAGAGAACTTGGAGGAAATGGAAGAGAGACCAGCCGTCTATCCCATCAGCCAGACCGAGGCAATGGAGGATAATTGGATAAAGAAAATACTGGATGGTCTTACCAATCATCCTCAAAAGTACCCCAACTACACAGTACGGGAGGGGCGATTATATAGGCATATATGGCTAAAACATAAGATGCATGAGGGAGAGGATAGCAAGGGGTGGAAACTCTGCATCCCTCGCTAGCATCACAATGATATCCTCAGCTATAATCATGATGCCCCAACAGCAGGACATCCTGGCATATACCAAACCTATGATAAAATTGCATGCCAATATTATTGGCCTGGCCTTTATGGGGACACAGCAAGGTATGTGCGCCAGTGTAAAGAATGTGTCAGACATAAAGTAGAGCAGAAGGCACCCTATGGCCAGATGCTGAAACAGAGAAGAATATCCCATCCATTTGAGACTCTCAGCACTGACCTAGTAGGTCCTCTCCCACGCTCGAAACATGGGAACCACTACCTGATCGTCTTTCAGGACCAGTTTACAAAATGGACCGAAGCTAAGGCAATACCCCAGGCTGATAGTACAGCAGTCATGGCAGCCTTAAGAGAGTTGGTTATCAACAGATTTTAGGTGCCCAGATTCCTCATCTGTGATAATGGCACACAGTTCACTAGCAACTTGTTTCGGTCATTTTGCCAGGACTGTGGGATCAACCAATGTTTTACCCCACCCTACACCCCCGCCTGCAATCCCACTGAATGGGTAAACAGGGTCTTAAAAACTATGATCAGTATATATGTGGGGGAGAGGCATATGGATAGGGACAGGTACATCAGCGAATTTACATTTGCCATGAATACTGCTGTGCACTATGGGACAAAATATAGTCCTGCTGTCCTGAACTTTGGCTGTGAGCTACGCGCCACAGGGAAGTCAACCTTTGAGGGGACAGAGCACCCAAGGGACGAGTCTGAGCATACAAGTATCAGTGCTCAGACGAAACGCCTGAAAACACTAGCTCAGTTGCTGGAACTAGTGCACGACAACTTGGATGAAGCCTACAGAAACACCAGTAGGTATTATAACCTGCAAAGAAGGCCATTAAAATTGTCACCCGGGCAATTGGTGTTCAAACGAGAGCACCATTTGTCATCGGGAACAAATAAGTTTGCCGCAAAATTGGCCCCTAAGTATAGTGGACCCCATAAGGTCATCCACATATTAAGCCCAACGGTGGTGTTAATAGAGGTTGGCCCAGGGAAACAGGTACCAGTGCATGTCAAAGATGTGAAAACATATCCCCCTCTTGCACACGAAGAGAAGGAAGAAGAGGAAGAACCAGTAAAATAAAGTAAGGCACCCCTGACAACCCCCCCTTTCTTCCCTCTCCCCCCCCCCCTTAGTAGGAGTGGGGTGTCACAAAGTGATTGTGACAAAGGGCTGCACTCGCCCTCCAACATCCCCAAGCGATCACAGAGATTACGGAGGAACCGACCGTGCATCCAGTTTGCGCCTCCCTGCTCAGGGTGCATCATTGCCACTCCCCCCCTCCCTTCTACCTGCAGAGGGAAGTATTTAAGCAGTGGAGTGGGAACTGTTCATCACTTTGTCTTGGGAGCTCTCCCAAATCAGAACAAGAGTTCTTTCTTAAGGTGAGCTTCCCCTAGGGTACAGCAAATGAGCTGTAACCCTGAGCCGCCTTGGCTTGGTGCATCAAGCTGACATCTAGAAGTCATCCACCCCTTCTGTCCTCGATCTCGGTAAGCTGTTACAGACAGCTTGCTTCCCGTGCTTGCCATTGCAGACAGCAAGCTCCTACCTCAACCTCCTTCATCCCTGGAACCCTGTTACAGACGGCCTGCTTCCTCTGCTTGCCGTTTCAGACAGCGGGTCTCCTTCCTTGACCCCAAGTAAGCAGTTCCAGACTGCTCACTTCCTATACTTGCTGTTACAGACAGCAAGCTCCCATCCTCAACCCTGAGTAAGCAGTTTCAGACTGCTTTCATCCTTTCCTTGCAGTTCCAGACTGTGGGTCCTTACCTACCCTGTCACCCTTGGGCTAGCTGTTTCAGACAGCCAGCTGTCAATCGCAGTTACAGACTGCATACCCAACCCTAACGGCAAGCCGTTGCAGATGGCTTGTTTCCTCCTCGCAGTTCCAGACTGCGAGTCCTTCCCTACCCTGTCACCCTGTACCCTTGGCTAGCCGTTTCAGACAGCCAGCCGTCAATTGCAGTTATAGACTGTGTACCCACCCTCCACAGGGGAACTGTTTCCAAGGGAGGAATTGCCCTACCCTTGGGACGATTTGGGAAGATTTTTCTTTTTTGAGTCATTCAGTGAGTTTTGGGAATGAGACCTAGCACAAACGTATTTTTGCACCAGAAGTTCCCTGAAACAGAAATTGCTTGTTTAATATAATAGGATGTGTGCATATCTAATATCCAGCCACTATAAGTGTAAATAGCCTTATTTTTCCTATATAAATTGAAGACAATTATGGTGACTGAAGGCAAAAGCCATATACTGCCTCTATAAAGTCACAAACTGAAAGTATTCACACTGCCATTTTTGATCCTTGATTTAAATACCAAACAGTACTGTACTTGAGAATTTATCTTTAAAGTGATCTTTAAAGATCCTTTTTCTGGAAAAATCTGGATTTAGCCTAACCTAACATTACATGTCCTAATGTAAACTAATTTAACAAAAAAAAGGAGCTTCAACAATCAAATTTTTATTTTTTCTAGTTTTTCCATGCTTCAGTTCCCTATAGACTGCTTTTAGATTATTTGGTATTGAAAAGTTGTAGAACATGTATTAGAAGGGAAACTATTTTCTATTTAATTTAATACTGAACATTTTTGAACTTATTTATTATAATTAAAATATATAAAGACATTTTTGTATGTGTCTATACTTTCCTAATAACGATTACTGATTATTTGCAGACTGGGGCGCCACAGAACGCTTATAAGGTGTACTATTACAACATTTTTGGACATGGTCCAATAATTGAGGTAATTTATGGGCTCTGGGAGTTTGTACCGGTTGAACGGGTGCATGAGACTAGGCTCTTATTGGTCTATGAATGTATATTATAGTTCATGGATCACTGAGACGCCTAGTTTCAGGCTCCCATAGTTTACATATTTTCATGCACTTTTATTCAATTATTCATTAACAATACAATTGCTTTCAATTTTCCTCTACTGTATTTAACTTTATATTTAACAGAAGAAACCTATTCTGAAATTTGGTTCATCCATGGCTACTTCATAAAGTAGATGTAAGAGAATAGAAAGTAATGTCAGTACAGCTTACTTTATTACAGGGATTATCAAAGCAGTTGTGTGATAAAGCTCTTTCAAAACTACTATCACTTCCCAGAACAGTTCTAGACCAATACAATTCAGGGTTCCTTCAAAAAAGAGTCAAAATGAATGTTCTGCAATAGTTATATCAGCTGATTTGAGCATTTGGAAATCAGAATTGTCAACAACAATCATGCATTCTAGGTTATGCTTCACTTTAGGCAAGTTATCTCATGCATTAGTAAGTTAAATTGAATGTAATTTATTTATTGGTAGTAAAATATAAAATGTTGTTTGCAACGATTGTATTTTGCCTTTAAGCTATTTGTGAGAAGTTTAGAACACTCGCTTTGCTTGTGTTATACCTTACAGTAGAAACAATTAGTCTGGGCACATGGCCGTTTGGTAGTCAGCCATGGCGAGGGGAGTTTTTATCGGTCATTTCTAAAAACATGTGGCCTGTGCGATGCTGCAGATGTCTTCAAGGTCAACTAGTCAACTTTTACAGGATGGCTAGTAGTGAAACCAGAGCCACGCGCCCAGACTAATTGTTTCTACTGTACATCTCACTCGTTCCTTAAAGTCAGTCATGATACAATCGCTGCAGAAACTTATATTTGATATATAACAGTTTTTTTCTTATTTTCTTGTATTTGTTATTAAAATTCAATACATTGTCATTGATTTATAAAATTATTTATTTTATTTCTGACAGAAGTATTATTATTTGTAACATATTTTTCTTTCATTTAGCCTCATTTATCGTACAATACCTTGATGTTGTAGCTCCATATTACTTTTACACTTGATATTTAAACAGAAATGGTTATTGAAAATAAAATTCACTACCTTACTTATTAGTGTGATGGCTATTTCGCATTGTTGTAATGCTTCTCCAGACACATGAGTGTTGAATTCACTAGTAAGGTTTTTTCAATGATTATTCATGCTTATAAAATAGTTCCAAATAATTCATGTAAAACAAGGCATATCTTATACAATTAGTTAATTCAAATATGCAGTCATGTAAATGATGATTTTTACCAATCACCGAAAAATTTATATGGCCATTTATACTGAAAATATCAATTTTGAGCAATTCCATCTTTCATTAATCAGTTGTATCAGCCTAATCATGAATGGACAATAGAATCCTTTAAAATTACAATTTTTTATTAAATTCTTAATAATTTTCTGAAATATTAATATCTATTTATCAATCTATTTATTTACTTATCTATTCATTCATGTATTTATTTATCTATACTGTAATCTTTGACTCGAATTTTATTGAGTTGAGAATATTTTTATTTTATTTTTTGGAGGATGAAGCACACATGTTCATGGGTGATGAGCTGGGTTATGACGATTGATGAGTTAGGCCTACAGTTAGTTTTTGGTGCATTCCAAAACACCAAAAAATTATTTACAGCATAGAACAGAGACTGATCAGTTCAATATGAATTTGTAAGTTTACTTTAGAAGAAGCACTGAAGTAGCAAACCACAATTCAATAACATTTAACATTATCTAAGATTATATTTTTGAAAAAAAGTTCTGTTCATTATTGTTCTGTTTCATTTCATTTTTCCAATTTGTTTAAATTTTATTTTTTATGATATTAAAAAGTCTTATTTTTTATTTATTAGAAGTGTGCGGCTCTAGTTTACCATCAAGGAACTCCCTTCCCTCATAAAAAAACTGATAAAGTCAAAAAACTATATTGCAAACGAATGAGTAAGTAATACTGGAAATTTTTGTGTGATAAATATAGACTGTAGACTGTAGGCCTAAATATCAGACTAAAATCTTTTGCTTTCATGAATGAACATAATAATTTTAAAATTATAGTTCAGTAACGGAATAACCACAATTTTCTTTTTCTTTTTCTTTTTAATTTTTTCTTGATCATGTTTTTTCTCTTTTATTTATTATTTTTATTTTCTTTCTTTCTTCTCTTTTCCTTCATTTTCTTTTTCTCATTCTTCTTCTTCTACTTTTTTCCTCTTTATGTTCTCACTTCTAACCCTCCTACTTCTTTCATCACCTTCCCCTTTTTTCCATTTACCCTTCTCTTTCATTTTCTTTTTCTTCCTATCTATTTCTTTTTCCTTATCTTCATCTTTTCCTTTTTCTTCTTCATCTCCTTATCCTTCTCTTAATTTTTTTATTACTTTCCCTTCTAATTTCCCTTTTTCTTTTTGTTCTTCCTCTTTCTCTTTTTCTTCTCCTTCTTCTCCGTCATCTACAACAAGCTACCACAGGTTTCAAAGAGTCTTGAAAATATAGAAATATTTAAAAAACAATTGAGAAAATATTTAGTTGATAAAGCTTTTCATAGTGTACAAGAGTTCCTTTCACATCAAAATTAAGCCTCACCTCAACTAATTGATATAGTAATTATGGTATCTAGTGTATAATTGTTGATCTGACTTCTCTCATACTCCTTAACTGGAGTCTCCAAGACGTAATCTACAATACAAAATCTAATTTGTTTCTTTTGCTTCTTCTTCATTGCCTATTCCTCCTTTTTCTGGATGAAGCTTGCCAAATAGTAAGTTGACAATAAAAGTAACAATGAGAGAAGGATAGAACTAATGAACATAATAAGTGTATAATTTATTAACACGCAATCATATAATTCTAAAGATAATTGGATAAGTGTACAATGTACAATGTCAACGCTATGAAGGTATAAGGAAGTGGAGGGAGCATAATATACACCGTCAATGTTGAAAAAGTGTAACCAGAAATTGTGAAGCAAGCAAGGCCCTTCTGCATGGGATCTGACGCCATTTGCGGCTATATTACCACAAATTTCAAACTAAGTAGGTAGTTCACTTTTACAAGATTCCACTCTCATATCAGTTCAAGGGTTCGAACAACGTTTGTCATTTCTGTGGAAAACAATCTGCTTCTCAAAATGATTTTTTGAAAACATCAAGATTTAGCAGTTATATTGATCACTTTGATGCGAATTCATTGCTTTAACCTACTATATGGTATCAGGTAGTCTTTTTTAAATATTACAATCACTCATTCATATGTTATTTATTCATTGTATTAAATGTATCGTTTCTGAACCTCTGAATACAGTATTACACATCTCTCCAGATTCAATCATTTGAACCTCTTTGTACCACATTCTCACATTAAAGTGTACAGAGACTTAAAACTGATTATTATATTTTAAGTATAGATTTTCACAACCTCTCAATGATCTATAAAATGTAATAGCCACATGGCATTGTTAACATATAGCATTGTTGGATTCAAATAGTCTTACGATTTTAGTTTTTTACATTTTGAACAAAATAATTTACACAATAATGTGGGCTATATTGTTCATTTGTTACTTATTTTGTCTAAAATTTTCTTAATTTACTTATTTACTATGGTTTTTATATTTGATTATTAACATTTCTTATTTCTTTCTTTTTCAGTAAGAAAAAACACCTTGCAGTGAACTTGAAAAAGGTTTTGTGAACTGCTGTGGGTTGTCCCATAAGCTGAAATAAATCAAAATTGATTTTTATTGTGTATTTTTATTTGCTGTGACCTTTCCTTAAAAGATCTTACAATCAAATAAATATTTGTTGATGGCAAAGTTAGAACTTGAGGATATTCTTTCTTCAGCTTGACTTCACCAAATTAATTCAGATCCTTGGATCTGGGATGTATTTCAAGGTGTACCAGATGTACATTTGTATCATTTTATATATTTATGAGAATTCAATTTTTTTTATTTGTATTGTCTGACTCTGAAGAATTAGCAAATCTATCAAACATATAAAAGTCTTCATGATGTTATCTGTCAGCAATGCACTAACACTGGAAAATAAGGGATGGAAGGAGTGAGGAAGAAGAATCAAAAGGAAAATTGAAAAGAAAAGGAGAAGAAAAAAATGTTTCAAAAACAATAATTTCTATAGATTCTTTTGGATATAATAAGATAACATAATGAATTGACAGGTATCATTGGTAGGCAGTTGTGAAAATTAACAACATTCAGTTTGTGTGCTTGGAAGAAACACACTACAAACTGTGTATCTTCAAGGAAGCAGATCTCTCTTTAGACTTGGGCCTTTCTCAGTGCATATCATTTAGATTCATGGAGCAGTCCTTTCTTTAGTTTTAGTCTAGCTTATTTAATAGTAGCTACTGGGGGGTTTTAAGGCTGTGCGCCAGCCACCGTGACTCTGACCAGGTCTTGAGTCCCAACTCAAGGCAACAAACAAACGAGTCTTCAATGGAGTCAATCGAGTTTGGTCCAGTTTTGAATCACTCTGGTGGATTAGTATGTAACTAGCTTTCCATACGCCTGGAACGTTGCCAGATCTCTCAGCTCCTGTCTGCTTCGCTCTTCGCCTGGTCTGACTAGGCCTTCTTGGGAGGGAGGCAGAGTCGTTCTACTACTCATAATCTAGTAAAGCAAATATAGTTTACAAGCCTGAGCCACAGATATTCAATGCATTTGTTTGTGGCTTTCTCCTTGAACCCCTCCACCACCATCATCATAAGCAGGGCCGTACTCAGACCGGTTTTCCCGGACAATTTTACCATGGCCCGGGCCCACTGTGATGGCGTGCAGCTTTGGTGCCGGGTGACAAATTTGGATGAGTGCCAGTTTGTCATTGCATGCACCACCAACCTGGCTCACTTAGGAATTCAGCCCATGGTGACAGCATGCAACTTTGGCGCCAGGTGACAGAATAAAACAGTGCCAGCTTGATGCTGCATGCACATGACAACCTGGCACTCTTAAGAATGGTTGTCTACCATCAATTATTGGAAATACCTTGATACAGTCAGATACTCACTCATATAATCTTACACTATCAAATTGATAAATTACAGTCATCTCTCTTTATAACGATTCTTCTTATAACGATAATTCCCCTATAACGATATAATATAACACTGATGTTTGGTCTGCCATAAGAACAATGTATTTATTCTCTCTGTTTAACAATATCGCTCATTCTCTATAACAATGTTTTCAGAACAATTGTGTTCGTTTCCAAGTTGTTTCCAAGAAAAATAAACGGGTGTTTATTGTCGACTTATCTTGTCCAACGATCAGTTCAATGTCGACCTTGAGCGCCAGCGCCCCCCCCCCCCCCCCGCCTGTGTATTGTCGTGACAGAGTGGTCGTGGTGGGGGAACTAGGAGCTCACTCCGCTGCAAACTGTCTGGCTGACAAACCTAGTAAACAAAGGTGGTTCAGTCATATCTAGCCAGGTTAGGTTAGGTTTGGTTATAGGCTACAGGCTGCGCTAGCAGTAGGTTGATCAAACTGTTAGGTTGTCCTAAAGGATACCACCCAAATTGCAATTGAGTTGACTCATGTGCAAAGGGCCTAAAAGTAGCCCATCGTGACAACATGGAGCTTTGGCGCCAGCTGACAAAATTGAATGAGTACCAGTTTGTCGTTGCATGCACCGCCAACCTGGCACACTTTGGAATGCAGCCCACTGTGTCGGCGTGCAAGTTTGACACCGGCTGACAGAATGGAATTAGTGCCAGTTGGTCGTTGCATGCACTGGGAGCACCACCAACCTGGCACACTTAGGAATTCAGCCCATGGTGACAGTGTGCAACTTTGACATTAGCCGAGCTTGTCGTCAGCCACGCTTGTCGGCAGCCAACCTTGACGGCATGCAACTTTGACATCATCCCCATTCAAAAATGATAGAAAAAATATAATATTGCTTGCTTTGCAGCTAGCCTAGCTCCCTACTGTAAAATCACTTCTGGGTGCTCCAGAACCCTCCGGAAACTGTAGTCCAATTCATCAATCATCAACTCATTGCCCATGCACTAGTCTTGCACCTACATGGGCTTTATCCTCAAATCCTTCATTGTTTGAACAATGGATAATTATTGGCATTTGAATTAGTTTCTTCAAACCAAATAGTTTTTCAACTGCTTGTCTTAGAGCAAATAATCTACAAAATTTTCTATTAATTGAGCTGGTTACTTGATCCAATTGAATCTGGATTTATTGAATGTGTCATAATCTATCCAAAACTTAAATCTGATAGTCTCTTTTTTCTTTAACTCTAAAAATCTGGTTTGTGCATAACTTTTGAGGGTAGAAAAACCAAGTTTGATACTTTTTAGTTTTTTGCCTAAACTAAAACTCAAAAACTATCTACCATGTTGAAAACATCGTTCGAATTGAGGAATATGAATTTCTACGTCAATTGATGTATAACAATACAAAATCAGGTTAGAGTTTCATTCACAATGAATTTTTAAAAACCATATATTTTTACCCCCTTTTGTGAAAAATGAGAGATCACCATGTTTCGATGCATTCATCTTGTATATGGTCACTCCAACACAAAAAAAGTTATAGGAAGGAAGTTCTACATTTAGATCATTGAATTTACTTCCAAAACAGTCCTCAATGAACGCGCATTTGAACGTGCTATTTGGTCAGTCATCAACTTTCATAATTAAGTAATACCAGGAAAAGCATTTATTAGTTCTTTTCTCAACGGATTCCCCTATATTTTTGTGGATTAAAAACTTATTAGTTTCTTGTTAAAAAAAGCTAGAACATATTATATCTTCCCAAAACTCTGCTCATTTTTTTTTTATTATAATAACCCAACTGATGGTATTGAGTCCTTATTGAGGACTCTACTCATCAAAATTAATATTCAATTGAAACTGCTAATAATAAGGCTCCTTATATACATATTATATGAATGATGTGTTTCCGGGTACATCCGATTAGAAAGAAAATAATTGTTTGAATCATTACTTATGTGACGTTTCGTTGCCATTGCAGGCAACATCTTCTGACTTGGAGAGTGGTCAGCAGGGGCGGATCCAGCAGCAGATTATTTGTGGGGGGGGGGGGGGAATCACTATGAGCAGGACTGATCTGCCTGTGTTAGTCTACAGTGTTATCCAATCTTCAATTTATAGCATTTTAAGAAATATTTACTTACATTTAGAAATTTTGAAGTTGTTATGGGTCTGTAAAGTGTATCTGGTGTGCTGATGTGGTATGTAAATTTCTAAAAACTATTTTCATAAGCGATCTGGAAAGTTATTTTTTTTCTCTAGTTTATAACCTCAATCTCTATTGCCAACTAGTGAAAATATTTCGTTATCAGCTTGCAACGGACGACTATCGGTTTATCGCTTATTGCTTTGTGCATGTCAGTGTGGAGCTACCATAATCGCCTGCAGTGAATGAAAGTGACAGTTTACAGTTTTTGCGCGGGAACCAAAGTCAGCTGTTCCTCGATACAGAGGTGCCATTAGAGCAACCAGCTGATTGGCTTATCTATTGATACAGAGCTGGCTAGCTACAAAGACCGGGATTTTTATTGCATTTCAAACTCTGCTTTCCTGTATGTTTCAATTGCTGGTGTTATTTTGTATGACTTGACAACGCTTCTATAACTTAAAACACAAAAAATATTACTCTAAATTCCCTTCATATCAGGAGCTGCCTCATTCTTTGCCTTGATTGCTCTCTTGGTAATCCTTTTTGTTTCCTTTCTGCATTTCCTCAGCCCAGCGTCCTCTTGCCTCCTTGTGTTACCGGTACTGTTGGAGTGTGGGTCATAGTCGCTACACGCTCTATAGGAAGAAAGAGAAGAGAAAATTTTTTTTTCTTTTTTTTCTTTTCTTTCTCAATCTTTTGCTAGAAGTATGTCGAAGATAGATATATGTGAAACTAAACGTGGAAATAAAGCGATAAAGGTCGATGGTTTTAGCTACAGAAGAGATCATGCCTTAATTAATGGTAACGTTTCATGGCGCTTCCTCAAGGTTGGTTGTCCTGTGACTGTGTAAACTGACAGTAAAGTAACTAAATTAATTGAATGCTCCGGATCACATAGCCACATGGGTTTGAATGTTGATACAGTGTCTGGTGACAATAACGATTTATCCATATCGCACGATGATTCGTTTGCAGTTATTGAGGATATGGTGATGACTACTCTATTGAAAAGCTCAAACTTTGGAGGTGGTACGTTATGTACTCCGGAATTACGTGATATGGGTGTAAATACACCAACTATTAGGACAATTATCAATACTGACAAGACTCAAAGCATTCGTGAATTGGAACTTCTACAGCAGAGAGATGACCTTATAACTTTCTCGAAGGATTTGAAAAGTGAGGTTGAACATTTGAAAGCTACAATCCAGATTCAAAGTCGTGAACTGAATGAAATTATAGGGTCACTCAAGGAGGAGAAAAATTCTTTAGCAGAAAAAGTTCTGTCAATGTCTACCTCTATTGAGGCGTTGGAGGCTGACAACTTGACTTTAAGAAATGAGAGAATTATTGAAATAAACGAAACTAATAAATGGAGAGCACTTCATGATGAGTTATCTATTAAGTCTGAACAGTATTTCAAAAGACAACCTGTGAGTTCAATAGTCAAGAATAATAAAAGGCAAAGTAATCTGGCTCCTGGGAGGTTTTCTGAGCATTTCGCCACTGGTCAGGACAGTTTTGGCGTTGCTGACTTGGCAGGTGAAGGCAAATCATCAAAATATAAACGTCACGATTTAAATGTTGAAAATGATAGGAACTATCTACTACAAAAAGAATGAAAGGTAATGGACTTAGCCAACTCATCTAAACGTAAAATCCAGGTTCATCACTATGCTGACAGTCAAGGACGAAACGTTTGCAGAGAGTTTATGAGTAAATGCAATTACAGTGTTACTTTGTTTGTGAAACCAGGTGCTAAATTCCACAATGTCTTACCGAAAAGATTGGCAGATTTTGGTGGAAAAGACTTTTTAGTGATTCAGGCTGGCTCCAACGATGTTGGTAAAAATGAAGCAAAAGACATTATGGTAGCTTTGCGGAGGAGTTTGGCAGCTCTTTATGGGACCAATGTCATTATATTCTCGATTCCTCATCGCTATGACTTGGCTGACTGGTCTTGTGTGAATAAGTTGATAAGGAAGACTAACATTGATATTCAAAAGTTGTGTAATCTGTTTTCAAATTGTGAATTTATTGATGTAAGTAATATAGGGAGAAGATTCCACACAACTCACGGCCTGCATCTAAATGATCTAGGTAAAAAGTATGTTAGTGACAGAATTCTCAATTGTATAGAAAATCGTCTCTCTAATTCAAAATTAACTCCACCTATTCCACTTCATGGTTCTTTTTTAGATTAGATGGGCTCACATTTAAGCTGAACTGCGCTGACTTATTTGTCACAGGTAGGTCTTCAATAGAAACTATATTAGATGTAATTTTAGATGGTACTGATACTCAGAATGTCCATTTGTCTGACTTGGTGGGTGAGTTTGTGAATGATAGTTCCAAAAGAATTGAGAGACCTAAAACATCAAGCTTAAAGATCGGGTATATAAATATTCAGGGTCTGTCTAACAAGGATCTAATACTTAATGAGTTTGCGCTTGATAATAATATTGACATAATATGTGTGAGTGAGCATTGGTGCAGAGAAGCTCAAATTCAATTTTTAAAGTTGGATGATTATATTTTGTCCAATAGCTACTGTAGAACCGTTCACATTAGAGGTGGTGTAGCCATATATAGAAGTAAAGTGAATGAAGTTTCGTCTGGGTTTGATACTTTAAATTTTGAATTTGTTTTTGAAGCTACAGGTGTAATTGACCGTGTTGCCAAAATAGTTATTGTCTCTTTATATAGGTCTCCAAATGGAAACCCGAATATATTTTTGGAACAGTTGGATAAATTATTTAACTTTTTACATAGGCCAGCGATGAGAAATTTTCACTTATTTGTAGGTGGCGATGTGAATTCTGTCTTTGACATGAACAGAGAAAGCTCCTTTGAACTTAAGAATTTGCTAAGACAATATAATATGATATTCACAAATTTTGAAAATACAAGAGAGAATGCTTGTTTGGATAATATTTTTACCAACTCTAGGAGTAGTGCTATCTCTAATGAAGTATTATTATTTCATTATTCAGATCATAAATTTCTGACAATACAATATCTTAAGGATGCTACTCTCAACAATAATTCTAAAACAAGAATAGTAACGTCCAGACCTGTGAATGCAAGTAAAATATATGAACTTAGAAAATCGTTGTATGATTCTAACTGGTCCAATCTGTATGACAGTAAATTATCAGCTAATGATATATTTAGTAAATTTTTCAACCGATTTATTAGACTGTTTAATTATTATATCCCAGAAAGAAAATGTAAAGTCTTTATTAATAGGGGTAAAAGAGTAAAAAAAAACAAGAATAAAAATTGGTATAGTCCACAGTTGGGAGCTCTTAAGGAGCAACTGTTACTATTGAAGAGTATACATGATAAATTTAGAACTTTGAATACTAAATTAGCTTATGTGAACTGTAGAAATGAGTATAAAACTGCTATAAGAGAGGCAAAAAAAATCCATAATATTGACTCAATTGAAAATTCAAAAAATAAATGTAAGGCTGCATGGAATATAATAAATACAGTTGTTAAGGATTCTAAGCAGAAGGTGACTGTACACCCAGATACATTGAATAATTTTTTCATTCAATCTGTTAAAGATATCAGTGCGTCTTTGACTGGACCTAGAATTAATTCACTGGATGTACAAGCTATCAAGGGCCCTAGTTCGCCAAAATGTTTTTCCTTCTGTCAAGTGCTGCCAAAGCTTGTTTTGGATATAGTTAAGCGTTTCAAGTCTTCTGATAGCGTTGACATATATGGAATGTCTGTTAATTTATTAAAGGAAATAAACGATTGCATTATTGAGCCTCTAACCTACTGTCTAAAGAAATGCTTGGAGGAAGGAGTCTTTCCTGGTGAGCTCAAAAAGGCAAGAGTGGTACCTATATATAAGAAAGGCAATAGGAGCTGTCCAGGTAGCTATAGACCTGTTTCAATTGTACCAATTTTTGCTAAAATTCTTGAAACAATAATTTATTTGCAGCTTTCCGAACATTTTGAGCAATTCGGTTTCATGGATGAATCTAAGTTTGGTTTCAGGAAAAATAAATCTACAGTAGATGCCCTTCAGGTTATGACAAAGAAAATAATACAGACATTTGAACAGGGAAGCTTTACTCAGGCCACTTTCTGAGACCTGAGTAAGGCTTTTGATTGTGTCAACTATAAGATTCTTCTTGAAAAATTGAGCTATTATGGAGCTGGACACATGGCTGTTAAACTTTTGGAATCATACCTAATGAACCATAGTCAATTGGTTGCTGTTGGCTGTGATGTGTCTTCCATGTTAAATGTACAATCAGGGGTGCCACAGGGCTTGGTACTTGGACCATTCCTTTTTCTTGTTATGATTAATGACCTACCAGCTCAAATAAGGTCGGAAACAGTGCTATATGCAGATGACACCACTTTCTTGCATTCGAATAATGATTTAAGTAGCCTTTTAAATGATACTCAAAACACCATAGAACAGGCAGCGCTTTGGTTTAGAGCAAATGGCTTTGTTCTCAACGAGGGTAAGACTGAGAAAATGAACTTTAGTCTAAGGAATGGAGTCCCTCTCAACAATCCATCTAGTGTGAAGTTTCTAGGTATTTATATGGATCCAAAACTTTCTTGGGAGCCCCATATCAAATATGTAAGCTCTAAACTGTGCAGAGTAATTTATCTACTAAAAAGTCTTGATAATTTGGTGCCAAAAAATATCTAAGATCATCCTATTTTTCATTTTTTCATAGTTTAATATCATATGGCATATTTTATGGGGTAACTCTTCTCATATAAATGACATTCTTCTTCTTCAAAAAAAAGCACTAAGGGTTATTACTGAATCGCCATTTTTAGAGCACTGTAAGCCTTTATTCAAAAGTAACAAAATCTTAACTGTAATAAATCAGTATATATATTCTGTGTTAATATATACAAAGAAAAATCTGCACAATTTCCAGATAAGAAATAATATTCATTCATTTAACACTAGATTCAATAAGCGCATATATACCACATCATAGATTATCTAAGTCACTAAACAGTTTTGAGGTGATAGGGCAAAAACTTTTCAATAGGCTCCCATTTTACTTACATGACTCATCCCTACACATTTTCAAAACGAAAATACACAACTGGTTGATTGAGCATCCATTTTATAGGTTGGACGAATTTTATGAATGTGACATTAAAAATTTGTGAATTTTATGTAAGAAATCATCTAATTTAAATCAATGATTTTATAACTACTTGAATATAGGACTGATATTAGAAATATGTGTATGTATGTATATCACTATACATTATGTAAATGTATATATTATTCTCATAACTTTATTCTTGACATTGTCTATTGCTATTGTGTTGGCCTTTTGACAATAAAATTTTATTTATTTATTTATTTAATACCTGAGTTGGTATGGGTATCACCAGTGGGAGGGTGGTATCCCGGGGCGTTTAAAAGGCCTCAGGTATTTTGAAGCATATAGTTCGTGGCGTACATCAGTTAGGCAGATGTATGAGATACCACGACCAGTTCTGACCCATAAGCCCCTTTCAACAGTGGTTGACCGACTCGGATTCACTGTTGATTCAAAAGAACCAGCAATGGCCAGATAAATCAGTTTCATCACTGTATGCAGCCTCAAATCCCCCTGGAAGAAGAACCTTTTTCAACACCATAACTGTCCCAACAAAAAGTATGAACTTGGCAAAAAAAATTTAGGAAAAACAGAAATGAAAATGAAAAAAAAATTTAGAATAAGCTGCAAAAGTAACTCTTACAATCTCCATTAGATGGAAACAATGTTTAACATTTTTTTTTATTTACTTATAAACCATTTAGCTACACTTAATTTAGTATTGAGTGACCATTATGATTTATTAGGATTGAATAAATTTAGCTATATCATTGTTTAAATATTTTTTTGTCATTTAGTCTCTATTATATTGTATTTAACAGCTTAATTCACCACAAAAAAATATGAAAAACAGACATGAAAAAAATGCCAAGTTCTACTTAAGGTCTCAAAAATAGTAGGAGCCCCAAAAATTTCAGCACTATATTGCGATGAGCAGCCATGGAGCTTATAGCTCCAAAGTTGCCAGACAGGGTACACTCACCCTATCCAACACTGACTGACTGAAGCAATATAATAAGGCTATTTTCAATTAAAATGAATTGTTCACCTACTTGCCTGTGATGATGTAATATTATACTGTTAATACAAAATGATTCATGATGAAATGCCAAGCATTCACGTCCTATATACTGCCAAGCAACCCGAAACTTTAACTGATAGGTGTAAATAGAATATAGTAAGCAGCCCGAAACTTTAACTGATGGGTGTAAATAGAATAATAGTTTCTGAGTGTAAATAGAATAATAATCAATGTAGCAAAACATTTAAGTCAACCCATAATTAGACTATTTAATGGTTGTATCAAACATATGTTTTTGTAGATTACATCTTGAAGACTCCAGTTAAGGAGTATAAGACAAGTCAGATCAACAGTTAAACACTAGATACCAAAATTACTATATCAGTTAGTTGAGGTGAGGCAAAATTTTGATGTGAAAGGAACTCTTGTACACTATAAAAAGCTTTATCAATTAAATATTTTTTCAATTGTTTTTTTAAATATTTCTGTTTTCAAGACTCTTTAAAAACTGCGGTAGCTTGTTGTAGAATATCCTACCAATATAACTAGGTTTTTGTTTGAATAAGCTACTATTGTCACTCACCAAGTGATAGTCTCCTCGGCTTCTTGTATTATAATCATGTACGTCAAAATTTTGGTTATTATCATTCGTTTTTACATATAAAGTAGCTTCATACATATAAGCAGGGTACAGTTAGACCAGGATACAGGGTACATGAACATTAGTTGGGAATATCGCATTGAAATGTTCATAGTATGAACTTACCAACAGAAAAATATGTTATTGGTTAAGACAGCAGCTACCAATTGAATTAAAAAATGTTTTTTAAATAGATAATATGAATCCTGGAAGCTGACTAGATTTCACACAGGAGAATTATTTCTTAAAATCCCCTCATCCTCTTTTTAAACTTATCTTTGGACAGAGGTCTTGTTTCCAGGGACAACTATTGTTCTCTTTTAGCCCTGCTTTACATTCACCCAGATATCACAATCATTGATCACCCTAAATCCTTAGTCCAAAAATTTTGGACTCTTCACTGTCTACTGACTGTTATAAAACTATTGTTCAATAAAAAATAGAGATTTTTTAGAAAAATAATTACATTATGAGGTACTTGTTTCTAGAAAGTATAAAAATAATGAAACATAAAAAAAACCTTTGATGTGTATCGTTACATCACACAAAGCAGTGCCATAACTACAGGGTCAGTCTTGGCGATAGGGGAGGATGACCAATGATGTTCCTGGGAGGGTAAGACTCTTGGTATAATAATTTGTAATTTGGAGTAGTAAACCTCTAAAGATAAATTGAAGCAATATACACGGCTTTTTATTCCAAAACAGGGGTTCGAGGTACACCCCAAGAAAATTTAAAAAAATCACCTCTCTAAACCCACATTACAGGTGATCCTTGGCATTAATTCTAACATAACACTTCAACCCATGTAATGTGTCAAAGTAAATGTCATCTAGTTCTAGTGTTATTGTCAATGGGAGATCTGGACCTTACTTTAAACTTCCATCTTTCCATATTTTTAATCCCTCACTGCTCCTGATTGGGGCATAATACAGTATCGTAGGCTACTTGAAAATTTATTTCAATAAAATTGAGGGGTATTCCTTGAAAACTTTTTTAAAATAAAATTCCTACAAAACCACATTTTTAACAAGTCTTCTTTTACTCTTGCCAAAAATTGTCTCACAATGGCCTGCTAAAATTCCAAATTTCCTTTGCCTCCGGGGGGGGAGGGGGATGTCCCCCTGATTCCTCGCCATAGTTACGACACTGGCACAAACTATTAATGAAAAGTGAAATTTACAAGAAAAATTACAAACATTATGAAAAACTACTAATTCAGCCAAAATCTTCCAACAATTTTTTGAAGATTCAGGGTCTAGCCTCTAGGGTTATCTGAGTGAATGTAAAGCAGTGCTAGTAAGGCTGGCCGCACACCAGATCAGGCATGGCGCAGCAAGACGTTTTGCCTTGCCTCGCCTCGCCGCGCCGTGCCCGATGAAATAAGAGCACCATCGGCACGGCACGGCATGGCATGGCGACTTAATTTTTAAAAGGACTCATCTAATTTATTCCAAATCAACAGGTAATCTTTACTGCGCTCCTTGCAAACTTTATGGGTGAAAGTTTCCTTGGCGAAATGAATAGCCACGAGCCGTGCTAGGTATCTAGTCAGATGAGATAAGTTAATTACCCCTTTCTGTGAGGGTGGCCGATTTGGTTTGACCAGCAAAAAATACTGTTCTATGCTGTAAATACTCTTCCAGGTGGTTCGGATCCCACCTAAAACTGTTGGTCCAACTCATCAGTCATCATCATCCAGTTAGAATGGTGATTAGTCACGTGGTGTTTATGCGATCGAGATGTTGAGTTATGAGAGCTCAAGACTGCGCTTTGATGGGTGACCGTGCTTTAATGACTTTCTGTTATCAGCTCTATTATCACTCACCCGGTGGTTTGGAACCCGCCTAAAATAGTAGATCCAACATGTTTCTCATAACATGGCTCAAACGAAGAGGTGGAACTACCCGTAATGGTCTCCCCAACATTAAAAGCAATAGCCTACACTTATTATCATCATCATCATCATCATCATCTCATTACCCACTCACAGGTATCGGCCCTATGTGGGCTTCATTGTTTTAAAATAAAACCGCGATAGTTTTAATGATTGGAAAATTCTCATTTATACAATACCTTGATTAAAGTGTTGAACATGAAGAATGCTTGAAAAAATATTTAGGTCAGAAGAATATTTCTCTAAGAACTGATTTTAAAGTAAGTTGAGCAGTATGAAGCAGAAGGTGATTACGGAATTTGAGAAGTGTGACGACCTAGTATTCAAATATGAACTAGTATACAAAAGCATTTAAAATAAAATAAATTGAAACTAAAATAAATTATTTACTAGAAACTTTCTTCGCTGATTATGTAGGCTAATTGAAAGGTAAATAAATGTGAACTTCATTTTGAAAAAGCGTAGGCTAAAGGTAACTTTTACGATTTTTGTTTCTACTCGTATGTAGTGTAGGTAGTAGGTAGTAGGTAGTAGGTAGTCTGTATTGGACTGAGCAAACATGATTTTTAACATAATCTTTTTATGTTCTATGGCTCTATTGCCGATCTGATTCAAGGTGAAATTTTTGTTTAAATTATTCAAGGTGTAAATGAGAGTAGCAGTTTCGGAGGGGGGTGGGGTACAGCGCGAAGTCAAGCCAAGCCTACCGGCATCAAAAATCTTAATCAGGCCCTGCCATCAACAGAGACATCATCCTGGCTTGCCATTTTCACTTGTCACACAACAACTAGACAATACTAGACTGACTATCACTATGACCAGACAATTACATTATTTGCTATGACTCAACTACCGCTACACGTGGTGGCGATCCCCGCGCATGTGCAGACCGATTTGTCTGATGCGTTTTGCCCGAAAGACGAAAATTGATGAGGCAGGACAAAGCGCCTTGCGGCGCTGCTTCGCCGTGCCTTGCCGTGCTTGATGCAGTGTGCGGCACCTCCATTCAAACCAATTCAAACCATGTCGCACAAGGCAAAACGTCGCGCCGCGCCATGCCCGATTTGGTGTGCGGCCGGCCTAAAACGAGTCAGCTTTTTCTGCCATAGACCCATAGTAGTCCTCAGCCAGAAAAACAGAAAATAGTCATCCAGGAAACCTTTCAGAACTGGCATCATTTTCAGACCAAGCACTGTAGAACAAAATATTTTCAATGGAAAATTAATTGTTGCTCAGGCATTGCTGTCTCAATTTTCTCCCTTGTCAGCAACTTTGAAAACTAAACTTTTCTTCTACTTTGTATTTTATCCTTATTTTCCCCTCTTTTTTGCCTTTTATCATTTTCATCTCTCTCCTCCTACCAATTTCTATCGTTTTACTTCTTGTCATCTCTTTTCCACTGTTTTCTATCATTTCTATTTGTTCCTCTTTTCTTCTTTTTTCCTTCCTCTTCTTTTTCTTCTTCTGTGTTTGGAGGGGGAAATCTTTTCGCCCCCCCCCCCCGCCTGTGGATCCGCCACTGGTGGTCAGAACCACACTACCTTCAGAGGGTTGTTAGGAATTGGAAATTTCATTGCGAGCGGAGGGTGTACCTCCCACCCGTCTACTGCTCAGGTCGTCTTTCTTGAAGGCCTCGGACATCAATGTCGTTGACCTTTTCTAGTACCATTAGATTCGCTTTTGTTATTGATGGGTTGTGATTTAGAATTATTTTCCATGCAGGCGAAATACTGAGACTGTCATCTCTTTTGTTAAGTTCGCCTTGTTTTTCGATTTCCAGCGCCTCCCGATTATTCTGACTTTATACTCCTGTATGTTGACTATTTCTTTAGCACTATCAAAATTTATTTTATAGCCGGTTGTATTTTCATGTTGGAATAAAACAGAGGTGTGCTGTTTGTTGCAGATGCTTAGTTTGTGCTCTTCTTCACAGTTGAAACAGGAAATACTGTACACTCCCTGATTTTCTTAACTAATTTTTTGTGTTAGATTTTTTCAAATTTGAGCTATTGTTTGGCTGGGTTTGAAAACTGGTCTGATCTCATGTTTTTTTTAAACCTACCTACCCTGTCTATGGTGCCCCTAATATACTGAAGAGTACGTAAGGCAGTGGCGGCTCTAGGTACAGAACTTAGGTGAAGGAGTTTCAAAAAAGGCCTGATGTTTTGTTTAGTGATTGGCCTTACATTGTCCATTATTATTAACTAGGGGTTTCCCCGTGCTTTGCAACGGGATTTTAGGTGTACTACCCAAATAATTATAAATAGCTACATAACTACATAGCTTCTACAATAAAATTATCAAAGATTGAATAAACTCACCTCATGTTATTTCTTGTATATTAGATCAAGTCGTCTATCTTTTAAAGCAGCAAACCGGTCCAAAATGTTGTAAATAAATTTTTCACTGTCTCTGTTCTCCAACTCACAGACTAAGTCTCTGTTTATTGCAATGTTTGCTAAGAATGACAGTCTTGTCTGAGAAATAGTATTTCTAAGGTAAGACTTGATACGTTTCAGAAGAGAAAAACTTCATTCTGCCGATGCACTAGTTGAAGGTAATGTTAAAACTAATTTGAAAAGTTTATAGGCCTCTTCAAATATTTCTATGTGTACATTGTCCTCACGAAGCAGTGACATCACTGTGTTGACACCAACGTTGTTGAACCTCTCATTTTCATACATTACTTCAAGTTCGTTTTTCAAGCAAAATTTTAGAATAGTCTGAATTTTGCTGTGTCAACAAGGGCAAGGAATTATAATTTGGAAATGTCTTCAAACCTTACATTAATTTCAATTGTAATGTTTTCTATTATTTCAAAGTACATAGCCTTGAAAATCAGCACAATATCCTCTGCGGTTTGATTTTGATTAGCTCTTTTGTGTGGGGTTTCAAAAGGGGTTCTTATTTCGGCTTCAGAAAAAAGTTTTTTGAAGCTGTCATCATTTCTTTTTTTATTTATCAGGTTGCAAGTATATTTTATTTGGTTAGTGCAGTAAACAATATCCAAAGATTCCTTTTGTAGAACATCATATAGAATGTCTGTTGTGCAAAAAATATCATGGAAAACAAGAGCTAGAAAAGTGAATTAAAAATAGGTCATGTTGTTTAAGAAGTCAATACTCTGTCTTACTGATGATGGATCTGATTCAGTCATTCATAATTTTTTTAAAAACATTTTTTAAACCACTCCATTTTTCAACAATTGTCCCAATAACCTTTGAATTTGAGGTCCACCTGGTATCAACAGAAGTTAGTATTCGTTTTCCTACAGTTTCTCTTAAAACTTCACTTCTTTTTGGAGAATGATAAAAAAAGGAAGGGATGCCCCCAATATTAGCAACAAATATGCGGTATTTTGAGATGTTACTGCAACTCTGTTGCAGCACTAGGTTTAGACGATGGGCTAAGCAATGCACAAAAACAGCTTGAGGCGCCTCAGATTTTACATTTTGTTGTAGCCCTTTCACATGGCCAGACATAGCCGAAGCCCCATCATAGCACTGACCAACAAGTTTGTTTTTATAATCATAAATTGATAATTCTTTATGTAACAGCTGAAACAACCCACGCCCTGTTCGATCACCACTTACATCATGGAAACCAAGAAAACGCTCTACAACTTCCCCTTCATTATTTACATATCTAATAATAATAGTGCATTGAGATATGTATTTGAGAAATATCTGTTGTATCATCAACCTGAACAGAGAAAAAATCTGATCCTTCCAATTCATTTTTTATGTAATCTGAAATGTGTTCAGAAATACATTCAATCACTTCGTTTTGAATCGTTTTTGAATCACCTGTAAACAAAGAGCTAACTTTATTATAGGCTAGTAGTGAACCTTCACTTCAGTTGGTCCTGCTTTAAACAGCTCAGTTAAAAGTTCTTTAAAATTCCCCTTATTTGTGGAGGAAGCACTCTCATCATGCCCCCTCAATGAAAGTTCCTGTTTTGCCAAAAATAAAGTACATCTAATAACTTTTGTCATCACTAGTCTATTAAGCCTAACATTTACATTATATTGCTTTAAGAACAATTTAGATGATTCCTGGAGAGCATCGCTAATAGTGTTGAAATTTTTCCTAATTTCTTTGAACTTCAAACTACATTTCAGATGTTCGGCCGAATCAGCGTGTTTCCGAATGCTTCTTTGTAAGTTACAATAATCGTTATATCCCACGCTGTTCCATACGTTTTTTTTAAGTCCAAAAAGCAAACAGGGCCAACAAAACAGTTTATTTAGTGCTTCACTACTACACAACCACACAATCGAATCATACCAAATTCGTTTGAAAGTTGCAGTTTTTTTTAGGATGAAGCCCACATAGGTCTGAGACCTGTACGTGGGTAATGAGTGATTGTGATTGATGAGTTGGATCTACAGTTTTAGGTGGGTTCCGAACCACGGGGAAGTGATTGCATGCATGTGATTACAGTGTATGCATGCTTTCCCCTTTTATTAACTGGTACACTAACCTGTAGAGATGGCGTAGGTCTTTCACAGTTTAAAAGGTCTTTTTTATCATCGTCTTTCCACCGTCAAAAAGGGGTTTCTAATAAAATGCAAACTAAATCTTGCAAAACACTTGCACACGACATTATTATTGTTGAAACACGCACGCACGGAACGAACAACTCAAAAAACAAACCAACATAACCTCAACTGCAATGCCTTGAAGACTGTACCAGTGAGTAGAGTGAGCCTACAGCTGGTTGATTGGCATCCAACTAGGGCTCTGTAAAAAGAAGGTATGCTCAGCCGCCATCTTGGTTCGTAGAACTCGATCGAAAAGCTTGAGTTAGATAGACGGAGTGGATGGTGTTTGAATTTTAAGATCAATTCAAAGTGCAATATGTTTTACTGTTCAGCACTTAGCTTTCATTCTCATGTCCCTCACTTCATTTGTCATCTACTATGTCTATTATGCTCAGGGGTATGACAGAAACGTGTGTATTAAAATGCACAGAATAAAGTATTACAGAGCTACTAAGTGTAGGTAATAAAAATATTGATTTCTGCTTACTCCATTCATATCTGAATCCTCATATTTACCTTCACAATTTCAATCATTTATATAAGTTGATAGAGTTATGAAATAAAAAATTAACAAATTCAAATGAGAAAAATAAATTTTTTTGAAATTTAGCGAATAGGCCTAACACTAGGAGCTTTTTCAGAGCATAAGTGTCCATAGATTACACTATCAAAGATTTAATAACAAGTTCCTTAAAAGTTCTTTAAAACATTTGAAGAGTGATGCTATACAGAAGGTCATTGTAGTCTAGTGTTTAAGGCGCCCGACCTTTGAGCACTTTGAGGAATTCAACAAATTTATTAAAAATAAAATACTATTTTATCTCCTGGATTTCTTGTTCCATGATGAACTGCGTTGTTATTATTAACTTTTCGTAGGTCCTGTTCGTAACGGTGGCCGATTAGATTGGCCAGCAAAAAAGACACTGTTCTCTGCTGTAAAATCACTTCCCGGTGGTTCGGAACCCACCTAAAACTGTAGGTCCAACTCATCAATCACCATCATCCAACTCATTACCCACGCACAGGTCTCAGACCTATGTGGGCTTCATCCTAAAAAAAAAAAAGTGAATTCAACGACTTGCAGTCAAAATTTTTATTAAGAATAACTTAAGTAGAATTTACTTATTCTGTAGGCCGAACGTTTTCGAATCTTGGGGATCCATTTTCAGAGGCAATTTTTGGCCTCTGAAAATACATTTTTGGCCTTTTTCAAAATCCATTTTTGGCCTCTGAAAATGGATCTCCAAGATTAAAAAACGTTTGGTCTACAGAGTAAGTAAATTCTACTTATTCTATTCTTAATAAAAAGTTTGACTGCAAGTTGTTGAATTCACTTAAAAAGTTACTATTTTATCTCCTTAAATATCATTCAGGAGTTAGGATCGAGTTTGAGGGTACTATGTCTGTAAAATTGGTTTAAGTAGGGGTATGCAGAAGAAAAAAGGTTGGGAACCGCTGGTCTACACATGAACAAAAACTAACAAACTATGCTATATAATCATAATATTATATTATTGTCTTTTATATACTCCTTGGCTTGGTCATTGTTGATGTAATTGACCAAATTCAGCTATCAATGATAGGCCTACTGATATTAATTTCATGAATATAATGGGTTGCTGCAATAATATGTGACAGATTCGAGATGAAGCCTACCATATTTTCAACAAGCAAATTGATCCAACACAAATAGCTTTATCTTCAACATACACCAATATTGTATATGGTACAGTACCTAGTCTAAAAAAATAGTTCAGATATTAGAATATTCTCACCATCTATATGTATAGATTTACATAAATTGCCTTGCAATCATCAAATGTTTGAGTGCAGAGTTACATATGAACTCGAATTTGGCTCCTAATGCCACGAACCAAGATGGAGGGTGAGCATACCTCGTCTTTATAGTGCCTTAAGGGGCCCACACACTAGCGAGTAAGACTCGCGAGTTTGGCTCGGCGAGTAAGGCTCGGAAGAAAATCACCACTAATGTGTTGTGAACATCCCGAGTCCGGCTCGGCTACTTTTCAAGGTCGGCTGGATTGCGCCCATGTTAATTCTGATCCATATAACTCATCTAATCTGAAAATCTTAAAATTGCAATCAGTATCTCATTTGGAAGGTTTGTTTATGCTCTAGAGTATTGGTTTTGCTAAAATGTCATACTTTTTGAAATTCTGTTTTATTAATTAGTATTATTATTATTAATAAGAAATGTTTTTTCTTCTAATTTTTTTCTGATATTAGAGATATAGATTTCAGAGCGTTGAAAGGCATGATTTATGTTTTTTATAACAATTATTTTCCCACCTCCAAGTATCTTCTTATAGATTTATCACATCTACAATTAAATATGCAAAAGTGTAATAGAATTTAAAAGTCTTATAGTACAGGATAATTACTAATAAAATTCACTCATATTACATGCTCCTAGGCAGTAAAATTAGCTGTTCTTGTATTATAAGTTCTTGTAAGTTTTATGAAACAGGCCCTAGTTTTGGCTAGAGGCGTCTCAGTGACCATTTTTGCGCCAAAATAATTGTTAGACTTTATACGATAAAATACGTTTGTCCACCTAAATTGAGAAAATCGTTTTAGCAGGGTGGACCAGGAGCTGGCAATAAATTAGTCAAGGGTCTCAGAAGGGTGACTAGTTGTATGGATGTCATTTTTGTATTGTTTTCGTAGGTCGTAGACTGAATAATTCTCCTTTCACTCCTATCTAGCTCTCCTATTATCTTAGCGCTCTTACTTCTCCCTCACACACACACACACACATAGACAGAATTTTACTCATACAGATGTCACTGACAGTGTTCGAGACTAGTTTCTTTTTTTTAGAATTCGACAATTAGTGGCAGTCGGTTTTGAAATTCCATTTTACTTTAGATGACCCTTCAGTTGCAAAAATGAGTTCGCAAGAGGAGACTGCTGCAACAGTTATCATTTTAAACGATTACGGTTTTTTTTGCGCCAAAACCGTAAAAACAGTCGAACAGGAACCTCAAAAAGAAATTGTTACTGGCTTTTCAAAATCCCTAGCCAGCCCCCAAAGTATTAATAAGTAAAGACTTGTGCAAATAATTTAAATAAGAGGTTCCTCTATTTTTATTGTTTGTTTTGAAATTCTATGATCATTCTTAATCACCAGCAGACCTTTTTGCAAAATCTTGAGAACGATTAAATATATAAACTTAAATATATAACTCAATTTTACTTATTTTTAGGTCTTGTGAACAGTGCAAATACTTGCTTTCTGACCATCTGCTATGTTATAATGAGGTGCCGAGCCAGGCTCGGCTCAGGAAACGTCCACTAACTTGTGAGTCCCAGCCGAGCCCAGCCGCGCTTGTAGCCCTGCGCGAGTCTGGCTGGGCTCGGCTCGGCTCGGAAGAAACGAGCCCATTAACTAGTGATTTTCTCCCGAGTCCGGCTGGCCGAGTCTTACTCGTGAGCCAAACTCGCTAGTGTGTGGGCCCCTTTACACCCAACAGACATGTCAGGTTTTGGCTGTTACCATGGCAACCATCCGTTTCCGCCGAAGCATTCTTGCACTTCTAGTCTGTTCCCCCACCCCTTAAGTGCTGATAGACCGAGGGGTTCGACAGACGGGGAGATTTCAGGAGCAGAATGTGATGTGCTTACTAGTTGCGCACGCATCCAGGCACGGCAGGAGCTTCTGAGTGCAGACACATTCAGCACCAGCTGTGAGCAATGACGTCACTTCATTTGCTCAACTACGAGAATGTTTTTTTTTTTTTTGTAGGTTAAGGTTAAGGAATAAGCGAATAACATCGTCTGACTAGTGACAACTACTTATCTGTTTATCTTTTAATCAAAAACCCTAATAAGATTGATAATTCTCAGCCTGTTGTCTCTTCCTCATTGCAGTTTAATCATTTACATAATTGATAGTATGATCTTTTGAGGAATGGAGTTCCTTTGAGTTGAGTCCTGAAAAGGACTGTTGATTTTCGCACTGGTGTGGCCCTGAAAAGGGCCGTTGAATTGGCTGTGGTGCACTATATGGGCTTCTGTCAATAACTTGTTGTCAATTGAATAACTTGGACGTTTATGATTATTTGAACACGGGAGAAGTTACATACTATGATTATACTCATTTTCAGAATGATGGATATCTAGTCAGATAAAGACATGACATACCGGTAATTCACTTAATCATGTCATTTTTAAGAGAAGCCCATATACTGCACTCCATGGGAGTGCAGTATATGGGCTTCTGTCAATAAAGTGTTTAAATTGAATAACTTGGACGATTATGATTATGTGAATACTATAAGTATTAGGCTATTCATTAATACTATGATATTCTTTTTTGGATGAAAAAGTTTTAATAATAATAAAACATTAAATTTCAACAAAATTTAATAACAGACAAAACAATAGACTAAAAGGAACTATTTATCACAAAATGTAAATTAATGGGAACTAGGCACTTTTCATCAAATGGCACTTATGCATCAAGATAATAAAGGTACGAGGTGGTTCAGTCACATCTAGCCAGGTTAGGTTAGGTTTGGTTAGAAGCCCATCTAGTGCACTTTCTCCAAATTTTTAACCGACTTCCAAAAAGAAACAAGGTTACTATATTCGACCTGTTTTTTTTTATGTTTGTACATCAATCATTCGAACACTATTGAACCAATTTCGATGAATTTTCACTGCCGATTTCACATATAATAAACACAATTTTCTTGACAGCTGCTTTTCCAAAACATTTCAAAATTGCTAGAATTAAACCAATATTTAAGAAGGGTGATAAGAATGATCCATCAAATTACAGGCCTATCAGTCTCTTAAGTAACTTAGCCAAAATAACAGAAAAACTCATCAAAAAATGCTTACTGGACTATATAAATAAATATGATATTTTAGAATCAAATCAATTCGGTTTTCAGAAAAACAAGAGCACAGAAGATGCACTGAGTCATTTTATGAATATAGTGATCGAAAATATGAATAAAAATAAAAAGACGATGGCATTTTTCCTTGATTTATCAAAAGCGTTTGATACCGTTCCACATGATAACCTATTTCACAAATTGGAGAAATTATGAATAAGAGGCATTGCTCTTAATTTGCTGAAAAGCTACTTGCATGATAGATTGCAAATTATTACTTTAAACAGCAACTTGAATTCAAATACGAGTACAGTGAGATTATCTTCTTTTGGATTGCCTCAAGGGACAGTTTTATCCCCTCTTCTTTTTCTCCTGTATGTCAATGATCTCCTGAAACTAACTATCAAAAATGGAAAAATGGTAAATGTTTCACATTTTACTAAAATTCAGGCGGGGATTTTGAAACGCAGTTTCATACCTAACATCGAATTGAGGGATAAATATGTTTAAATGTTACAACTCTCAAAGCAGGCAGTTTCAAAAATAGAAATATCGATTAAATTCAGAGGCCCACACTGTTAGGATAGATGTAGCGAATATGGTAGTGAGTTTACTGGGAGACGTTGTTTTTTGGTTTTTCTTATTTTTTTCACAAAAACTTCATCAGCGAATGTGTTCAGGAGAGGAAAACAGGAAACTATGTAAATAGGATTGGAACTTATTTTTTTTACTGAAAACATCATCATCAAATATAACCTATTAGTTTTCCTTAATTTTTAAATCGAAAACTTCATCAGCAAATGTGAACAGGAATGGAAATCGGGAAACTATGTAAATAGAACCAGAACTTATTTGTTTTACTAAAAACATTATCAGGGAACTATAAATTAAAAATTAAAATTAAAAAAAAAATATCTTCAGTGTCATCATGCGAGTCCAGGCTTCCACAAAAAAAGATGTGATTAGTGCATCACCAGTTCGTGAGTAAGAATAAAAAATGAATTTTTTTAATACTAAAATTTACTTTATTTTACTGAAAATTCAAATGCATGCTATACTTTTGAATTTTTTTGTTCTTAGAAAAACTGATATTTTCACCTACAAAGCAAAGCGTTACACAATAACGGCTGTGGTAGCATAAAGCATCAGATGGAAGCATCATGTTTAAGGCGGAAAATTTTAAAATTATTTTGCACAGAATATTATAATTTTAGTAGTTGTGTGGGGATTGGGCTGAAGGGGTTGACTCTTCCCCAACACTTCTCTTCTTCATCAACTGCGGCAGCCTTCCACCCCCCTACCCCACCACCAGCATAATAACAGCCTCCCCCCAAACCGCCACAAATGATAAAGTGGCAAAGTTAGAATTTGTTTTGACAGTTTGCATGAGCAGAGCGCGCGCCCTGTGCTGCTGAAAGTAGGAAGCTACAAATTTGCATGTTGCCATCAGGCTGTGTGTTCTTTTTTCATCCTTTATCAATGCCTCTCACCTTATCTTTCTATTACTCTCCTGTTGCTCTCTTTGTCTAAATTTCTGTTTCTGTTTCCCCATGTGACACGTTTCAAAGTGAAGACTTTAGCTAGAAGCCACAAATACCACTAGGTACGTGATTACTGTTTCCTTGTTCTTCTTTAACCTTCTTCTTCTTCTTATTCGCATTATACATCTCCTTTCCTGGACCATATTGAAATCATGTCATTGTCCATCCAACCATCTGTTGGACTCTAGCACTTGAAAGGTAGAATCAATACACTTGTATATAACTTCCTCATAGTCTAAGTGAAATTACTATCAATATTCTGGAGATTGAGGTACGAATGTAGAAATTATTATGATAAATTATTATGATGATGTAAACCAGTTTTCAGATAAGGTCTAGTTTAGTTTTTGCTAGTCAAAATCAAAACATTGAATAGCTGGTTCATTTCAAATACAAAGGAAATTCTATAATGGTTGCAATGCCCCCTTTTCACAATAGGTTTACTAGTGTGCAGGTTGGCCTTTGAAACACTGTTCCTAAGGATAATGGCTATCAGTACCTCAATTTCTATATGATATTGGATTAGGCACGGGTGGTTTTGTAATTCATGAACAAATGAAAAAACAGATCTTGAAAATACATATACTTTTAATACAGTGGTCGATTTGCCACCAAAATGTTGACATTACAAAGAAAAAGAAACAAAATAATTACACCCTAAAATAGGACACATGAGGCAAAGATTATCATATTCAATTATAACTTATAACTATTACTTATCTTATTCATGGTGTTCCAAATTCAATTCTACATAAATCTTGGACATGAAGCGAAAAAACAAAAGGTTAATAAAAAAGAAATATCAAAGTTACATTAACAATACAAGTTGCTCAAAGCACTGCAACAATAAAAATCTTATAGAAGTTACAACGTGTCCGACCTGTCCAAGATTCATCAAGCAAGTCCAGGAAATGAAAATTATCTTGCATGGCACAAATCTCTACCAAAAAGCTTCCACATCATCAAACTACTCTAGTCGTGTCTCCACATCATCAAACTACTCCAGTCGTGTCTCCACATCATCAAACTACTCTAGTCAAGTTAATGAATTTACCACATGAGACATATTTAAAAGAAAAAAGTAAGTTGGCATTTACAAAGATGCCAATAGCAAAATTAAATTATAATACATAAGATTGTATTTTATTAAATGTTTATTTTAATGTACTAACGTAATAAAGAAATTATATTATATCATGATTCAAGAAGGAATAACATAACCTCACAGACATATTCGATTATATGTTATCGATTACAATAAGTCGATATATCGATATGGACTACAATAAGTCAATATATCAATATGCACTATTGATACACTATACAAAGAGGTTAGGTCAACTTATTAACATGACTTTTAACATCATTTTAATTTAAATAAATAATTACTAAAGCATTATATTATTTACAACCCTAAAAATGTATCATTACATGGTTATAATAATACAAGTTTGCTGCTTGGCCCAACTATCCACTTTATTTTTATGGTGCAAGCATAGCCGTTTTCATTAAAATGTATCATTACAAATACCCCCTCCTTAGTGACAAAAAGTTTCCTGTTTGAAAAATTTATATAAAAAAGTTGTTAAAAAAAATTAAATTTGAAAAAAGGACAATTTTTTATATTTGTAAAAGGAATTATAGTTTGACTATAACAAAAATTGAAATTTGTGTACAGGAATATTTTCTCACTATTACATTTATGAATTATGTAAAACAAAATTTACAAAAATACTTATTTATAAGAATAAGAAATTTTTTGGAGTGTCAATAAACAGTATTGCAACAGATTCAAAAAGAGATATAATGATAATTTAGTTTTAAAACAATTGACAGGACTTTTTATTCTAAGTGGCATATTATAAAAAATTCTTTTACATGATGTTTGATCACATTTATGAAAACTATATTCAAAGGTTACAGCCAAAATCTAAACAATATAAGTTCAGAGAAGTTTATATAAAGCTGGGCATTCACGTTCCGATTTGCAGTACCACTTGCAGTACTGCTAGTAGTACTGCTAGATGGATAGTCGACTCCACTCACGCTCCTACTTACAATCCAACTTTATTCCTAATCAGCTGTGAACGTCGCTCTTGAGCCGAAAAATGTAACCGAAGTTGCCCGATGTTGCCCGAACTTACCCGAAGGTCATGCACTGACTGAGATAAGATGGACGAATTTGATCCGACTGCCCCACACACGCTCCAACACCATCGACATTCGACAGTCGTCCCTCTAGTGGTCCCTCTAGTGGTCCATCTAGTCGTCCATATACAATTCCAACCATCCAACAAGCCCATTCACGTTCCGTTTTCGGATCCAACCTTGAAGGTTGGACTGCAAGTGGTACTGCAAATCGGAACGTGAATGGCCAGCTTTATTCACAATTTTATACTGAAGGTTGTGATATAATAAAAAAATTTACAAATATTAATGAATGAAATGTTTGTATAACAAAGATTTAAAATGTAGTAAAGAATTTAACTGATTTAAACAATGTTCAAATTTATATAAAAAATTCTATCATTAAACTGATTTTAAATAGAATTTAAAGTTAAATAAAACTTCAATTAATCATAATAATTGATTGAAAATAAAATTCAAGTTTTTATAAAAATTCCATTAATTACAAAAATTTATCCAAAACAAAATTTAAGTTCATTTTAACAATTCAAATAATCAAATTTATTAAAAAAACGTAATGAGTCCATAATGTCAAGTAAACTTGACATTGTTGTCACAGTCAATGATGTATTTGCGTTATTACTATCATGGTTTGATAGTACTGAATCAGAACTTCTTAGTGGAATTATCAAGAACTTTCCTATAATCGAATCTAAAAAGTAGCTATGATTTGGAAACTGCACAAAAAAAGTTGGCTTGGGGGAGAATCCGCGAGCTTTTTAATTCCAGTTTTCCTGGTGTGTCAGCACGAGATGACAAAGCATTATTGGGTAAGTAGCTTGAGACATCGTTTTATTAAAAAATCAATATTATGGACCAGGTGAATAAAAAAGAGTAAAGACTTTACTTAAGGGTTTTTGGACAGTTTACTAGCTTTCGAGTGAATGAGAGTCTTTTAGTAAAAGCTCGACTATAGTGATGATTACAGGGTTTAAATTTCTCCGCAGTTTACCGGTACTCACTTTGGAGTGAATAAAACCAAGTACAGACTTCACTATACTATAGTCGTTATACTAAGATATTTGCAAGGTAGGGTCTGAGCTGAATAGCCCGGTTTATCATTCAATTTTTCTCAAACAATTTGAAGTTTATTACAAGAAAATTAATCATTTAGCCTATTCTATATCCCTCCAATCTATTTTATCTCAAACTTATTTCATTCCAGTATATTGGAGTTAAATTATTATAAGTAGCAAGTGGACAAATGAATAAATAGCATGTCCTTGGCTCTGGTTTGTTTGTGGACTGTTGGATTTTGATTCTTCAACAAACTGAAACGGTATTGGTAGTGAATTTGGGATTCATCCTGCACTTCACCAGAAAAACTCTCTATTCGGTCAAGGGTTCAATTCAATGAATTATTTGAGTCTATAATTAATTAGGTCAGGTAGTCAGGTAGTCAGGTAGTCAGGTAGTCAATGAAAGAAATTCAACAATGTGAACAGGGGAATATCGATTGTTTGAAGCAGAATCTGCTACAAGAAAACTGGAGTAGGGTTTACAATAGCAATAGTTTAAATGACAAATATGATAGTTTCATTGATATTTTAAGGTTTCATATTACTATGAGTTGTCCAGTTAAAAAAGTCCCTGTAAAGAACAAATTAGACAAGATTGAAGAGTGGATAACTGATGATATCCTTGCAGAAAGAAATAGGGTTAAAGATGCATATGATGAATTCAAACTATCTAGAAATATGTTAAGTGAAGATAATTACAAAGCTCTAAAGAAAAACTATATGAAAAAAGTGAAAAGAGCGAAATGTAAGAAAACAGCTGAAATTTTGAATAATAGTGTGTACTTTAACACAGCAGTGTGGGATGTAATAAACAAAAATAGGCAAGTAGCTCATGTAGATGCTTATACTAGTGTCCCCAGAATAATTAACGAAAATAACAAATATATTGATGATAGTGTAGACATTTGTAATTTCTTTAACAGATATTATCAACTGGTAGCTAAGGATCTTCAAAAATCTCTTAATACAGGTATTAGTGATGCAAACATGAGGAATACTGAGAGGATTCAGAACGAATTAAAATTCCACCCAGTATGCCAAGACGAGTTGTCAAATATCATTGATAGTTTAAATAATAAAAAAACTGTAGGAATGGATGGGGTATCCAGTAAAATTCTGAAAGAATGTAAAGATCAATTGTTAGACCCTTTGATTCATCTGATCAATCATTCATTAGAACAAGGTGTTTTTCCAGATAATTTAAAAGAGGGGAAGATCTTGCCAATCTTCAAAAGTGGCGATAGAGAAAAGGTAGAAAACTATAGGCCCATTAGTATTTTAAATGTAATAAGTAAAATTTTTGAAAGAGTAGTTCTAAATAGGTTACTTCTGCACCTTCAAGAAGCTAACTTTATCTGTGATGAACAGCATGGCTTCCAGAAAGGGAGATCAACAAAAACAGCCATAGTTTCTCTAGTTGAAAAACTAATAGATATAATAGATTCAGGTGATAAAGCTACTGCAATCTTCTTAGATCTGTCAAAGGCATTTGATTGTGTTAATCATAGAACTTTATTGGAAATACTGCAAAATGTAGGTGTAAATGGGGTTGAACTGAAATGGTTTGAATCATATCTTATTGGGAGAAAACAATGTGTAGAACTAACTACAGTAGTTGGTAATAGTATAGTAAAGAATAAATCTAATAAATTAGAGGTGCAAGCTGGAGTGCCTCAGGGGTCAATACTAGGTCCATTGCTTTTTTTGTTATATGTCAACCGTTTACCTAAAGAATTAATTAGTGGTAGAGCCCTCTTATTTGCTGATGATACATCACTCATTTTCAGCAATTCCATTCTAGATAATTTAGAAATAAGTGCCCATATAGGTGTGCAGTCCATTGTCCAATTTTTAAACCAGTTGAAATTAACTATAAATAGTAAAAAATGCCAATACCTTCAATTCAAAAACAAACATAATTTAAATGAAGATAGGGCTATAAACGTGTTTGTAAACGATAATCAATTAGACCAGGAAGAAAAAATTGCATTTCTAGGAGTTATGTTGGATAGACGATTGACCTGGACTCCATACATTGAGAAAATATGTAGTAAAATTTCATCTGGGGTATTTGTCCTGCGACAGCTCGCTAGATTGAATGACAAAAAGTTACTTTTTACAGCTTACCATGGGCTCTTACTGTCACATATTAGGTATGCTATCTTAGTATGGGGTAATTCATCAAAACAAAATCTTGATAGGGTGTTTAAGATCCAAAAGAAAGCGGTTAGGTGTATAGAAAGAGTAAATAGATTAGATTCATGTAGGCCGTTGTTCAAGAGACTTGGTCTCCTAACTGTACCCTGCTTATATGTGTATGAAGCTACTTTATATGTAAAAACGAATGATATTAACCAAAATCTTGATGTACATGATTATAATACAAGACGCCGAGGAGATTATCACTTGGTGAGTCACAATAGTAGCTTATTCAAACAAAAACCTAGTTATATTGGTAGGAAATTCTACAACAAGCTACCGCAGTTTTTGAAGAGTCTTGAAAATATAGAAATATTTAAAAATCAATTGAAGAAATATTTTGTTGATAAAGCTTTTTATAGTGTACAAGAGTTCCTTTCACATCAAAATTAAGCCTCACCTCAACTAATTGAAGTAATTATGGTATCTAGTGTATAATATTGTTGATCTGACTTGTCTTATACTCCTTAACTGGAGTCTCCAAGACGTAATCTACAAAAAAAAAAAAAAAAAAAAAAAAAAAAAGGTAGCATAATTCATTTGGTCTTGTGCAGCTTGCGTGTAGAACAAAATTATAGTATTCAATTGGTTACCATGCACAATATTATTGAAAGATCACTGATATGGAAATAATTAGTTTAATGATAACTGCATTTGAAATATGAAGAATAATATGAGGAATTTATTAACAATAAATAAAGTTAATAATTTTTGACATAGTAGCCTAGGAATCGTAACTATTGTTTTTTGATTCTAACTTATTGAAGATAAAATCTATTTACTTGAATGACTTATTCCATTAATAAATATTTCTTCTGATCAACCCATCTATAATTTTTTTTTTGGAGGATGAAGCCCACATAGGTCTGAGACCTGTGAGTGGGTAATGAATTGGATGATGGTGATTGATGAGTTGGTCCTACAGTTTTAGGTGGGTTTCAAACCATCGGGAAGTGATTTTACAGCAGAGAACAGAGTATCTTTTGCTGACCAATCCAATCGGTCACCCTTACAAAGAGCGCCCAGGAGTTTCGTAGCTCATCTCTGACTGAACAAATACCTGCTATGGCACTCGGCTATCACTTCCCAATAGCTCAACTTAGTAACAACTAAGTCGAAATTCATGTAAATAAAACTGTGGAAAGTAAACTCTATAGTAAACTCAGATTTTTCCTAGTCCACACTGGAGCAGAGCGTACTACGTTTATTCACTCAGGGTCGAGAGTATACTCTACGGGCGACTGTTTACTAAGGAGAGAAGACTCAACTACGAGTACCACACTAATTCGAGTATAAGCTACTCGTATTATTCACTCATTTTTCTTCAACTTTATTCTTTAGGCACATGCTTATGTATGCCCACCTGCAAAGGTTTATCTATTATAATTTGTAGTAGGAATATTTAAAGATGTAACATGCAATGACTACTTGGTTTAGATTTATAAGTCTCACTTATAAATTCAATTAATATAAATTTGAATCACATTAATATAAATAAATTGAGGGATCTATAAATCCAATTATCCCTGCCATTGACAAAAAGGTTTATAGTGGATTGAAGAAACGATACAGTATTGTTTGTTACATCATTATTGTGTTAAGAGGGCAATGATGGGATACCATATCCTTGTGCTCTCGTATGTATAATTTGAATAAATAAATACAGATTAATTTGACCCTACCCCTATATGAATGTAGAACACAGCCTACAAAACCTACAAGATACAACCAGAAATGAGGTTAAACACGATTTAAACAACCTACTGGTGAGTATCTAAAAATGGCGGCTTTCTTGACAGAGATAGACATCGTTTAGAAAATGATTCCTCTAAACATCGTTCTTGCAAGCCAATTCGGTGTTTAGTCAGTGGCTGACCATAGACACTGTTTAGATATCGTTTCTGCAATCCAGTGTGAGTATATTCTGTATTTTAAATCGCTATATCACTGTTAAAACTATATACGGTACTGTAGTTTTCATATAACTTGGCAGCAGTATGCTTGGTTCAGATGTAGCATGTCCCATCTGCTACACGCTGCCAAGTTATATGAATACTACAGTATATAGTTATGGAAACATGCCAATTCTGACCTTCAATACAATTCTTTATTGCTAGCATTAGTCAACACAAGATAACTAATATGGTATTTTTGGCTACTAACTGGAATATTGAAATTAATAGTGAACTGGAAAAGTCAGTAGGCTACGTCCTTAATTCATAGCTTTTTTTCAGTTTTTGGATTGGAAAACTGAAATGAATTGTGGATTTGGACATAAACCTTCATTTAAAATATATTTCTAAATTGGGAAGAGATGCTTTAGAAGATTTTGATTTTTTTCCTATAAAGTTTATTGTGCATACTTTAATTAGAAGACGTTCTAATACTGAGAAAAATTGCATAGAACATTATGAAAAATGCAATAAGAGTGTTCCAAATACCAAAGTGTTCTAAAAAAATAGTGTTTGCGTCAATATCCAATGTATTTTTTAATAACTCTTCACTCTGATATAATGAAAATCTGCAGTCAAACAAGTTTTTGGGGCTTTTCTCCAACACTTATTTTTGTATTTCATATAGTGTTCTACACAATACACAAGTTCCATAAAATAATCGAAATTCTTCATAAATTAACAAAAAAATACTAACGATATTATAATACGGTACTTAATTTTTTTTAACTTTTCCACATATTAGCCTACTGGCATGTATAGTGTGATACATTTTCAAACTGCATGTCAGTAATTAAAGATAAAGTGATTATTTATATTGTAGTTTATCATGGATCATCGAATACTAACTTCATTTTTATACAGTCTTATTGTATACCGGTACTAGCATGTTACCCCTTTTTGGGTTAACTTCACTATAACTATTTTTGATCAATGTTAACTATTTTCAACATAGTAGACTACTTGGACAAATAGCAATGGCCATGAGCCATGATTCCCAAATGTAGACTCTGTATTAGGTCTACCCTACTCAATATAATAAGTTTGTAACTCTGTATACTGAATAATAAGGGGATTTTCATTGTAACCACCTAATTCCCTGTAAACTAACTTGAATACTATAGCCTACAATACTTTAGTGATGGCAGCTAACTATTCGGAAATATTTATAATTGCCTTCCAAAATATCGAAACAAATATACTTTGAATTGAGTGCTAAATTTCTTAATAGAAGAGCAACGCTAGAATGCGATCTAGCGGCTGAAAACTGAACTTTTAGATGGTATTGGTGCGGTATGCATATTAACAGTAGTATCGATGTATCGAACCTATTACAATAAATTATAGCTTATTAACATATAATGACAGTTTGATATTAATGGAATATAGTGTTTCGAAATTTAAATTGCATTAACATTGGTCTATGGAAGAAACAGCTGTAAAACTGATCTGTTGCTTGTAGTCTATCATAGCCTTTTTAGGGCCCCTCGCTGCATTCTAGACAAATAAAACTAACAATAGGTAGTCCTAAACAAATTGTATCATATAATTAGCCTAAGTTTCTCTTGATGGCATAATCCACTATTTTTTAATATTTACATTTATAAAAATAAATGTATTTAAATAAAATGCATTTACATTATGCATTGACATTAACTTATGCTTGTGCAGTAGCCCAAATCAAAATATCATCATTACAGATGTTATGTAACATCTTATTATCATTATAGATGTTATGTGTTATGATAAGACCCTTGACAACCTGCCTGTATATTGTATGTCTCTTTCTTACAATGATCTAACAATAGAGGATGCACAAATGGGTCTGAAAGTGTAGTTTTCTCATATTCTTTTTGGTCAAGGCAAAACTAATATGGTTTGAGCCTTGCTTGAAAATGACGACTTGTTACAAAATTAAAAAATATCGATATAATTAAAGATGGTCCATATATCGAAATGTCGACCTTGGATAATGTAATATCGATGTATTGAAGGCAACTTTCAACAATCGATATTTAGGATATATCGATGATCCAGTTTGTCGTTTACACGCAGCGTCAAACTGAACCACTCAGATGGAAGGTGGACCAGCTTGTCGATGGGACAGTTTGTCGTTCATTGACCAAAACTCATTTGGACCAGTTTGTCGTTTGCATGCAGTGTCAAACTTAACCACTCAGATGGAATGTGGACCAGCTTGTCGGTGGGATGGTTGGTCGTTGGGACACTTTGTCGGCAGTGTGCAAATTGAAATGGACAAGTTTGTCGGTGGGACAGTTTGATATCGTCCCGGTGGTGCATGCAACGACAAACTGGCACTTATTCGATTTTGTCAGCTGGCGCCAACCTGCACGCCATCACCATGGGCTGAATTCCTAAGTGTGCCAGGTTGGCGGTGCATGCAACGACAAACTGGCACTCTTTTCATTTTGTCAGTCAGCGCCAAATTTGCACGCTGTCACAGTGGGCTGCATTCCAAAGTGTACCAGGTTGGCGGTGCATGCATGGTTGGAAAACTAGTCCACTTTGTCGCCAGCCAAGTTTGGCGCAGTCCCTTTCATTATTATATAGTAATCTTATTGAATCCAAAAAGTTTCTATAGAAACTGTTTTTCAAAAAAACATTGTTTTCTTCTTCTCTTTTCCATTTTCATCCTTATTTTTCTTCTCTTTTCTACAATCCATTAGGGCGCCTGCACACTAGGTAGCCAAAATATTGAGCAGCCCGTCTAGTCAACCAGCTTCAACAGCCAACCTTGAGTCAGTCGTTGGCACTGACTAGTGCCGTCTAGTTAGCCGAGCGATGAAAGTAAAAGATGCCCTTTTGTTTATTTAAATTGTTTATCTTTTTATCTGAAAAGAAAGGCAAAACCAATAAAATACATTGGATACATCCTCTACTACTTGAGCATCATACGAAGGGCTTATTTAAAAGTTAATTTGTGGAACTACCCTGATAGTATTTTTAATTACTGTAGAACGTCAGTGGAATCATTTGACAACCTTTTGGAGAATGTGAGGTGAATGTTGTGGTTTGAAAGTACAAGTCTCAGAAACTTTGAATTTCATTTAAACAACATTTTTAGGGTGTAAGCATCCATAAGAGAGGTTTTTCAAAATTCTAAATTCTAGGGGATTTTAAATTCCAACTTTTTAATGGTGCGTCATAGATAATATTCACAGACCTTCTATGTTAATGCTAAATAATTATACAAGAAAAAAAATTACCTGATCAACAATTTTTACCAAAGGATGATATGTTGATAAGGAGCTACAAAAGTTGGTTTTGTGACCCCTATTGTTGACAAGATAAAAATTTTATTTCTTATTCCTGTATCAAGACAAACAAAAAAGTTCTCTGGTGAATTTTCTCTGCGACACACCATTAAAAATTTAAAAGTGAAACTTCAACCCCTTGAAACCCCCTGGAATTTAGAATTATTTCTTAGTTAGTGCTTGTATACCCCAAAAGAATTGTTCATGTGAAATTTCAAGTTCCTAGGCCTAGTAGCCTCGATCCACAACATTCTTGACACTCAATGGAAAAGTTCCCTTGTACTAATACTGAGTTTAATCCTAATAATAGTTGGAAGTAGTTGTGTCAAGCAGCAAGAAATGATCACGAATCCAGGTCAGACAAGTGAGTTCATGTCAGGGTTTCATCAACAAGTGCGCGGCTACTGAGGCAGCTACCATAAATTTATTCTCCACATCAAAACGTGTTCGCAATTGGCCACCGCAGCCAGCTGGCTGCCTGTGCAGCGACATGGTCTGGTGGCTGTCGCAACCAGAGAATTGTGGCTGCTTAGGGCCTTATTAGATGAGGCAGCAAAGTTGCGCGACCAGTTGGGCAGCCAGTCGCTCACCCCATCACCAGGCATTGGCTCATATGGAGCTTATTAGACAAGAGCAGCAAGTCGGGCATCCACGTTCTGGCTGCCGGCTGACTGCCGAGCCCAGCGAACGCATGGGCGACCACTGGCTGCTCAGTCTGGTCACCCTCCCATGTAGCATATGGAGCTTATTACACAAAGGCAGCCAGTCGCCAATCGCCACACAGAAATTCCGTCAGTCACAGGCTATCACTCAGGAAGAACATATTGCTACGCTGTTTATCGCTGTTTCTAGTGTTTTGCATTATGTATACAAGTGTTCTAGCCCTAAATATGTCTCAGGATTGTAATACGAGTGAAGTGAGTGATTATGGGTTAATTATACATATTGTTTAAGTTTGTACTGTTGTTAAAATACATACTATACTATATGGTACTATCATACTCGTATATTATATACATTCCTACCTTGTAATGAAAACTATTATTAGAGAGACAGAATTTATTAATTTTGTATTCCTTTTACGTTCTATTAATTTATACTGAAGACTTCCACAATGGCGGACATTGACAACAGTATTGAATAGCTGATGGAAATTGATGAATGCTACACTGTACAAAAATATCATTCACCACTGGGAATCGAACCACGGACCTCCCAATTGCCGGTCAGGCGCCTTAAACACTAGAAAATAGTGACCTTTTTGCACAGCAGCATTTATTTTTAAACTTGGCCATATCGGCTCATATCTCATAACTCGTTTTGTACAGAAGTATTCATTGATTTCCATAACCTATTTAATACAATGTCCATCACTGCGGAAGTCTTCAATATAAATTAATAGAGCTTGGAAGGAATTCGAAATTAATAAATTCTGTTTCTGTATATTTGTCAGTTTGTTAAATTTTCAGTCACTTCAAACTAACTTGTGTATTATTAGGGCTTAAATTAATTTCAACTTTCTGGCTGCTCTACAATGGTCGCAGTGGCGAGGCGTGAATTCCTTCACCGGTCATCGCAGAGGGGTTCTCCCACCACCACCCAAAGGGGTCCAAGGTCCCCAGGAAAATGTTTAAAAATTCGAGGCAAATTGGTGACTTTTGAAGCTTTTTGAGCATCTGAAATCTCTCCTCTGACTGGCTTAACTCACATTCAAAGGAAGAGAACTAAAAAGTATTTTCTCCAATTACACCTCTTATTGTATAATATATATCTTCCCCACTGCCATAGACCGATGATGAATAATATAGAAAAAATCGCAAAAACCGACAAAAAGGGGACTGATATGATGCACTCACTCAATCAAATTGAGGGCATACATTTGAAAATCAAAATAAATTTAACCATCCAATGAATAATAAATGGTATAATAAAAACTGACCAAATACTGAAAATCGAAAAAACCAAAAAGAAGAATCATTAGGACATGCATAAACAAAAGTTACCAAAAAGAACGTGCCAGGAGAATCACTGCAAATAAAACAGTTTTCAGTAATATAGAAAGCCTCAATTATCAGCCTCATGAAAAAATGAAGAATTCCCCATTTCTTCCATATACAGTACTCAGGATGCCCGATAACAGAATTTTGAAACAATTAGTCATGAGGAATATTAATAGAAAAACCTACGGTATTTATGTTTCGAGAACTCTAAAGGATCTTCAAGAAATTGTTCTAAAATCAAAACATGCTCCAGATAAAGTAAAAATTAACAAAATTAAACTAACAAATAAGTTTAACATTGAAAGACCAGAAAGACAAAGGAGAATGGAGGTTGCAGATGAGATCAGAAAGCAACAATCTGATAGGATGAAGGAATATTGGAGAAAGTTGGAATCTAAGGTGACACAAAGAAGCAGAAGAGACTGAAATATTGACTAAAGTGGCCCTATGTGGCATTAAAATCATAAAAAAATGGTATAATAATAAATCACACTCTAGAAATATGAAAACGATTAACTAACTTGCAAAACAATAATTATTGTGAAAGGTGAATAATTTAGCATATGCAAAATGTCCATTGTTTCCATAATGCTGTATCTGAAGCTGGGTGTGGACTGGGGAGTTGGGGAGGACTAGCATGAGGAGGCAGCTACCGGAAACCCACGACAGTGGCCGAGAATGCACGAAGCCTTATTCATCGCAGCCGGTTGCGATGTATCATGAGCATTATTTGAATGGTTTGGAAACACAAGGCAGGGGGCTCCGAGCCAGGCGCGGGAGGGGACTGGAGTGATTTGCAAGCCTCTTGCGCTTCATACCCATATTGAGTGTGTACTCATCATATTCTTATTGGTTTTTGATACAATTTTCACCAGTTTTGAACATATTTCTGGACTTTGAAGCCTAAAAATGTCCATTATATAAGAGTTGAGATTATTTCAATATTATCAGTCCAATTTCTCTACTCATCGCCGGATCAAACGATGACCGGACGCCTCGCCACTGAATGGTCGCTGTACTGGTCGCTCTGCTTGACAGCCAACTCTGCTCGACTGGTCGCGCAACTTGGCTGTCTTGTCTAATAGGGGCATAAAGGGGCCCACACACTAGCGAGTTTGGCTTGCGAGTAAGACTCGGCCAGCCGGACTCGGGAGAAAATCACTAGTTAGTGGGCTCTTTTCTTCCGAGCCGAGCCGAGCCCAGCCAGACTCGCGCAGGGCTACAAGCGCGGCTGGGCTCGGCTGGGACTCACAAGTTAGTGGACATTTCCTGAGCCGAGCCTGGCTCGGCACCTCATTATAACATAGCAGATGGTCAGAAAGCAAGTATTTGCACTGTTCACAAGACCTAAAAATAAGTAAAATTGAGTTATATATTTAATCATTCTCAAGATTTTGCAAAAAGGTCTGCTGGTGATTAAGAATGATCATAGAATTTCAAAACAAACAATAAAAATAGAGGAACCTCTTATTTAAATTATTTGCACAAGTCTTTACTTATTTATACTTTGGGGGCTGACGTTTTATTGAATTTTATTTTAGTTTTTTATGCTTAAGAACATAGTTTTAGTACATGATTGTACTTATTATAAATATGATGACGTATTCATGTACATGCTCATGTATGTTCTGAATAAAAATGATTGATTGATTGATTGATTGATTGATAGGGATTTTGAAAAGCCAGTAACAATTTCTTTTTGAGGTTCCTGTTTGGCTATTTTTACAGTTTTTGTGCAAAAAACCATATTTGTTTAAAACGATAACTGCTGCAGCAGCCTCCTCTTGCGAACTCATTTTTGCAACTGAAGGGTCGTCTAAAGTAAAATGGAATTTCAAAACCGACTGCCGCTAATTGTCGAATTCTAAAAAAAAGAAACTAGTCTCGAACACTATCAGTGACATCTGTATGAGTAAAGTTCTGTCTATGTGTGTGTGTGAGGGAGAAGTAAGAGCGCTAAGATAATAGGAGAGCGAAATAGGAGTGAAAGGAGAATTATTCAGTCTACGACCTACGAAAACAATACAAAGATGACATCCATACAACTAGTCACCCTTCTGAGACCCTTGACTAATTTATTGCCAGCTACTGGTCCACCCTGCTAAAACGATGTTCTCAATTTAGGTAGACAAACGTTATTTTATCGTATAAAGTCTAACAATTATTTTGGCGCAAAAATGGTCACTGAGACGCCTCTAGCCAAAACTAGGGCCTGTTTCATAAAACTTACAAGAACTTATAATACAAGAACAGCTAATTTTGCTGCCTAGGAGCATGTAATATGAGTGAATTTTATTAGTAATTATCCTGTATTATAAGACTTTTAAATTCTATTACGCTTTTGCATATTTAATTGTAGATGTGATAAATCTATAAGAAGATACTTGGAGGTGGGAAAATAATTGTTATAAAAAACATAAATCATGCCTTTCAATGCTCTGAAATCCATATCTCTAATATCAGAAAAAAATTAGAAGAAAAAACATGTCTTATTAATAATAATAATAATAACTAATAAAACAGAATTTCAAAAAGTATAAAATTTTAGCAAAACCAATACTCTAGAGCATAAACAAACCTTCCAAATGAGATACTGATTGCAATTTTAAGATTTTCAGATTAGATGAGTTATATGGATCAGAATTAACATGGGCGCAATCCAGCCGACCTTGAAAAGTAGCCGAGCCGGACTCGGGAAGTTCACCACACGTTAGTGGTGATTTTCTTCTGAGTCTTACTCGCCGAGCCAAACTCGCAAGTCTTACTCGCGAGCCAGACTCGCTAGTGTGTGGGCCCCTTTAGGCCCAATGCACACGGGCATGGCCTCCTCTAACAAGGCCGCGGCCAAGAATGTGGCAACTCCGCAATCCCCTCCACTCGCCGGCCTACTCACCACAGACTCTTTAAATGCATGTAATGTTTACATTTCTCAACAATTTCTATACATAATTATGATCATCCCGATTTGTTTTAATTCCTAAGGAAAGGTATAAATATGTGAAGCACTGCATTATAAATGCTTTCTGCCCACACAGCACATACGCTAAACATTACAATAACGTAACAATGATACCTTGTTACATTACATATTTACGTAATATTAACGTTGTTAAACGGTCTAATAATCGCTTAAGGTGACGTTTCATAGTAGTGTCAATGTCATGTTACATAACATAAACATAATGTTACTTGAAACAATTTTGTAATGTTACATAAAAAGGTTCAGTAATGTTACATATTTACATAACATGAACATAAATAATTATTGAAAACAAACTTCACTAATAAATGTAACACTTACTATATCAACACGGCTTAACGATATGAGTAGGCCTCCAGCCGTGTCTGAGGAAGCATTCTAACAATGCGAAATGGCTATTACATGAATAAGTAAGTGCTCAATACACTAGAGAAGTTTATTTTCAATAATTATTATTTATGTTTAAATATCAAAAGAAAAAGTGATATGGAACTGCATCAAATTATGTTCAGTAATGTTTAATAAGGTTTAGTAACATTGCAGAAAGACAGTATATGTTTTGAAATTATAATGTTTTGGAATTGATATAATGATTCCATTAATGGTCTGAGTAAAAATTTTACAATCACTCTATTTTAAATGTTTCCAGAAAACTGGCACTGTATCTCAATTAAGTAATACGTTTTATTATGTTATCAGGATGAGTACACTTTCGTCCTTTAATAAGGTTAGACAAACACTTACTGCACTCCAGATAATGTGAGTAAAATTTATTACTTAATTTACATACAAGGCTGTTTATTTGTTTATGTGATTTTTCGTGACATTTACAGAAATTTATTAAAGTTAATAATTGACTCCATTTGCACAATTTACTTTTGTGAAGAATCGGATTATCACTCTCTTCATTAACTAGTGTGCTACTAGGGATTATTCCACTATTAATATGGGTTTTGATACTCAAATCATTACTAATCCTTATGCTAAAATTAACTTTTGGGACCTTGCTTAGCCTATATCAAATTTGTACACTAGACAGCTGGTTTCAGTTTTGAAAGAGGAACAACTTGTACCTTTAATTTGAGTTTTAAGGCTTGAGAAAAAGAAGTAAAATCCTTGATGTTATCTTTCTCCTCTTGTCATTTAACTGCTTCCTCTTCTTTATTTATTAAGCATTTCTGCTTAGATGTGCAGGCAAGTTGGGAAATAGTTTTGGAACAGCACTAGGACTTAACAAAGGCTTGTTTCGTTTGAATTGACACAATTCACCGTTGCTAAAGTTTCTATCCAAATCAATCCGGTTTCATGAAAGTGTTTTATACATAGATACGCACGTTGGGGAGGAGTCCAATTGGGACGAGGTATAGCACGTATCCACTGGAATTGCCTTGTATTTAGAAGAATCGATAATTTAGAGATAATTTGGAATTTAATTTAGAAAGATAAGACAATCACTAAAAAGGTTTCTCATCCAATTTATCTAGAGGCGGGAATCAAGTCACAAAAACACAAGAAATGGTTGGAACTCATTATAATAACAAAATTAATAATTTGGCACTTTACAAATAAAAGATGTGATGTTAACTTTTCAAAATATTACATAAAAAATTCAATAGAATATTCAGCCTGGGCCCAGCTGTTAAAATAAGTCCTTTGTTACGAAGATATCGAAATTATTGGTACCATTATACGTCAGAAACGAAGTTAACGAATTTAATACGTAGTAATGTAAACGGTGTTACCTTGGCATAGCGAAGTTCTGTCGAAATAAAACGTACATACGCTCCCTTTATCTGGCGATATTATTCACAGTCCATTCTGAATACGAAGTGGAAAGTCTCTATTAAATTGAACTCAGGTTTTGCAGATCACCAAATCAAGACGACACGTATCAGGTCACAGGTAAGAGACCCGTCTTCTCAAGTCAAATTCCACGTCTAGGAATGAAGTCCCCAGTCAAGTATCTCGTGCCATAGAGTTGAAGCCCCGGTCAAGAAAACCCGTCTCAAGGACCGCTGTGAAATAAATCACAGTCCAGAATAGAAACTATTCACTTATTGTTTTATTTACCTGAATATTCATTCAATTATTCGATTATTTAATTTTACAAATTCTTTTCGATTACAGATTACTTTAATGAAAATTAATAATAGTTTTACTTTTACTCAGAACTTTTTGAAAATAAGTTAAATACTTCAAGTTAAGAAATAATTTCAAGTTATCATTTTACCAAGTAAACTACTAAGTTAATTTGTAGTTATTAATTGTCAGAGTATTCGAGTAATAAATTCATAAGTAAAGCAAAAGAGTAAACAAACCTATCAGTGAATTAATTTTCCTTGAAAAGAAAGATAATGTACCTGAAGTGTACAATCATCAATCTACTTTGAAATATATAGAATCAGTTACTAATTTAATAAAATGAATTGACTTCAGAAACATGACATTAATAATTTTACAAAAAATAATATTTTTATTACACAAAAAATTGACAATTTTGTTACCTTTATAGCGGAGATAATTATCCATAATATAAATCTTGTAGAGTCGACATTTTGTAAACTAAGCTCACATAACTTGAACTAACGTAAAACTGGAACGAAAGTATAACTAAGAATAACGGTTCCAACCTACTATTTTAACAACTAGGTACTTATTTACATCTTAGAAGACTTAGAAACATTTTAGTAATCACATAATGAAAGTTTACTTGTCGACGGTCAGCAGAGTAATGATCGTCCGCTGGTTCTCACTGTCAGAATAAGCGAAAACCATAGTAATTGCGCATGCGTCAAGACAGTGCTCATGGCTGTCATTGGCCAGTAGGGTCATTTACTGTCCTTCGCTCTTGTCTTTGTTATATTTTGAGTGAGAGGGAGTAGACAAAGATGGAGAGAATACATTCTCACAATCATTTGAGTTTTACAATAACAACGTTGAACAATGTACTTCATTATTTAAATTAATTCAGAGGTAGAAAATTTTATAGAAAAGAGAATATTCTCTTGTTCTTTGAATCGTACAATAACAAAGACGACAATGAGAGTCTGAAATATAAATCGAATTAGAGATGGAATATTACTTTTATTTCTTGACCATTGTCACAGTTCTGTCTTCTTTACTGATACTTGTGTTATTGTCAGATAATACTGTTTACCTACCACAACAAACATTCGAGGGGAATATTTCTGATTCCCAGAGAAAATAATAATTGAGAGAAATTCGAATTACATAACGAATATAACTAAAATTCGTTACACCACTCACTACGGCGTTTTCATCTTTTGGAAAGCCAAACACTTGGATGTAGCCCTCTCTTTTTACCACACTTTGGTGATTGCTGCTACACCTTGGAGCAACAAAATTGTCTGGCATTATTGCAGTAGTCAAATCCACCGAAAATCCATCCCAACAAGCGCTTAAATGTTAGCACTGCATGGAAGCTCCATATGAACTAGTGCTACAGTGGCTGGCTCGATAGGCCGGGACTGCGGCGTTGCCACATTTCCCTCGCCGCGGCCTTGTTAGAGGAGGCCATGACACGGGTCATTCAAAGACGCATCGAGAGGTTCGCGCATCGTGCTCGTCATGTACAAACCCTGCGGCACAAGCGATTGCCCCCGCACACAAGTCGATTCAGTTTATTCGCATCTTCCAACCAGGAACGCACTCATCTGTGAATGTTTGTATATTTCTAATCAGCATTAATAATATACGGTATTTTTGCATTTTCAGTTTAATTTGTATGAACTTACAATGAGCAGTTCAAGTTCAAGTGATGAGGAGGACTTTGTAATGTTTTTGAGGTACCGGCAAATGAAAAGGAATAAACGAAGATTATGGGTGCATCCTTATATTGAACGCAATTTCCATAAACGGTTATTCATTGGTGCAAGAGAACTGCAACAAAGTGACACTAAATTTCTAGTGTTTTATAGAATGTGAAAGGAATCATACATTACTCTAGTAAGAATAATTAGTCCAGCTATTCAATATGCGGATACCAATATGAGGGAATGTGTGAATTCAGAAGAACACATACTTATAACTTTGAGGTAAGGTATTTAATTTTTCAAATTTATGTACAAATATTTTTATTAATAATAAACACAATTTACCAAATAAACCCAATACACACTCAACAAAAATTAATAAAAAAATACAATTTACAGAAAAATGATTTTTTTTTATATATATAGCTTTATTTGAACCCTCGTCAGTGGGTCAGTAGTCTACTAACTCCACTTAAAGTTCAATAGTGAAATTAAATTACAGATTATAGGACAAAAGGTTGAAATATAGGCCTAAAGACATCATTCTCAATAATAGAGAGTAGGCCTATGTGCAAATCTACAGAGTATCGCAAAGATTATGATAACCTCAATACTCTATGTATCTGCCTGCTCTAAAATCAAGATGCTACCTCCTCTTGGAATATTCCTTCAATGTGTAGTTGTACAATTCAGGGTATTTCTCCACTTCTCCAACGAATTTGACATTAAACACCTAGAGACAGAAATAAAATGTTTTTAGAATTTTTACAAACAATATACACTGCCGTTCAAAAATGTGGGACCACCTCAGTTTTCAACTAACATTTTTATTTTGGTTTTTTACAATATAAAATTTCAAAAAAGTAGAAGAAAAACTAAAATTATTTTTGAACTTAAATTTTAACTCAATCATAGTACATTAATAATCAACCAGTGTCACCCCATCAACAGCACAATGGAAATATTATTTGCAAAGAAAAAAACAATTATTCAATGACAAATTTTCCTGCCGTTGTCACCTCGATTTTCTTTTTCTGACTTATTTTATATTTTATTATATTAAATTATTCGTTCATGTTTATCTTTGTATATAATTACGAATACACAAACATAAACATGAATCAATAAAATATAAAACGTCAGAAAAAAATCACGGTGGCAACTGCAGGAAAATTTTACATTGAAAATTGTTTTTTCTTTGCAAACATTTATTAGAGGTAACACAGGTTGAATTTTTTTTAATTAATTTAGCACAAAAACAAAGCAAGCAAATAAAATAAAAATTACCTCCATGATGAAGAAACGTGCGTCTCGCTCGAACTTTCCCGTTCCAAACCAATCGCAAGAGACGAGAGTTGCACAAGACGAGGATACTTGCGGTTCTAGACGACCAGTGAACGACCCGTATGCGGATCTCAATGCCACAACGAAGGAACTTGAGTGGTGGGGAGACGCGTACGTGACTGGAGTCGCGTCGACCACTTCGAGCGTCGACCCGTGTGCGTTGGGCCTTAGTGCGTGGGCTACAATTGTTTTATTGGCTGTGGCAAATTGGCTGCCACAGTCTGGCTGCCTAGTGCGCAGGCGCCCTTAATTTCCAGTGCTAGTGTATCGTTGACAGAGCACATCAGAAGACTTCTATATGCTATATATTTATAGATTTCTTAATTCTTGTTCACTGCGGAGTCAACCATTAGAAATTCAGCAATTTACATTTTCATAAATTTATATAATGTTACAAACTCACATCTGGCACACCTCGAAATACTTCCCAGATCCATGAATCTGAATTAATTTGGTGAAATCAGGCTGGAGAGAAAATTCTCAAGTTCTAACTTCGCCATCAATAAATATTCATTTGAGCTTAAGATTTCTAAAGGAATGGTAGCAGCCAAATAAAAAGACTTAATAAGAATTAGTTGAATTTTATTTTAGCTTAGGGCACAATTTACAGAAACGTTTACAAACCCTCTCCCCAATTTCATTAGAAGAGGTTTTTCTCTGGAAAGGAAAGAAATAATAAATTGAAACAATAACAATCAAATATGAAAAACATTATAAGTGATTAAGAAGAAAATGCAAGACAAAACAAGCAATGAACAATAGAGCCCAAATTATTGAGTAAATTATTTTGTTCAAAAACTAAAACTGTAAAACTATTTGTAACTAAACAATCAGGTTAACAATCAAGGACGGTTCCAGGGGGGTCTTGGAGGTTATTACCCCCCTCAAATCAGAGATTTACTGGAGTAGGAAGTGGAAGGAGGGGTAATCTCACAAGAAATAAGAGCAAACCTCATTTGTGATGCCCTACCCCTTCTAACTCTCAAGCTGGAACCCCCCTGTTAACATTGTCATGTGGTTATCACATTTAAAAAAATATATATAGATAATTGAGAGATTGAAGATACAAACTACAATAATCACTTTCAAGCCAATTGTACACTTTAATGCAAAGAGGTTAGAGAGATCAGAGGAATACGTGATTCAGTATAAAATACGTGATTCAGTGGCGGTTTCTCTTAAGTTGCAAGGTTGCACAACCACCAAAATTTTCTGCAGAAATTTATAGATCTACAATTTACTGGATAAAAAAATTTCTTACCAAAAAAATACTATCAATTACCAGGAAGGTGACAGAAGTGGCCGGCTGCCGGCTCTTGGCAGTATTGGTCATGAAATCTATTATTGTTCATGTCAATATAGCATTAGTTGGTGACAGGTGGTTGCTGGCTGAGTGCAACCTAACTGGAAGCGATGTGAATGCAAGGCAATTGCACACAGTCAGATGTGGGAAATGGTGCCTCCTATTTCAAAAATAATTATAATGCTTCTCTAACGTCTGTAGTGGTTGCTGGGATGTGCAACCGTGATACAAAGCGCATGTGCTAGCTCTTTCCCACCTGAATCACATACAAACATAACCTTCACTACTCCTTGCTATTCTTCTCATATTTTTGTTCACTACTATTTTCAAGTGCTCATTTACATTGATATGTGACTTATTTGTTCGTCATGAGAGAGCGAGTTCTCAAGTATTGAGTGTCAGTGATATAGCATGAAATCTTATTCAATTTTAATATGAATTCCATGTAACTTATTAGAATCTCCTTTTGTCAACCGATCACAAGAAGAAAAAATAGGAATCAAGAGGCTAGGTTGACCAGTGCCTGATTTGACAATCATAAAACACATCACCTCAGGTAGGAGGAGATTCTCTAAATCATTTAATGCAGAATATTATAAAAACAAATTGGCTGTGTGGATGGGACATAAGAGATATACTTTGTTCCCTTTCGCTTGTTAACCATTTGGTGGGGAAGATCCATGGACCAAAATGGGTGTATCAGACATAAATCATGTATCAGATCGAAAAATAGCCAAGTATTTTGTAGTCGATTTTTATAGTTATCATAATAAGAGTAATAATTCATTATCCATAAATTATTTATTACTGCGGTTGAAAAAATCAGCCAGTGCATGTTTTGCATTCCATAAAGGCCTAATATATTCTTACAAACACAGCTTCTCAAGACCACCAGCCGCCACTGCAGTATATGAAGGTTCAGAGATAACGATGGAGTTAATTCAATAAATGAATGCTACTCCATGGTTGGACATTGTATCATATGGTGCAGGAGTACTTCACACTTACCCGATTTCTGCTAATTAATTACTGCCTCATTATATAATTTTGTTTTATTTTTCTCTAATATTGAATTTACTTCTACAGTATATTCTATGTTGGCAAGGTTCGTCCAGAAAAAATTGTTTGCTCCATGGTAACTGTCAAAAAAAATACAAAACTATTTATTTTCAAGATTAAAATGAAACTAGAAACAATAAAAATTAAATCCGGAATTTATAAGCAGGTGGAATATTTCTTGGAAATTTATTCAGATAAGGGGATGAAAAGAAGAAAACTGAAGAAGGATTGGAAAAAGAGGAAAAATGAAGAAGGTTTGGGAAAAGAAGGCTAGGAAGAAGAAGAAGAAGAAGAAGAAGAAGAAGAAGAAGAAGAAGAAGAAGAAGAAGAAGAAGAAGAAGAAGAAGAAGAAGAAGAAGAAGAAGAAGAAGAAGAAGAAGAAGAAGAAGAAGAAGAAGAAGAAGAAGAAGAAGAAGAAGAAGAAGAAGAAGAAGAAGAAGAAGAAGAAGAAGAAGAAGAAGAAGAAGAAGAAGAAGAAGAAGAAGAAGAAGAAGAAGAAGAAGAAGAAGAAGAAGAAGAAGAAGAAGAAGAAGAAGAAGAAAAAGAAAAAGAAATAAAAAGCTCATCATGGAGTAAATAGTAAATTATGGCATTAAAGTGAATACCATATTTGTTTTGAATATTAATTTTATTACTGAAATATATTCTTGTAATCAAATTTATTCACAAAAGCAAAAGACTTAAAGACTTCTTGGCTATTACACCAAAAGTGTCAGTATTACTCACCAAATCGATCGCAAAACAGTTCATCAACCAAATAATATAAGTTTTTTTTTTTTGACAATAGCCTGGCACACCTAGGAAAATAGAAAAATAAACTTTTAAATATAATAAATTAATAGAATTCAATCAAATAGGACAATTATATGAAACTGAACAATAAAACAAGTTGTTGTGTAGAAAAATATTGTTAAGAATATTGGTAAAGTAATGTTAAATATTATTATAGTGTTTAGCTATCAAAATTGGTCTAGTGCTTCATCAAAAGTGCTTTTCCAAATTGATATTGAATAATTAATCATTGTCTCTGTTCTCTGCTGTAAATAACTTCCTGGTGGTTTGGATCCCACCAAAAACGGTATCAATCATTATCACCCTTGCACAAAAACTATGTCGGCTTCTTCCTCCAAAAAATAAAATTAAAATACTCTTCAAATGAATAATATTCAAGTGAAAAATTCCAGGGTTTGACCTAACCTACAAAGATATGAATTCTCCAGTAGGCTGAAATTTGCAAAGAAAACAGTTTTTGGCTTATAGCCAGTTATTTCCTGATACTGAATTGCATTAGTTGAGCCTCAATAAACTAAGTAATAAATAAATAGATATATAAATAAATAGGTAAATAAATGAATAAATAAATAAATATATAAATAGATACATAAATAAATAGATGAACAAATAAAAAACTAACTAAATGAATAAAATAAATAAATTACTGTTTTTCATTTGGTTGCTAATTTTTTCCATTTTTGAGTTTCATTGGTTAGCTCCACTCATTATCAGAAGTGACTGTTACAAGTTTCAGCCCAACAACCAATCACAGTATAGCATTTGGCTCAGCCTATCAGAGGTAGCGATTTCGTTAGTCATTACTAGTGTATCGGTAAATCAATATTTGGCCTTACGTTGGATTCCTGTGACAATGTTTTGGTTCACTCTACAATAATCACTATTGACATTCATATTAAAGTAATTTTCGCAACGATTTTATTATGACTGCCTTTGAGCAAAAGAGTGATATGTGAGCTAGAACACGAGCAAAGCAAGTGCTCTAAGCATCTCAAGATTTGCATTGATGCGAAAAGCAATCGTTGCATACAATATTCTATTTCCAACTACAATTTTCCAACAAATAAATTACATTTAACCTATCAATGCATCAGATCTCTTGTCCAAAATAACTAAAATGTGTGATTCTTCTTGATAGTTCCAATTTGAAATCAAGATAAACCATAATTATTGCAAAATATGCTCCTACCAATAGATTTCAAGTTTGATACAGTAGAGGAAAATTGAAAAAAAAAACCATTAATGTTAGTGAATAACTGAATAGTAGTACTTAAAAATGTGTAAATGAGAACCTGAAACTAGGCGTCTGATTGATCTATTAACCATAATAGACGTTCATAGACCAATGAGAGCCTAGTCTCATGCACCAGCTCAACCGGTACAAACTCCCAGAACACACAAATTACCTCAATTTTAAGATCTATGTCAGAAATTTTGTAAAAATATGCCTTGTAAGTTTCTTTCAACTCAGCTTCCTGCGAACAATCAGAGAGAGATCAGTAATCTTTGTTAGGGAATTACTGAGATGAACACAAATGTATTTATCATTTTTTAAATAAATAATTTTATTAATGGAGACAACAGGTGTAACCCCATTTTGCCTCCTTCACACAATACAATAATTTCAACACTATACAATTTGAAATAATTACAATTTTATAGTAACTGAGAAGTTCAAAATGTTCAATACCGGTATTGGATGAATAGAAATTAGCAGGGCTTTTTTTCAGCCGGAACGCTCCGGAACAGCGTTCCAGTACCTTTTCGCTAGGCATATATGAATTCATTATCAATAAATTGAATTCTTGAATTTCGCTATGAATCTTCGATAATGAATCTAATAATGACATTAGAGAGAGCAGCTGTACTTTTTAGCAATCTTCTCTTCATTAGGATTGTTGAACCTGTGATGGGGTAATATTGAGAGGTGAAATTATTTTATTAATTTATTTTTCTAGTTGAAATGCACATTTTTGATTGAACTTTGGACCTGATGGTACGATCAATTTGACATTTTTGTAATTTTTAAGACATAGCATTATTGAAACAGACTCGAATTGAACTTTGGAATTGATTTATGATTTTGCGTTTAATTTTATTAGGTTATGCACAATACAGCGTTCTTGTTTCTATGGACAAAAGAATTGCAATTTCTTTGCAGTTTTTCTGCTGAGAAACTATCTATTTCTTCGTCCTTTTGGAACCTCTCTCTCTTCGCCCTACTTGGGGATGATGGAAGCGAGGGGAGTGTCCGGTGATAATTTCCCCAGTAGTCGGTGATGGGCTCTTGAGTTGAACGGTTGAAAGATAAGACGCGCGCTGCGGGCGGTCAAGTCGTTGAAAATTTTGAAGTAGTAATGATTTAATTTGAAGTAGTTAATTATTTTATTTAAAGTGTAAATTCGGACATTCTAACGGTATTAAATAGTGGAATGGAAATATTTGGATCGGAAAGTTTCGTTGTTAAAATTGACTGTGTTTGTAAAGATATTCGCGTTAATGGACTTTTTCAATTTCGTATATTGTACTGAACAAACGGTCATAAACGATAAGTAACACTACCGTTGGTGGAAGCTAAGAATTGATAGTAGGCGAATTTTTAATCGAAACTGAATAGTGTTTTGTTGAAAAACTCTCAAGAGATATTCGTACAGAGATATTCTGTACCTGTATTGACTCTCGATTGCGATGTGTACCTGGAACGCTTGCATTGTGTATTTAATAATTATCATCCTGGTGAGTGCTAATTCTGAATTTCTAAGCCACAAACCTGATATTTCTTGACCGAATCTTTTAGTTTGATTTGTAAGTTTTCTGGTAATTCAATACTATTACCTGGCGACTGGAGAAAGAGATAGCAGTGCATAACCTTAGGGTTATTTTGATTGTTTGAGTAATTTCATGACCATATTATGAGTTTGATGGTCAAATATTGTTATGAACTTAACGTAGAAATTATTGTGAAGAGTTTAAGAGATTGAACGAAAGATGGGTCATTCGAATATTGTGACCCAAGTAACGTAATTTTAATGGTTGAATGTTGGATTAACGTAATTCGAAGGTCTCAAAATCTTTATGGACTCCACTTAATTTTGATTGTTGTTACTATTTATATTTGAAATCGAAGATGATTGATTTAATTACTGTTCAGAGTTAGGGTTAATGGTGAGACCCGTTTGAGTATGTGAAGAATTGAACGTAATTTGCTGTTTTAGCTTAATATTTTGATGAACTTAACCTCGATTACTAGAATATTGATTTTATCTACCGTTTACTCCTCGTATAATTTCATTAAAATAATTATGTGTTTCAACTCTGTGTTATAACTCCAGTCACCCATTCTCTTAGTGGTTAAGGCACGTTAGATTAAGAGGAGTATCGAACAGGTCTGCCGTGGTCTGTGATACTTGGAGGAAATTGTGCCTCTTTTAGTACGAATTTGTACGGGCAGATTACCCTCAGTAATCTGTCTAAATTCAGAGGGCCTCCTCCAGGATCGTATAGGCAGGTCTGGGGTCGATCTCCGACGCTGGCCAGTCGGGACCATAGAACTATAAACTTGGAATGCTGACTGAATGCATCGAACTGCGAGCCGGCTGTCTCACTGCTTCCCCCACCAAAGCGCAGTGCTCGCACTGGCACTGACTGAACTACGTACTGTAAAACTAATACGCTCGACCAGAGTAATTCAATTTCATAGTCTCATATAAATGTGAAACACCATTAGAAAATTTTGAATAAACATGATTTGAATTGTCAGTTGAAGAAGGTTTCACTATATGTGTCAAATACTTTCTATCTATTCCAATGAATTTATAGAAAAAAGGTTATTTTGAGAAAAATTCGAAATACAATGATTTTTCGTGCCTTTTTCAATGATACCTGATATGAATTCATCGAAATAGATAGAACAATATTTGAAACATGTAGTGGAACTTAATTGTTATTATTACCGGCGATTCAAATAACTTTTATTAGAAATTTATAGGAAAAAGGTTGAATTTGAGAAAAATACGAATTACAATGATTATTCGTGCCTTTTTCAATGATACCTTATGAATTCATCGAAATAGATGATGGAACCTTATTATTATTATTATTACGGCGATTCAATTAACAAGTTATCAACCTGCTCCTTTTATAAGGAAGTTTCAAACAGGTGCAAGTTTACATGAATTTTGAAATAGAATGTTTAAAACAATATCATTGTTAGTAATTGAATATTAATGAAATAAGTTATGAATATTACAATGAAACTAAAAATTGTTACATGCATTGAAAGAAGTAGGCTACACTTTATATTTATACATTTTTGATGTATTGGACGATATTGTGTATTAATCAGAAATTGGTTTATTTTACAATATTTTATGAACAATTATTCATTTTATAAGAAGTAGTATTTATTCCATTTGACAATAGTATAGTATTTAACAGGTGAGGTGTTCTTAAATAAGATAAGTTGCAATAATAATAATAATAATCTTTATTTCCGCAAATAAAAAACAAAGAAAAAAATAATATTCATTATAAAACAAACAATTTTTAGGAGAAAAACCAAGAAGTTACAAAGAAGAATTACTTAGTTCAACTTAAATAATTATCATGTACAAGAAATAAAATGTTACAAAAAATATCTGCAGAAATAATACTACATACAAATAATTTCATTGTGAAATTATGTGTGCATACAGGATCCAACAAAGATGTCAAAGGAGCTATTCATATTTACCGTATAGCCTACTGTATTAAAATGCAATATCATGAAAGTATTTATAAATACAATATTTTTAAAATCTAGATTCAATATCAATAAACATATACTGAGCTCTAAATAAAAGACAAAACTGTCACTGAACTGAAAATGATCGTAAAAATAATAAACCAACAACACCATTCTTTTTCACGTTAAAAAATCTAGTGTAACAAAAGCAAAAAAAAAACAATGTTTTTTTGTTTTTAGATAGTTTTTCACATGTTGTAAAGACTGACTCTGCCAGCTATATTTTTGACTTGACATAATAATTATTCTTTAGTATGTCATATACCGTAAATAACTTAAATAGTTTAATTGATTGTTGTTATCCAGTTATACTTTCGCAAACTGCTGTATAACATTATAATTAATCTTAAAGTTTTATTTAAAAAAAAACTCACTTAATATCCCAGAATAACATTTTGGATAATTCAACAATAACATGGGATAACATTTAGTCTATCTATGTACTGAACTAATTGGAGAAGAATGATCTTTATAAGGATAGCAATAATAATAGCACTAGATTTGTAGACAATGATACGAATAACAAACGTAGAGTGTCAGATTGGTAGGTAGGTTGATAGGTAGATTTACCTATCTGCAGATAATCAAGATTGCTTCGTAATGTAGTTTTTGCAGCCATAGGCTACACAGTATGCTGGCATTCTTCTTTTTCGTTGCCAGTACAATAAAATAAATAAATTCTCAAATCTCAAAACTTTTCAAATAATGTTGAATATCAATGCAAAATCACCATGATCGAGCTGTAGCTGTCTACATAGCTGGAGTGCAGAAATAAGTGTTGTTTGCACTGCACTGTGGTGGGGGAACCGGAACATCGGCCGGCTCGCTTCTAGATCCCAAACACCGCTTGAGTTAGCATTCCAAGTTTATAGTTCTATGGTCGGGACCTTGGCCTGTTGATATTATTATTATTATTTATGTCGGGACAGGAAGGGCACGCTACCAAATATTAGCCCCTGTCCCGTTACAGACCTACTAACGTCCTTTGACCCCACAAAATATGTTGTCATGGCTTCTTCAAGGACACCATTCTGCTGTATATACGAAAAGTAAAGTACGCAAACAGGGAAGAAGGAAATAGGGACATGGGACATGGACAGGGGCGTAGCCAGGGGGATATCGGGATACAGAATAGAATAGAATATTTTATTCAACACAATACAGAAATATCCATAAAGTTGAACAACGTCAATAGAATTCTATTATTACAGTCAATCAATTATTATTTTATACTGTCATATATTATGTGAATGCACTTTTTATAACATCAAATAAATTTAACATTAAGTAATATCTAAACCTCATATATGCGTTATGTATATGTGTCGTTTAAAAATTCGTCTAAACTATAATACCTTTTCTCAACTAGAAATCGGTATAAATCTCTTTTGAAGGTAGCTGTCCTGTCCCAAGTAGCAAAAAAATGTTTAAGCAATATTGTACAAAATATTGGTACAATGTATTTACAATATTGAAAACCATTGTTTCAACATTTTATAAATATTTAATAAATATTGTTTTGAAACAAACTTTATTTATCAATAAATATTTACCAAATATTGTAAAATATTAAAACAATATTGTGGAAATATTTTGTAAATATTTTTTAAAGTTGTTTTTTATATTGATTGAATATTTATTTATAAACATTTAATCAATATTAACCAAAAGTTTTAAAAATATTTTTTAAACATTGTTTTAAAAATATCAAATAAATAATTTTATAAATCAAATATTTGATAAATATTTATTGATAAATAAAGTTTGTTTCAAAACATTTTGGCACTGCATAATTCACAATGGCCCTCAGGGCTACGCCACATGGGGATTCAATGTGACTTTTTAGTAACTTCTAGAAACTTCTAACTTTTAGTACTGTACTAGAAGCTGCTCCCCATGTCACACTTGCTACTTCATATCAGCTGTTTTGAAATAACAAAGAAAAATTTCAAGATTAAGAGGAAAAGTAGATAAAGAATTCAGAGAAAAATCTGCAATATGTTCAAAATATACAAACATTCAGATAATAATAATATACACCTAAGCAGCAAAATAATCAGTTGGGAAGTACTTAAAAAGTACTATAAAATCAGTTTAAATAACTTTTAAATGACTTTACAATGATTTATAATGCTTTAAGTTGGCAAAATTGTGATTTTCAAACTACTTGAAAATGATTTGAAAAGCACTTTCAAATGATGTGATGAAGTTCTTCTGAATCATTTGAAATCATTGATTTTGCCAACTTAAAGCATTTTAAATCATTGTAAAGTAATTCTATCAATGATGTTCAATCATTTGTGAATGCTTTAAACTACTTTATAATAAGCTAAAAAGTTCTTTAAAATTATGTTAAAGCATTTTCAAGTGATTTGAAATCAATGCAGGATAAAACCACTTTCAATAGCTCAAGAGTACCAAGTGAACAAAAGTTATGAAGACCCACTTGCTATATTTGTAATATAGCATGTTTTCAGTTTGATCACATGAAAATGTATTATTTACATTGATAACTAGAGTATTTAATTGCATGATGCCTACATAGGTCTGAGACCTGTGCGTAGGTAATGAGGGTGAATTATGATACAAAATATGTCAGCCGGAGTGGGAATCGAACCCACGACCGTAGCAGCTTCAGCCAGATAAAGTTTGCAATGCTCCAACCAACTGAGCTACGCCGGTCCAACAAATTTTACTTGGAAGTGAGAAAAATGATGACACAACTTCAAAATAAGTGAATGAATAGTTTATTTTAAAAAAATATTCACAATTATCTATAAAAGTTTACATATAGGTTGTTGTCTACAGAGAAGGAGATTTCAATGTTCACCTCAACAGGGGTGACATAAAGACAGGTAGACTTCAAAATATTGTTAGAATGTTAATTTATTCCGGAGCATCCTTGAACCTACAAGATATCTGTACTACCTGAATGCCATAGCAACCAATGATAGTTCAAATTCAGGGTGTCCACTAAAAATAAAATAAAAATATTTCATATTGGAACAAAAGTTAAGTTGTTAGTCATATAACGCAGTGAAGTAGTTTCATACATTTTTGTATGAACTGTATGACGATCGTAAATAAATAGGGAACCTATTCACAAACCTAATGCAAAAAACCAGGGAACACAAAAGGCTTCCAGGGAAGCATCCTTATCGATCACGATATTGTTCAACATTACTCAGTCTCTTTTTCTTCAGTTGACAGCCTCTTTGCTCCATGATTTCTGCAAACAAAAATTAAGTCAACTGAATTTTAATTCAATTCTTATAGCTTCCAGTGCAAAGATAAATGAAAAACAAAGGCATTTGATTTATACAGGTTATGTTTATCATTAAAACAACAACTTGCAAAACTAAGTGTCCCTTTATATGAAAGGCTGTGCTCACAAGGTTACATAGGTTATGTAATAGGAATTGTATAAATTATGAGTGATGCAAAAATCATTATTATTGGAATTCATGGTATTGTAATTGTTTTTGTTCATCAAAATCTTTTTCCTAGTTACCCGAAATAGTGCCTATTTTTGCACTAACTATAGCATGCAAAATAGTATTTACAGGGTGTCCCACATAAGGTGTAACACCCGGAAATCCATAACTCTACATAACATTTCTGACAAAAAATGTCCAATAAAAATATGCCCTATCGGACTTCATTACCGAAATATATCGAAAAAAACGAGTTTTTCGAGACGTGCCTACATCCTGCCATTAAACGATTTATAACTAAAAAACTACCCATCGGATTTCAATTTTGAGCCTACTAATGGAAAAGAAGAAAATTTACCAAAGGATAGATGTATTTTAATGTATAAATCATTTTCATAGTATTTGTTATAGTTAGGCAAAGTTCAAAAAACGATTTTTCAAATTCATAATCAAACAGATTTTTCTCAAAATGTTTTCAGGGAACTTAGCTGGCACATTTCATTAAAAACTGCGCAATTCATTAAGCTTCCAGATTAGCCCAAAATTATGTGGATAGGTTCACGACATAAGTTCACATAACATAAGAATTGGGCTTAAGCACTTGCAAAACACAAGGTTTTGATAACTAAGGTGAAAGCATATGATTATAAACTTACTGCAAGTCATAAGCTGTTTGCTGCAGCCATGATTTCACCGATCTCTCAATTTTTTCGTCCTGAAGATAAAACGTTCTCCTCACAACACCTAAAAGAACACAAAAGCAAGTATTTATATATCACAAGTTAGTTCGAAGTTACAGACAATTGAACAAACTGACAAATTTACTTAAACAGAATTTATTAATTAAAGGAATTCGAAATTAATAAATTCTATTTATATATATTTTAAAGGACAGATGAAATTACTTCAATATCGTCTTGTTCATGTAGAAATTGCTGATGGTAAAGGGGCCTTTCACAGTTTTATGGGACACTATGTGAAATCTGCCAGCAGGTAACATTTCATTTTAAAACTAATATTTTCTTAAAGTGTAACTTCCAAGTGTCTATGAAATGACACATTTTCTTTGCCACATTGACTTGGAATAGGCCTATGTTTCTCTTACAAATATTTGTTGCAGTAAAATTGAAGTTCTAAAATCGTATCTGAAAAACCCTAAAAACGCATATCTTGTAATTCTTAGAACTCTAGAACTAGAAGTTTTATTTACTATAACTTTCTTTTATCATCACTAAGCTGTTTGATTTTATTTTTACCTTAGGTCTACTTTTGTTAATAATGCTATAGAAAGAAATATACGCAGAAGGCAGTGAGTTTGCTTATGGAAAAATGCTTCAGACTTTATTAAAGTCATAGCTATTCAAATTATGTTACAGTAGCAGGCTACTCAGTATATAATATTTGAAATTTATTTTATAATTACTGTAGGCCTAGAATAATTTAAAAGAGACCAAACTTACTTGGTATGTTGATCCATGTCGATCCGTCAAAAAAAAACGAAAACCAGGAATTGACGGAAGCACTGGCTGATCGCAGAGATCCCAGCCTGAAACAAATAAGGGATTGACGGAAGGACTCTTCTCTTCACTATGTGAAGTAAAAACTTGACAAGGCCTACCCAGGTAGAACGACCAGATGTTATGCCCAGTCAGATGGGCAGCGAATGTGCCATACACAAAATCAAAAGAGACCTCTATGAGGTAAAAGTCGACTCCGGACCTTATGCACTAGTGCGGCCAGAGGGGTGGAATGGCGGGCTTGCGCCAGAATATCATAAATATTGCCAAAAAGGGGATTTGAATACAATTTTTACATTCTTACTCACAAATTTTTATTCATGAAATAAAATGCTAACCTTGCTCTGCACCTAACCTAACCATGCCCACACACTCAACCTAACCTCCTTGAAACGTTGAAAATAGGTTTTTTCTCAACATATTTAGCCAAATATCTCAATAACTATTGCATTTGGACTATTGAGTGACTGAACATTTTATCTTCAGAATTTAATTTTCTACAAGTTTCATTAATAAAAATTGCTTGTTTATCATAACATAAACAGGTAAACCCACTTTGAACATGAAAAATAGTATTTTTAGCATATTTTTTGGAATATCTCAAAAACTACTGAAGTTACACACTTCTAATTGGTCTCATTGGATTTCTTGACAAATTTTACATAGGATTTGACTATTTTTATACGCAAATCAATGCAGAAAAAAATTACAACATTGAAAAATAGTTGAAAAATTTCAACTTTCAACGGCCATAACTTATTAACTACAAGTGACCGCCGCAAACGTTTTGTGGTTTTATTATCAGAATAACATGGTGAATCGATTGCAACCAGAATTTTGACGCCAACTAACTGGGCAGGTAAAGTAAAAGTTAGCCTCAATGGCTCGGCAAATTGCCGAGAATAGCGTAGGGTTACTTGTATTTAGCCACAAGGTTACAAATCTCAATTTCAATTTAGATTCTGGTTAGGCATAACGGTAATTGTGCCGCAGATGTTAGCAAATAAAAAATCACTTGAAACCTTCACCAAATTGTAGTATTATGTCTCCTGATCACAATTATCAAGTTTTTAAGTGTCGGTCTCAATTAAATAATTAATTATTCAATATTAAAAACTCACATTTTGAACATAAATACGGCTCTGAAAAGCCTTTATAGTACCTTAAGCATAACATCATAGACGAACAGATAGAGCAATGGAGTGCCATCTACATCAGAACATCAATGGAAACTGGAATGGAACTGCTTAACCAAACCTTTCCTAACCTGGCTAGATGTGACTGAACCACCTCTGTAAATATTTAAAAGGTTTAAAGTTAAATATTTAAAGGTATTTTAAAGGTGGTTCAGTCACATCTAGCCAGGTTAGGAAAGGTTTGGTTATGCAGTTCCATTCTAGTTTCCATTCCACTTCGTTCCATTCACGCAGACTACGCTTCTGCGAAATATTCATGCAGATTTAAAAGGTCGTGGCCCAAAAGCCTAAAACCCAGGCTGTGGCTAGGTTATGTATAATTATGTGCGATGCATCAAGTGATGAGATTTTGGAACAAATTGAAAATGCCTTTATTATTAAGTAGATAAATTGCATGAGTAAATAATTAATAAATTAAAATGCAAATTATTGTGTTGCAAAGATTCATGCATTCTCACTCAATTAAAGTTAATTGCTGAAGATAGTCATTTTGGGGCTCTGCTCCAAAGGTAGGTTTTTAATATTGAATAATTAATTATTTAATTGAGACCGACACTTAAAAACTTGATAATTGTGATCAGGAGACATAATACTACAATTTGGTGAAGTTTCAAGTGATTTTTCATTTGCTAACATCTGCGGCACAATTACCGGCATAACTTATGTCTAATATAAATTACCTATATTTTAATGTATTTCCCTTGTTTCACTAGGTGAAATGATCTACTTCATGGGTTAATTTATTCTACTTAATAACTATGGACTTATCCTAACCTAAAACGAAAAGTGGGACAACCCTAATTCCTAAACAAATTAATTTCAATAGTAAAATCTTATTACAGTGGCCTAAAATATTATACAAAAAAGTAACAAAACAGGAACTCACCTTGAACAATAGTCGAGAATAACGTAGGAGCCACAAGGTTACAAATCTTAATTTCAATTTAGATTCTGGTTAGGCATAACTTATGTCTTATATAAATTACCTACATTTTAAGGTATTTCCCTTGTTTTACTAGGTGAAATGATCTACTTCATTGGTTAATTTATCCTACCTAATAACTATGGACTTATCCTAACCTAAAACGAAAAGTGGGACAACCGTACTTCCTAAACAAATTAATTTCAATAGTAAAATCTTATTACAGTGGCCTAAAATATTATACAAAAATACTGGAGAAAGATGTGAAATTTAAAATACTGTAGATCAAAATATACTTTCACTACAATCACTAAATAACAGGTTATGTATAACCGCTAGGTTATGTATAATTATGTGCGATGCATCAAGTGATGAGATTTTGGAACAAATTGAAAATGCCTTTATTATTAAGTAGATAAATTGCATGAGTAAATAATTAATAAATTAAAATGCAAATTATTGTGTTGCAAAGATTCATGCATTCTCACTCAATTAAAGTTAATTGCTGAAGATAGTCATTTTGGGGCTCTGCTCCAAAGGTAGGTTTTTAATATTGAATAATTAATTATTTAATTGAGACCGACACTTAAAAACTTGATAATTGTGATCAGGAGACATAATACTACAATTTGGTGAAGTTTCAAGTGATTTTTCATTTGCTAACATCTGCGGCACAATTACCGGCATAACTTATGTCTAATATAAATTACCTATATTTTAATGTATTTCCCTTGTTTCACTAGGTGAAATGATCTACTTCATGGGTTAATTTATTCTACTTAATAACTATGGACTTATCCTAACCTAAAACGAAAAGTGGGACAACCCTAATTCCTAAACAAATTAATTTCAATAGTAAAATCTTATTACAGTGGCCTAAAATATTATACAAAAAAGTAACAAAACAGGAACTCACCTTGAACAATAGTCGAGAATAACGTAGGAGCCACAAGGTTACAAATCTTAATTTCAATTTAGATTCTGGTTAGGCATAACTTATGTCTTATATAAATTACCTACATTTTAAGGTATTTCCCTTGTTTTACTAGGTGAAATGATCTACTTCATTGGTTAATTTATCCTACCTAATAACTATGGACTTATCCTAACCTAAAACGAAAAGTGGGACAACCGTACTTCCTAAACAAATTAATTTCAATAGTAAAATCTTATTACAGTGGCCTAAAATATTATACAAAAATACTGGAGAAAGATGTGAAATTTAAAATACTGTAGATCAAAATATACTTTCACTACAATCACTAAATAACAGGTTATGTATAACCGCTAGGTTATGTATAATTATGTGCGATGCATCAAGTGATGAGATTTTGGAACAAATTGAAAATGCCTTTATTATTAAGTAGATAAATTGCATGAGTAAATAATTAATAAATTAAAATGCAAATTATTGTGTTGCAAAGATTCATGCATTCTCACTCAATTAAAGTTAATTGCTGAAGATAGTCATTTTGGGGCTCTGCTCCAAAGGTAGGTTTTTAATATTGAATAATTAATTATTTAATTGAGACCGACACTTAAAAACTTGATAATTGTGATCAGGAGACATAATACTACAATTTGGTGAAGTTTCAAGTGATTTTTCATTTGCTAACATCTGCGGCACAATTACCGGCATAACTTATGTCTAATATAAATTACCTATATTTTAATGTATTTCCCTTGTTTCACTAGGTGAAATGATCTACTTCATGGGTTAATTTATTCTACTTAATAACTATGGACTTATCCTAACCTAAAACGAAAAGTGGGACAACCCTAATTCCTAAACAAATTAATTTCAATAGTAAAATCTTATTACAGTGGCCTAAAATATTATACAAAAAAGTAACAAAACAGGAACTCACCTTGAACAATAGTCGAGAATAACGTAGGAGCCACAAGGTTACAAATCTTAATTTCAATTTAGATTCTGGTTAGGCATAACTTATGTCTTATATAAATTACCTACATTTTAAGGTATTTCCCTTGTTTTACTAGGTGAAATGATCTACTTCATTGGTTAATTTATCCTACCTAATAACTATGGACTTATCCTAACCTAAAACGAAAAGTGGGACAACCGTACTTCCTAAACAAATTAATTTCAATAGTAAAATCTTATTACAGTGGCCTAAAATATTATACAAAAATACTGGAGAAAGATGTGAAATTTAAAATACTGTAGATCAAAATATACTTTCACTACAATCACTAAATAACAGGTTATGTATAACCGCTAGGTTATGTATAATTATGTGCGATGCATCAAGTGATGAGATTTTGGAACAAATTGAAAATGCCTTTATTATTAAGTAGATAAATTGCATGAGTAAATAATTAATAAATTAAAATGCAAATTATTGTGTTGCAAAGATTCATGCATTCTCACTCAATTAAAGTTAATTGCTGAAGATAGTCATTTTGGGGCTCTGCTCCAAAGGTAGGTTTTTAATATTGAATAATTAATTATTTAATTGAGACCGACACTTAAAAACTTGATAATTGTGATCAGGAGACATAATACTACAATTTGGTGAAGTTTCAAGTGATTTTTCATTTGCTAACATCTGCGGCACAATTACCGGCATAACTTATGTCTAATATAAATTACCTATATTTTAATGTATTTCCCTTGTTTCACTAGGTGAAATGATCTACTTCATGGGTTAATTTATTCTACTTAATAACTATGGACTTATCCTAACCTAAAACGAAAAGTGGGACAACCCTAATTCCTAAACAAATTAATTTCAATAGTAAAATCTTATTACAGTGGCCTAAAATATTATACAAAAAAGTAACAAAACAGGAACTCACCTTGAACAATAGTCGAGAATAACGTAGGAGCCACAAGGTTACAAATCTTAATTTCAATTTAGATTCTGGTTAGGCATAACTTATGTCTTATATAAATTACCTACATTTTAAGGTATTTCCCTTGTTTTACTAGGTGAAATGATCTACTTCATTGGTTAATTTATCCTACCTAATAACTATGGACTTATCCTAACCTAAAACGAAAAGTGGGACAACCGTACTTCCTAAACAAATTAATTTCAATAGTAAAATCTTATTACAGTGGCCTAAAATATTATACAAAAATACTGGAGAAAGATGTGAAATTTAAAATACTGTAGATCAAAATATACTTTCACTACAATCACTAAATAACAGGTTATGTATAACCGCTAGGTTATGTATAATTATGTGCGATGCATCAAGTGATGAGATTTTGGAACAAATTGAAAATGCCTTTATTATTAAGTAGATAAATTGCATGAGTAAATAATTAATAAATTAAAATGCAAATTATTGTGTTGCAAAGATTCATGCATTCTCACTCAATTAAAGTTAATTGCTGAAGATAGTCATTTTGGGGCTCTGCTCCAAAGGTAGGTTTTTAATATTGAATAATTAATTATTTAATTGAGACCGACACTTAAAAACTTGATAATTGTGATCAGGAGACATAATACTACAATTTGGTGAAGTTTCAAGTGATTTTTCATTTGCTAACATCTGCGGCACAATTACCGGCATAACTTATGTCTAATATAAATTACCTATATTTTAATGTATTTCCCTTGTTTCACTAGGTGAAATGATCTACTTCATGGGTTAATTTATTCTACTTAATAACTATGGACTTATCCTAACCTAAAACGAAAAGTGGGACAACCCTAATTCCTAAACAAATTAATTTCAATAGTAAAATCTTATTACAGTGGCCTAAAATATTATACAAAAAAGTAACAAAACAGGAACTCACCTTGAACAATAGTCGAGAATAACGTAGGAGCCACAAGGTTACAAATCTTAATTTCAATTTAGATTCTGGTTAGGCATAACTTATGTCTTATATAAATTACCTACATTTTAAGGTATTTCCCTTGTTTTACTAGGTGAAATGATCTACTTCATTGGTTAATTTATCCTACCTAATAACTATGGACTTATCCTAACCTAAAACGAAAAGTGGGACAACCGTACTTCCTAAACAAATTAATTTCAATAGTAAAATCTTATTACAGTGGCCTAAAATATTATACAAAAATACTGGAGAAAGATGTGAAATTTAAAATACTGTAGATCAAAATATACTTTCACTACAATCACTAAATAACACGATGTCCATCTTTCGATAGCAATGGCGAATGGTGAATTGATGATCTGTTTGGTTTGGCGGGATGGGTATCGATTATTCGATTAATCAGAATAATCGATGTTTTGATGAAATAATCGATTACTCCATAACGATTGATCGATAAGTGGGATTTCTCTGATTATTCAATTTCACAGGATTTAGGGACATAAATATGTCAATAATTATTATTTCAAACATATTTCAATATACATTTCAGATATTCATTATGGGGATTTTTCTTTATTATGCGTTTTTCTATTGTTTTTGGCCTGTTTTTTTTTCTATTTTCAAAGGCTGAATTAATCGATGCTTGTTCACCGATTAATCGATGTTTTCAGTACCGATTAATCGGTATGAAACATGAACAATAGTTTGTTTGATAATGAAAATGATAGTCAAGACTTGTAGTCATCCAATCGTGTTGTAAGGCGGGCAATTTTATCCAATCCAGTTTCTTAGCGCCAAATACCTCAGCATAGCGCCGCGTTTGAAAAGTTTTGAACTCCCGTATGGGAGGTTTTCCAGCTTAGGAGGGAGAATAAGCTTAGAAGGGGACATAGTAAAATTCTATAAAAAATCATGAAAGTTTCTCTTCATAGTATTAAGATGCACCTGAACTTTCAAATCAATCTGTCCAAAATTAACAAAGTTATAAGCATTTTTCAAGTAGAGAGTTAAAATCTTTCTGAAATCACGATTTTTGACAACGGGAATGTGTGTAAAATTGATTTTTAAACACCTTTTGTTCAGTAACATTTTCCTGTCAGATGCACGGTTAACGAGTATTAGCGTTTTTTAGAGAAAATTGTTACATGTTTGAGATTCAAACTCAATATCTAGCAGTTCTTGTGTATAGTATATGGAACTTTGTGATGCAATCACAACACGTTTCAAAAGCTTGTATCTCGACAACCATTGATCGTAGACCTACGTATAGCCATAGTTTCTGAATGTAGACAAAATTTCGAACAGCTTGGCACTGGCCGTTCCGCCCCCGAACGAGCCGTTAACGAGATAATAGCGTTTGAAAGTGAACTTACGAAATTCGCCCTAACACACTATTCAGTTGGGATAAAAGAAATTTAATCAGTACGTAAATTGTAAAATTGAATTTAGAAACTTTTTTGTATCTTGACAAAATCGCGTCAGACGCATGATTAACGAGATATTAGCATTTCGCGCTAATTCCAGGATGAAGAATTTTCAAGTCGAAATTTTTTTTCTCGAAAAATCACTATGATCACTGATACGGATGTAGAAGTAAATTCTAAGCACTTTTTTCAGTAACATTTTAACGTCAGACGCACCGTTTACGAGATATTAGCATTTCGCGCTAATTATAGCATTTAGAAAGAATTTTTAAGTCGAAATTTTTTTCTTGAAAAATCACTATGATCACTGAAACGGATGTAAAACTATATTTTATAAATAATTATTAATTATGAATTATTAATTATTAGTTATTTATAATTTATTATTTGATTTGTTTATTTATATTATTTAATAATTTATTTTTGGTCTAAAAATAACTGGAAAAATATTATCTTAATATCTAATAAATATTTACCAATGTTAATGGGATAATGTTGTCACAATATTATATCAATGTTTCAAGAATATTTTCAGAATATTGTTGAACAATATTTCACAGGATATATTTACCAATATTAAGAAAATATTGAAACAATATTGCTACAACATTACCATAAAAATATTTTCTACAATATTGATAAATGTTGTGCCAATATTGGGACAATATTTTTTTGCTACTTGGGGTGTTTCAAATGAGTTGGTAATTTATTAAACAATTTCACTCCAATATAACTGGGCTTTTTCTCATAAAGAGAAAGCCTATGAGACTGTACACTCAGATTGTTCCTATGTCTAGTATTATAATGGTGCACGTCTGAATTTGAAGTGAAATTTCTGATATTCTTAGCCACGAATAAAATTACTTTATAAATAAAAATGCATGGAACGGTGAGAATAGATAGATTTCTGAATGCATCTCGGCAAGTGTGGTTAAAGCCTAATCCTGCCAGGTATCTTATTGCACGTTTTTGCAGAATAAATATTTTATTCATGTTCTGCAAAGTTGTAGCTCCCCAAAGTTCTATGCCATATGAAATGTGTGAATAGATTAGTGCAAAATATAGAACTCTTCCTGTTTCAAGGGGTACATAGCTGATAATGTTCTGCAGGACAAATAAATTACTGCTTATACGGCTTGCAAGTTTTTCAATAAGATCATCCCATGAAAGATTCCTGTCAATTATCAGACCCAGAAGATTTGCTTCTGTGACATTTTCCACAATTGAGTCTCCAATACTAATCACCGGTTCAAAAGCATGGTGTTTGAAACCAAATTGCATACATTTACTCTTTTTGGGATTAACTGATAAAAACGATTTGTTATAATATTGAACAATCAGGTTAGTGAGTATATTAGCATTTATTTCAAGGTCATTAAGGCTCCTATCATTAAACATCAATGTTGTGTCATCGGCATACAAAGTAACATTAACACCTACTGGGACAGAAGATTGCAGATCATTAGTGTACAGAACAAAAAGCAAGGGACCCAAAATGGATCCTTGTGGTACACCTCTTGTGACTTTTAGATGCATTGAATCAGCTGCATGAGTTTCAGAATTAATAGTAACGTATTGAAACTGATTGGACAAGTAAGACTCAATTAAACTACACCCAACACCTCTAATTCCAACGTTTGAGATCCTATTGATGAGGGTGTCTGTATCTACACTATCAAATGCTTTGGATAAATCCAAAAGCGTTCCCATGACGAAATACCCCCTATCAGCCTGATCAATAATACTTTCAATGAAGGCTACAGCAGCAGATATAGTAGACTTTCCTCTCACAAAGCCATTCTGACAAGAAGATATTAACCCAAATTTCTCAAGATAATTCATTATCCTGCAGTAGATCAATTTCTCAAAAACCTTGGAAAAAGCAGACAAAATGGAAATGGGTCTGTAGTTATTTATATCAGTTCTGACACCATTCTTGAGCAATGGTTTAACCTTAGTTATTTTTAGTAAATCCGGAAATATACCTGCCTTAAGTGCATTATTTATTATGAAAACTAGAGGTTCGACTATTTCATTGCAACATGCTTTAACTATACTCATTGGAATATTATCAAACCCAACACTATCTTTTGCTCTGAGACTTTTTATTATATTGATTATTTCGTTAAAATCTGTTGGAAAGAAGAAAAGGCTATTCTCACAGTAGAGATTATTAGAAAATAGAGCATTGTCACTATTTGAACTTGAATTTGAAACATTGAAAGTTGGAGCCATTGTAATAAAAAATTTATTAAAAGCGTTAGCAATGTCCTTAGGATCTGTGAAAATTTCTCCATTTTGTTCCAGCTCTATATTTGGTTGAAGTGTTTCTTTTCTTCTACCTCTGAATTCATTAATTATCTCCCAGCTTTTTTTGGATTTATTTGAAGCACTTAAAATTGAATTACTAATGAATTGTTTTTTGGCTTGTATAACTTTACTGTCATAAGTTTGTTGAATCCGTTTTATTAGCTCCCTATCCACAATTTCACCATTATCTATCTTGATTTTAACCAATTTCAATACGTTTCTTATCTGAATAATTTCATCCATAATCCAATCCCCTTTTAATCTCTTATTATTTTGTGACTTTCTGCATGATCTTTTTAAAGGACAGTTCATACGCATGTGACTAAGAAATATTTTATGAAACTGTGTAAACTGTTCATTCACATCTGACTCATCGTAAACAGACGACCATGACTCCCCTCTCAAAGAATTTACCAGCTTACTTATATTTTCCTGAGAGCAGCTGTACGCAGGAGCATAAAAAGGCATCTGCCTGGTTTTAAATCCACCAGAAACATGAGCAAATTTTGTGTGAAAAAACTGTGCAGTATGGTCTGACAACAAAGTGTGAACAATCTGCACAACATAGGATTCAACATTAACATTTGTGACTATGTTGTCAATGGCTGTCCTACTATCACTTGTAATTCTCGTTGGCTAATTAATCGTGTAGTGCAAATAAAACTGATGTAGAATATTAATAAACTTTCTGTGATCGGGAGAATTATTCAGAACATTTATGTTATAATCGCTGGCAACAATAATTTTATCAGAAACCCTTTTAAAAATTCTATCAAACAATATTTCAAGCCCCTCAAAAAATACACTGGTGTTTCCGCTTGGAGACCTGTATAGACCTACAATGATATAAGAGTCCCTACCAATATTAAAACTAAAGCCGCACACTTCAATATTTCTAGTGCTACATAAGTCATCAATATTAAGTTGAGTGAACTTTGAACCTGTAACATCTAAGAACCTAGGACTAACAAATATAGCTACCTCCTTTTTTCACATCGACTCTGCAATAACTACTGGCTAAAAACATGTTATTGATAATGAGAGAACTTATTTCATATTCTTTCAAACCATGCTCACTTAATACTAAAATGTCTGTTTGTTCTTCCTCAACCAGATTGTCCAAGAGGTTCAGCTTACTAAGAACTCCATCAATATTCTGATGAATTATTTTCGTATTATTTGAACTGTTTAAATAATTCTTATCATTTTTTACTACAGATTCTCTCTTCTTGAACAAATGATTCGATTGTACACATCCAGCATGGTCAATTAGTTTCCCTGTCTATCTATTGCATTCATAACCATAGTAAACATATTACTCATTTTTTTAGATCCCAATCTATTTAAATGTAGACCATCTCTACCTAAGCATTTATTGATGTTAATGAAACAATTTGGATTTACAAACAATACACCTAAATTTCTACACTCACTTCTGATAGATTCATTAATCCTATTAATGTATGTTTCACTCACAGATCTCCTATGAATTATCCCATTGATTATCACACGAGCTGGACTGAAACATTGTCTAGCTGTCCTAACCAAGTTTCTCATTTCACTCACTAGCGACTCTTCAGTCTCTCTTCGAATTGAGTTGGTTCCTACATGTATTATTACACCTTTATAATAATTTTCATTTATTCCTGATTTTTTGTATTTATTTTGTAGCACTCTTGTTAGCTGATCCACTCTTATCCCCGGACGACACTATTCTGAGCAATTATATTTTTTACCATTGAATCACCCAGTACAAGATAATTGTTTCCATTATTTTCTAAATTGTTCCGGATTTTTTCTTCCTGGTATCGCATAGATTCCCATTTGAATCGGTTGGCCAGACTACTGGAGATTCGTAGCCGTTAACCTTTGAAGTGCCAGTTCCTTCGGACTGAACAGACTTAATCCTCCGTTGTTTTTCTACACCACTCCATGTCTTAGTTCTCGCCACCTCCTCGTACATGCTCCTCCATCTGTCGGCTTCCTTCTGAGACAACTCATTTTCACTACACAGCGCATTGTTGTCAGCTTCGAGGGTTTCAATAGACACGGTCATCGAGTTCATCCTATCTTTGACACTAATATTTTCCTTGTCAAATTTTAAAATCACCGAATTGACGTAGTCCTTCTGCGAATTCAACTGCTTCTTGAGGTTATCTTCGCTTTTCATTAAATTGTTCACCATGAACCTCAAATTTTTTATCTCATTCTCTGTTTGCTCCTCCATGTTTAACGATTCCTCAAAACTTAGAGCTCTTTTTTGTTTTTCTTCATCTAACTTCTTTTTCAAATGAGAATTCTCATTAGAAACGTCAGTCAAACGAGTAAGGAGATCAGAGTTTGTCTTTAAACATGCATCAAGTCGATTCAAAGTATCTATCAAATGAGGGACCACATCCACAATTGCTTCACCGGAATAACGAGAAGATATGACACCGAGTGCTCCATGTATCTGCATAGCCAATTCAACCACTTCTTTATGCATTAGACCCTCACTCAGATGTATTCCATCCTCACCAGTTAACCTGGTAGACAGCTCACTTCGAACCCGTCTGGTTAGCATCATTCCGCATAAATCAAAATAAATATTTCTAAATCTGGTAGCTTAGTTTAAGTGATAAGAAGAACGGGAAAATAAAGGAAGCGCCAAGAGAGCTTACATGGCATTGGTTTAGAAGGGGAGGAGCTCCTGAGATGAAAGGAAATAATAAAGGTTCACAGAATAGATAGGATAAAAACGTAAATCTATAAGCTAGGTATATCAGTTTAATAAATAAATAAATAAATATATATATATATATATATATATATAGGAAAGCCCAAACTATGAATGCGGTAATAAAGGAGACGGCCTTTTGTATGATTTAATCATTTATCAGCTTAGACCTCTGTTTCACTATTCAAAAAGATAAGAGATGTGTTGTATAAGATTTTATCAATTCAGATGAAGGGTACTTTGCACTGAAATTTAACTACAGCCAAAATAGTGGAGGGAAATTCCCCGAAGCAGGTAAAATTATTTCAATTGAAAGCAAGTTGCACTACTGTCTTATCTCTGTTGCTAACTTGAAATATATAGTATCAATATTTAGTACTCTCTTTTTTATTAAAAGAAGAAAATACGAAATATTCACTAAGCATTCTACAAGAAAGTAAACCAATATAAGATTTAAATGATGAAGACTGTTCATGTTTAATTTTATAGCATCAATATACAATGAATAAATAATAGCAAAAAATTACTTCATCTCAAAATTCAGTTTCAAGTGAGCTTGAAATATAAGTAAGTAATGTTAAATAAGTGAGTAAGTAATGTTATGGTATATAGTAAGTTATAAGAATTAATGATAAAAAAGGAGGGTTTCTACTTTTGTTTTTTTCTCTTTTTTTTCTTTTGATTTTCCACTTTTTGTGATTAGGTTACTAATCCTTTCACATCAAAATTAAGCCTCACCACAACTAATTGATATAGTAATCATGTGTATAAGATTATAAGATTGTATAATTGTTGATCTGACTTGTCTTATTTATACTCTTTAACTGGAGTCTCCAAGACGTAATCTACAAAAAAATACATTACCAAACTAAAAAGTGTCCTTAAAATTGAAGGTGTGGGCGTATTCCACCAAAGAGTTTTGAAAACAATCTCTCTTATTGTCTTAAACCTCATTTCAGCGATTCTAGATGCAAATTCATTCATTTCAACCCACTTCATATGTCATATTGAGTCATTGTGAGTAGGTGCTCCCCTGATTTGGACCCTCGTTGTTCTAGGGAAAAAATTGAAGCTGTCCTACATTGAACTATCAACACAACCATTTTTGATCCTTCATTTCTCTTGATTTGAATACCAAACAGTATGTACTTGGAAATATCACGTAAAAGGGGGTTTCAGACTGCTACCCCAAATATTTTTTTGGATAATAATCTCTCTAAAACCATATTTTTAGCGAATTCAGACATATGCTTAGACTTTTTGGCAAAAATGAGTGTCTCTTGAAGCTCCATTCAAGTTCCATTTTTTTTTTTTACTAAAGGTTTCTAAGAAGGGAGGATCAGGTTAGGTTAGGTTGGGTTAGGACAGGTTCGGTTGGATTAGACCTTGAAAAAGGATATTCTAAGATCCCATTCAAGAGAAATTCTCAAGTAAACTACTGTTTCGTATTCGAATGAAGAGATGTAGTAGTTCAAAAATGGCAGTGTCAATAATAGTTCAAAGTAGGCCTGCTTTTATTTCCTCCACTAAAACGATGAGTTTCCAAATTAGGAAGCACCTACTTACAATGACTGAAAAACCAGATGAAATTTATTTTGACATATCGTTGAAATGTTAACATTGAAATTTTAAAATGTTTGAATTTATGTCTAGAATCGCTTGAGATGATGTTTAGGTCCGTATGTATGGTTAAGATGAAATTAGATCCCCCTCCCTACCAGAAACCCAGCCATTTGTGAAATATTTTTAAATTCCCAATTTTTGACAATTTCAATTTTTTCTACATAGGTCTCTACATAAGGATATTTTATTTTCGTCTATGTTCCCAAGGAAATATTCATATTACTCTACTTATTTATCATATACTGTATATAAATATTCACTTTGATTGACTATTTACTTACGGCTGGAACTTGTAGACGGTATTGGAGAATGATGCAGTCAGGTCCATAGTTTTCTTTCAGAGCTTCAAGCACTATTGATCCACGCTTACTGTACAGTGGTACGTTAATATAACCAAAGTTCTCCTAAATAAAAAATATAAGAAAAAATAAATCAATAAAGTTTATTCCTCAATAAGAGAGAAAAGAAGCAGTAGAGGTCGAACTTATTCAATTACAATGACATAAAACGCAATAATTGAATATTGGTAAATCATAGGAGTCCAATTAATCGAAATGATGCTAAATAGGAAAAATATGAAAATCAATAAACAAATAGATGTTGAAGATCCATCTTGTTTTCATTAATATGTAATAAAAACTTAAAAAATCACTTCTAAGTGGAAATTAACTCACGTTATGGCGTCAGACGACCCACAGTACACTCTGTGTATTGTGTACTGAGTGTACTGTGTGTCGTCTGACGATGCTCTTGACAACAGAGTGAAACGGCCGTCACGCCATAACGTGAGTTAATTTCCACTTAGAAGTGTTTTTTAATTTTTTATTGAATAAATAGTGTTTATTAATTGATAAAAAAAAGAATTAAGAGTGAATCTTCTAGTAATTATAACTTTCAAATTGATAATTTAAAATTGCATATTACGTGTAAGGCTGATGATTGTATGACACTTTTGGTATGGTGATTGAAAAAACAAAATCTTGATAGGGTGTTTAAGATCTAAAAGGAAGCTTTCAGGTGTATGGAAAGAGCAAATAGCAAAGATTCATTTGGCTGTTGTTCAAGAAACTTGTTCTCCTAACTTTGCTTGTATGTGTCCGAAGCTACTTTATATGTCAAAAAGAGTGGTATAAGCCAAAGTATTAATGTACATATAATATACGAAGCCGAGAAGATTATCTATCACTTGGTGAATAAAAATAGAAGCTTTTACACACAAAAACCTAGTTGTTTTGGTAGAAAACTCTACATGCAGTTTTTTAAGTATCTTAAATATATATTAATATTTAAAAAAAACGATTGAAAACAATTTAATTGATGAAGCTTTTTATAGTGTGCAAGAGTTCCTTTCATTTTAAAATTAAGCCTCACCTCAACTGGTTGATATTGTAATCATGGTAACAAGATTATATGATTGGTAATATTGAATGAATAAGATTGTTGATCTGACACTCCTCAACCGGAGTCTTCAACACGTAACTGCAAAAAAATCATTGAGTACACTATGTTTCTCTGTGCAAGCACATTTATTTTTGGGTGTGAAGTTTACTCGTTAACTCGTTTTACTCACAGACCCACTTTTATTATAGATATCTGAACTATGCAAGCCTTTTGAAATATGAAAGAGTTATTTTACTAATTAATTTTTTGTGAGGCCCAAATCAAAATATTTCGATAGTATTTCATCTTATTCAATTTCTAATCCATGTCTCATAATAGCTCACTTTCTTTTTTGGGTCAAACCTTTTTCTCTTAAACGCAAGTTTTTCTATCACTCGATCTCATCCACTCTCTCTTTCTTCCTTTCTTTTCATCTCTCACCTCTCATCTGCAGCGCAGTCAGAACTACTATCTTCGGTACGTTTACTCTCTTCAATGGCATGAACGAATTAATCAATCTCACATTACAAGCTCAACTCTCAAACTCCCAGATCAGAGACTATTCAGAATAAACAAACTTGTCAGAGAAATCCTCAAATATGGCAAACCTAATTACTTTAAAAACGATTTCAAATTTGTTTCTTAAGGCAGACAGAATAATGTCTCTCATACTAGAACCGGGGATAATACGCTTAGGATACCGAACCACCGTACTACAATCTATACTAAATCATTTGTTGTAAGTGCTTGTCGGGCTTGGAACGCACTTCCTAATTCCATAAGGTACATTGGGACTCGAGCGGGCTTCACCTCATCATTTAAGAGTTATCTTTTGGAGGGAATGACTGCATCTTTTCAACCATAGAGCACATGCATGACAACCATCATCTTTCATTTTGTAAATAATATCCCATCTGTATTGTTCAGAAAATATTTAAAAAAAAACACTATTTAAATTATGTTAAATCGCTTCTAACTTTTTCAATTTGTTTATAAATTTTATTCTATTACTACTAATTATATAGTCTCGCAGTTCGAAGTTATCAAGGTTAAGTTTGAATGGACGAATTTTTGTCCAGACTTCGCCCTTATTACGTAAATGCTTCACAAAAATATTACAAGATATTGTTAATATCCAATTTTTTTCTCATTTTCTTATCTATTGTGTTGTTAATAATATTATTTTTAATCAGACACAATTATATTTTGTAAATTTACGTAAATAAAGTAATTTTATCTTATCTTATCTTTATCTTATCTCCATATCATTCCATATCAGTTCGATATTATCTCTAGTGCTTTCATTTTATTATCGAAATAATCAAGTGGAGGAGTGAAATAAATGAACTCTTTACTTTCGTAGAGCTTTAATCAAGTTAATAGTTCTCGACCAGTGGCGGCCGGTGACTTTCCAAATTATTGGAGGGGGGAAAGATTGGTATTAGATGATATGAAATTTTTTGCTAGTCTATAAGGAACTTAAAAGCCAAATAATAATTTTCTCATGATTTGAGTCAAGTCATGAGAAAAATTCATGTCAAATAGTAGAATTAAATACAGGCCTGTACTTGGAAAATAATAAAGGAGGTAAATCAAGTAAATCGATAATGTCAGGGTGTGCTTGGAGCTTCTGTTGTTTGTAGTAGTCTACCACCCACCCAAGGCTGGTCGGCTTTCTAACTTGGATGATGCACTGGCCAAAGTAATGAACAGTTACCAGCATACAATAATATTGAGCGATTTCAACGCATGTTTTTGAAAGCAAGCAACTTAAAGATTTGTTCGACTCCTTAGATTTATCAATTTTACCAAGTCTAGTCACACATCATTTTCAAGTTCACTACTTGATCTTGCAGTAGTTAGTGATAATGATTCTGTTTTATCGAATGGTCAAATACCATGCCCTTGTTTCTCTGATCATGATCTCAAGTATGTGACTTATCAATTGAATCATGCAGTAAAAAACGATTCAACTTGACATACAGGGATTTTAAGAATTTCAAAATATATTTGTGTCTCGCTGAAGCAGTAACTATGCCATGGCTTGAGATTCAAACTTATCCCAGTTAGTTTGAAGTGACTGACAATTTAATAAACTGACAAATATACATAAACAGAATTTATTAATTTCGAATTCCTTTAATTGCTATTAGTTTATACTGAAGAATTCCGCAATGGCGGATATTGACTACAGTATTGAATAGCTGATGGAAATCGATGAATGCTACTGTACAAAAAAATCAGTCACCACCGGGAATCGAACCACGGACCTCCCAATTGCCGGTCGGGTGCCTTAACCACTAGACCATGGAGACCATTTCTGCACAGCAGCATTCATTTTTAACTTGGCCATATCGGCTCGTATCTTCAAAAGTTAGTTTGAAGTTAGTTGTGACATTTATACAATGTGGCCTGCATCATTGGGGGTAGTTTTATTCATAAGCATTTTGTATCAATCCAATTACAAGGTCATTTCCTTTCATTAACTTGATTTTTTCGAAATATTCATTCTGAATTTTGATCTAAATTGTTTTTGTTCATATCGGACTTCATTACATACCTCACTTACTTTTGTTATAAAGTTGTACTCAGCTTAATAGTATAGTTGACCTCAACTCAACTAAAAACCAAAAACATTCCAATTTTTTCTTCTAACGATTATATATTTTTTCTTCTCTTCTTTATAATAGTCTACTATTTCTTCTGTTAATTGTCACATGCTTTTGTTTTATTTTGTTGCAATAGGCCTGAGCCTGGCAACAATCACCAATAAAAACAATCAATCAATCAACCCCTAGTACACACATTTTAATAAATATTTATAATATGAAACTCACCTGAGTTGGGAGTGCTGTATTGCGTTTTTCACTTATAGCAAGGCTAACTTGCAGAATACTTGCAACGGCTACAACAACAGAGCACAACAATAATTTCATTGTTAAGTCAGTTTTAAGAGCTCCCAACAGCAGAAAAATAGAACATGAGTGTAAAAAGAAGCAAGAATCTAACACTTTTTATACAACAATCCTAAACCCAATGTAACACATCATAAAGTTGCATTTTGATGGAAATGAAATAGGATCAACAAATATAATGTGTCATTAAATATTGAAGATAAACTAGACCAAACAAAAATTTAGAAAACAATAATTTTTCTGCTTCACAAGAAAGAAATTATCTATGGAAATTGAGCATAACCAATCAATATCTATATTTAAATTGAAATCAGAAAAGGTTTTTTATGGTCTACCGTTTGTGGATGATAGTCTTTATAAATTATAAAAAGTTTCATTGGAAGCAATAAAACTTTATTTTTAAATTGAATGGTATATTGCGCTGGAATGATTGCTCTACAATTACTCCACATGGCTCTATGAGAGCGCTCTTCCACAATAAGTTGCAATGAGTCTGTGTCTAGAGAAATATAATTGAAAAACAAATCGCAAAGCATGAGAAATTATCAAAAAATGACACAGTTTTATACTGGGGCACTCTCAGAATTTTGGTGGCTTGGGCCGGCCGGCGGCCTGTGATTTTCAAAATTGCAGGGGCAAAACATTGTTATTAGATGATATAAAATTTTTGCTAGTCTATAAGGAACGTAAAAGGATGGTCTCAGATTTTTCAACATTTTTATGCATAATAAGCCTCACTTTTCTATAATTTAGCGATTTTCTGGAAAATCTCTCAAACAAACACTGGCTGAAAAAGTTTGAATTTAGTACACATGTTTGGTTTTGGAAAAGTACTGCAAAATTTCCCACATTATACTGCCCTTAATTGGCAGTATTTTTTTCTAATTGAACGATTTTTTTATCACTTCATAAGAACTATGAGACTGGAAAACGTTCTTTGTAATGGCGAAGGTGATATTGAGGAAGGTATCCATAATGAATAATAAGACGAAATTGTCACAACCACATTTATTAAAACTTCGAGAAACTAGTTTCGGTTGTTACACCATTATCAATCTCAATCAAACTGAAAAACTAAAGTACAGAGAAGCCTTTATATACTGTACATGGAATGATACTATTGGCTAAAAGGGAAAGAGGTTCAAGAACTAAACACTGTAAACAACAAGAAAGTAACAAAGAAGAAGAAAAAAAACAAATCCGTAATAAGGCTAGAATTTTATCAAATTAAAATTAAAAATTTTTTTAGAAAAGCAATCAAGGTCAACTGAGAAATACATGTAAGAACTGCTTTTTAAATGTAGGCTGGAATTATGATGAAACCAAGTTAGTTGTATTGAATTGGTTGAAATAAATTTGGTCATTTAAATTAGTTATGGAATCGTTTTTTACCAACTTAGTTATCTCCAAAGCTTCTAAAATGTTTAATTGTCTGCCTTTGCCAATCAAATGCAGAAATTCAACATTTTCTTCAGCCTTGAACTTGTGTCCATTATTAATGAGATGTTCTGCAAAATTTGAATCTCCTTTTTGGGTTTTCCTATCCCTGATATGTTCATTTACTCTACATTTGAAACTTTTACCAGTCTGACCCACATAACAAGCATTACAATCACCACAATTCAATTTATAAACCCTACTTTTATCCCAGATATCAATTTTGTCTTTGCTACACCCAAATAAGCTTTTTAAAATTGGTTTGGTTTGAAAAGCTACATCAAAACCGTTCTTTTTCAGTTGTTTTATTGACAATGATTTCTCCATATCCATTTGTAATAGCTATCTGTTTAATCATACTAATCTCTTTTTTGAAGTGATGATTGCTCATTGGAATGGTTAAAGCTCTATAAATCATACTATTGAAAGCTGCAAGTTTGTGCGATATTGGGTGACATGAGTGATGAGGTATGACAGTGGCGGCTTGTGCCTCAGAAAAGAGGTGAAGAGTTGTACAAAATTGAGAAATTGCATAGGTGAAGATTTCATGTAAGTTTATAATATGTTGAAAAAGTTTAAATTAGGGATGCACTTATACAGAATACTATAATGTAATCATTCATAGTACAATATAATCATAGTAAATAATATGATTTGGTAAGTACTCACTTTTTCAGCTTTTCAAACTTTTCCTGTCCAAGTTTTGACAATAATTTCCTCTTCCCTGATGCTAGGTAACTTCCAATAGCAATGTGGTAATAGTATAGGCCTATGGTAGGGCTACGGTAACTTTGCAGTTTCTCAGAGCTATCTACTTTGGTCCAGACTAGTGAATTTATCAAAGCTCATGATAATAAAAATGTTAAATCAAAACACGTCTCAATCAAAGTTTTATCACTGCACCAAGTCCCAAAAACGCGAACTTCAAATTCAATATATGGCTACTTCTTGTGTGTGTGTTAAAAATATTGTTAAAATCATTATGATTTTCGAGGATAATTATAAAATATACAAACATAATTACTAATTTTAAATCTATTTTATATTAATCATTGATGCAATTATTAAATTGATTTGTAACATCTACTTCTTATAAATCAAATCTATTCTTCTGTCTTTGAGACTCGCAAATTTGTCTATCACGTCTTCATAGAATGGCAACTTTTTCATCATTTCAATTAGCAGTTCTTTTTGAATTGAAATGTTGGCTAATGACGACAGTCTCTCTTGGCTGATAGTATTTCTTGAATATGTTTTTATTCTTTTAAGACAAGAAAAACTTCTTTCAACTGAGACACTAGTGGAAGGGATAGTTAAAATTAGAGAAAACACTTTTGAGGCTTCAGTGAAAATTTCCTTATTTTCATGAAGTCCTTGGAATACCTCAATTGTTGTTTTTTTGCTATTACTCTCATCGGCAAAAATCAGGCTTAATTCATTTTGAAGGCGTTGTGATTTTGTGAAAACGTGAGGATAGTTCTCTAAAAGATTTCGTAAAGCTTCTTTGGGAAAACACAAGTTATACTCCTGAAACCTTTTTGAGTCGACTAGGCAAACAAATTTCATTTTATCACAATCTTGAAATCTAACTTTCATTTCCATTAAAATATGATCAATTATTTCAAATAATTGCACTCTATATTTTGATTTCATTTGCTCAGGGTCAAGAGTGGCTTCTCTTCTTCCCACAACCAATTCTGTTGATTCATTAGCTCTTATGAATACTGAATTGAAAAAGTGATCCGTTCTTTTTTCTTGTAGTGTATCACAAGTAATTTTTATTTGCTTAATGCAAAAATTTATGTCTAGTGATTTTTTTTGTAAAACATCATACAAAATGTCAGTGAAAGAAAAAATTTCATTGAAAACCACGGCCAAAAATGTAAACTTGAAACTTTTCATATTATTCAAGAAACCTTCAGCAAGCTGAATTTACTTCTTGTCTGATTGTTCAGACGCCACTATAGATTCAAAAACCTCTTTCAACTTATTCCAGTCTTCAACTACTACACTCAGTAACTTGGAGTTGGATGACCATCGGGTTTCCGTAGCTGTTGGAATTCGTTTCGATGATAAGGAATTTAGAACATGGGTACGTTTTGCAGAATGATGGAAAAAAGAAGGAATCCCACTAATGCTTGCAAAAAATATTCTACATTCTGAAATTTTATTGAAACTTTGCTGTAGCACTAAATTAAGACGATGAGATGGCAGTGAACAAATATTGCTTGTGGGGCCTTGTCTTTAAATTTCTTCTGAAGTCCATTTAAATGACCTGACATCACACTCGCACCGTCATAACATTGTCCTACCAATTTTTTTTCGAAATTGAATCTATCAAGAACTTCATGCAGTACATTGTACAGCATTTCTGCTGTTCTATCAGCGCTCACGTCATGAAATCCGAGAAAACGTTCCACTAGTTCACCATCTGCGTTCACGAATCGAAGAATTAGAGAGCACTGAGAGCTCTGATTGATGTCCGTTGTATCATCTACTTGAATAGAAAAAAAATCTGACTCTTTAATTTCCCCCTCAACATAACTGGTAATGTATTCGGAAATACAAACTATCAATTCATTCTGAATTGTCTTTGAATCTCCTGTAAACACATTTTTGATTTTTTGAAATTGAGTTTTAATTTCCAAAGGAGCCCGAGATAAAAGGAGATTCAATAACTCTTTGAAATTGCCCCGATTGATAGAATCAATGGTTTCATCATGCCCTCGGAATGCTAGCTCCTGCTTACCCAAATAAAGAACAGCATCAATGACTATTTGAAGGTAGAGCCTATTTAATCGGACATTTTCATTAAATTGCAGCTTAAAAAGGGAGGCATTTGATTTTAGAGCGTCTTCAATAGTTTTTTGATTCTTTTCAAAGTTTTTCAACATTATTGAACATTTCAAATGCTCTGATGAGTCTGAATGTTTATTCAATGATCGGGTTATATTGAGTAAATCCATAAATCCGTCTTTGTTCCATACCGATTTTTTTGTGCTGAATAATAGGCAGGGCCAACAAAATAATTTTTCTAAAGCAATACTACTACAAAGCCAAGGAAAATCGTTGAACCAACTCTCTTTGAAATTTACAGTGTATGACTTACCAGTCTTTTTCAACTCTTTTTTGGCGTTGACTGAGAGCTTGCTAGTTGGGCGACCATTCTGCAAAACATCTCTCTTGTCATCATTGCTCCATCGACTAAATGGTGTTTCTAATAAATTACAAACTATATCGTTTATAGGGTTCATTTTCACGCACACTCACAACTCATATACACAAATACGTTTAGCTATTGAAACGATATTTCCAATAAAAATCAACACTGAATAATGAGCAACAGAATTTTTGTAGATTTTGACTCTATAGATACTGTACAATTGCGACGACGAACACGAGACTACTCAAAGTTAATAGATAAACTTATCTATTAACCTTGGAGACTACTGTTCCACACCGGCCTGGGGTGGACATAACCTTTCAATAAAACCATCCATGCTCTATTAATCCATCAAGATCAACTAAAATCAATAACTCAGAACTAAATGAGAATCAATAACTCTAATAATCAACGATATTGTTAACAAAAAACCAATAACACAATACCGCGATCCGAAATCATTTTTACTGATACCAACTAAAGAAAGTTAAGAAAGAATAGGCGATCTGGAGATCGACCGACAGCGCTCAGAGCGGAGGATCTTGCTCTAACTTAGTGAGTCAAAATCTGATCGCCATTAATTCGTGTGCTAAATTGTCTCACTTCAAATACGTTTTTTTCAAAAAATATTTCTTTAGACAAACATACAAAAAATGTCCAAGAGCCGTATTATGTGTTGTGTATATGGGTGCAGTAATATCTATGATAATACAGAAGGAAAAGGTGTTTCATTTTATTCATTTTCTGGTCGGCCTTACGAAAAGGATGGATGGGAGAAATGGATCTCTAATGTTCGAAGGACTAAGTGATTTATATTATATTTACAAATCATTTTATGTGTGAAAGATTGCTGATTGATGAAAATTAGACGTTTTCTATGCACTTGTGTGATTGATATTTGTAATTGAAGAAATCAATCCTAATAACAGCTTTGAGGTTATGTTTTTGTTATTGTTGCAAAATATTAATTTATTGTAAGCAGAGGCGGATTTAGGCAGTTGACTTTTGATAAACAAAGTACTGTAGTATTCATATAACTTGGCAGCGTGTAGCAGATGGGACATGCTACATCTGAACCCAGCATACTGCTGCCAAGTTATATGAAAACTACAGTAGAAATTTTTTGACAAAAATATTGTAAAACAGCATTGACGCTAGTTTGTCTCATCACTTTTCCACATATAATACCTTCGCACTCCTCCACATCAAAAACATGATTACTCTCTACAAGGTTCTTTCCTTTCTCGAGATTAGATTTCCTTAAAAAATCGCAATTGGCTTTAAATCCTGTTTTTATGTTAAGTTTCCCAATGCTAGCCATTATAAACAATGCAACTAACTCACTACACTGCTGCCGATTTATGCCGCCCAGAGTTCGCGACGATCGATCTTTCGGCTAACTTCTGATCGCCTATAGATCGACTCAAAACGCGCCAGCGCAATACTAGTACATACCACAACACGTGGCCCTGGCCAAAACCTAGGGATGATTCACGGTTGAAGAGCTAGCGGCCGTAAGTTGAAATCACTTCAATCGGGAATTTTAAATATGATGATAACGATATACGTTGGCCTGTGACGTCACCGTTACCATGGTTACGAGAACGCGAGTGCAGAGCTCAATTTCCAAAACCGGTTAGCTCTTCATAGGAAAGCTGCTATAAGCTAAGAACGAGACAACTCTCAATAGGAAGCTCCTATGATCATTATGACTGTTCCGTATCCAAACGTCCTCAACGTTAATGCTGCACTGCTTGCCCTGTTCCGTATCAAGACTGCGAGCATTGTGATTTTGGCGCGAGTAATACAAATAAATTATTAGAAAGTATAAAGTCCTTCATTCATAACAAATGAGAATTTAAAAAAATCTATTTTATGCTTGTATAATATATTTATTTTTTGAGTTTTATATTGAATAAATGTCTTCAGAAAACAGGTGAAGAGGCACTTCACCTACTTCACTTGAATAGCCGCCACTGAGGTATGATTACATCGGTATGAGTTACTTTTCTGAAAATAGAAAAGTTGTGGGTTCCTGTGCTATGGTCAATTCTTAAATCTAGAAAATTTAAAACACTATTCTCTTCTAACTCTATGGTGAATTTAATCTTATGGTGTAAACGATTCAAATAGCTAAGGAAATTATCTAATTGTCTATTACTACCCTTCCACAAACAAATAATATCATCTACATATCTGTACCAATAAGCAATCCTATCCTTGAAATTATTATTTTCAAAAATTCTATGTTCAAGGCTATCCATAAATAACTCAACTAGTAGTGGTGAAAGGGGTGAACCCATCGCTAACCCATCTATCTGTTCATAAAATTTATTGTCAAACTTGAAATAGTTATATTCCCAGTCAGCACAACTATGTAAATTATACGTATTATTTATCTTCAGCCAAGGTCCATAGATGGTATATAATACATATTGCATTTGTATAATATACGTAAATAATACATCCAAATGTCCCACTTTTGATTGTATAATATACGTATATCTATACATTCATTTGCGTAAATAGTATGTCAACAGTATATGTAAACAATACGTACACCATAGACATATAAGATACATATTAAAAACATCCCTAGTGCAACAAATTTACATATAATTCATGTTAATACATATAATATATGTAAACTTGATGTCAGTATATATCCTTTTCAAAATAAATTTAATGTAAATCATAGAGCTTGTCATACAAATGGATATTAAATGAACAGCCAGCAATATAGATGAAATAGATTGGGTTTTATTAAAAATAAACAATTTTTGTTGGACTTAGGTACAGTACATTAAACATTAGATTTTTTTGTCTTATTCCAAATTCTGGTTCCTGCCTGCCTAAACCATTCCCACAGGCGATTTTCAAAAATCTTGCTGGTGAATATAGTGCAGTGTGTTGCACTAATAACCCCTGAAACAATAAGTTTTCTATATCAATGACAAATATATCTTAACTAATACTTTATTACTTTGAAAAAAATAAAATAAAAAGAACACTATAGTGGCAGGTGAGTCACAAGAAGTTTCTGAACTTCACTAGCAAACCTGTCAACATTTTTCAAAATTCAACATCTATATCAACGAAAAAGTTGTAATTCTGATGTCTTCAGACAACATTTTTCAAGAAAATGTTTGTGTTTCTTGAATAAAAGCTGTGATAAGAGAAATTTCCTGCATTGTTAAATTAATATGTAAAATACACAACAGTAAATATATTTATAAGCTGACACCCAGCAGGGATAGTAACACCACTGGCATCATGAGATTTTTTGGGAGAAATCATCTGTTTGCAAATAAAACACAAATTTAATTACCCCCAATTTTTGTTCATGCAGTACTGTATTCCAATTTAAATAGATCAAGTTCTGTAGTATTATTATTGTTTTTATTATTATTACTGTAGAACCCTTTAATATGACTTTGGGGAAAAAACTGCTCAAAATAAAGTGACCATGTCTGACAGTCCATCACACTTCCATCACCACGACCGGCACTGCATGGTGTCTTGCTCATCCCCAATTATTGAAAGTGTTCAAGGGTGGTCCCAGGAGTGGTGGTCAAGGGAGTTTTGATTAAATTTCCATTCATGACCAATAAGATGCAGCCAATTTGCCAGTTTTTGACTGATAATACGCAATTGAATCACCAATTTTACCTGATAAAACACTTTCCAGCCATTTTTTTTATTATTAATTGCAACAATTAATTGCCAAAAAAATGTGGCCCAATTGCCATTGTAAAATTAATTAATTTTTATGATTAATTCAAGTTCAATTTCCATTTTTGGCATATGTGGCTTTGGTCAAACAACCTTTTTGGCTAATAATAACATATGTCTAATAATAAAATATGAGGCTGACGAAGCTTCTTTTCAGAAGTGAAATGCATTCCTCAAGCATCTCCAATATATGTGAGTAAAACATTATTTAAAAGTGAAATACAGTGTCAGTTTTAATATTAGATTAATAATAACACACATTGCAGTTGTCAAATCTGGACTATAAAATGTGGTGATTCATTGTTTCTTGCCATAAAATTATGTTAATCTGCCATTTTGCTTATTTTAGTCAATAACAACTTCTGGTTGGTGCATTTACCCTCCACAATGCAGTCCAGCATTGTTAAATTAATATGTAAAATACGCAACAGTAACAATAATTTTCGGCAGACAGTATGCATGCAACTTGGCTGTTATAATTAAATCAAATTATTTTTCATAATAAGGCTTAAAAGAAATATTTAGGAAACTCGCTTTAACAAAATAATACATCCAAGAACATCTTACATTACACTGGTTTTGACTGGAAGTAAAATTGAGTTTAGGGTTTAAATTTTTTTAAATTTATTCTGGAAAATAATCTGTAATTTGATAGTAGAATATACTTACTTTCTAAAATAAGAATGATTGAAAGCTTGTTCAAGGCTCTCTTGCCTTTCTGCCCCTCCCAGCTTAAATTAACTGCAACTTCATTGGTGAGCAGTCTCACCAGGCTTCTTGTTACAGAATCCTCTATAGAATTCCCTCCAATTTTTGTGAGGAACTCAACCTGGAAAACAAAAAGTATATTGTAAAAATAAAAATTACACATAAATTACGGCAGTACAAGTTAAGCTGGTTTATTTTGAGAGGTTGGCAGTTCTTTAGAGTAATAAAAATACATTTAGGCATTAGGCCCCACTAAATTGTCTAAAATGGAAGACAGTCTCACAGACCATCTTTTGTTTTATATAATTTTCAGTGTTGTATCAAGTTTTTTATTCCAGAGGGGCTGTATTTTAGGGAAGTAAATCCTTAGGAGTTGTTTTAGTCAGCACTACATTTTTAGTATTTTCTACAAATCTTTTATTTGTTTACATATTATTTTAGTACAATTACATATTCTAGTGTATGTGTGTTAGATGTAAAAAAGAATTATACTGCAGAGTTATATGTAGGGAGATAAGATATACACTGTCACAATACCAGGAACCAATCTCAATTAGATATGCAACACAGTAGTCTAAGTAAAGGTAAAAACAGTTTTGGAATTATTAGTTCAAAAATATTTAATAATGTACACAATTTAGTCATTCAAGTTGAGATCCTATAATTGGTTAACCCTGAACCCTTTCTATAGCTTGAGTGAATACTTTGCCCTGAAGTCAGTACACTTTTGATGGACACTCAATACCAAATAGGTAGGCCCACTATCTCTAAGAAACTTTATTTCAACTAGACAACACCTAGACCAAGGCCTAATAAACCTAATACATAAAATGTAGACCTACTTAATGAAACTTTATTTGTAATTGCACAAGCACACCTTATACACCAACACTGCACCCACCCACTTCAAAGTAATAAGTCATAGGTAATAGTCATAGGAACTCTCTGATTTATGTACCTCCTTAAACCTTGGCCTAATACGCCCCCATTGGTTTCTATTACTAAGAAGATGGACATTGAAATTTGCAGGCCTAATATTGGCTAGTTTGTAATATTTTCATTTGATTATATATTGTAGGATGTCAGCATAACTGTACCCCTTACATCGTTTATATAAGGTACATAATGTTGACATATAACAGTAAATATAAGCTATAAAATGAAATATAACTTATAACTTAGGCCGGCAATAGACGGACTGCTTCAAGCAGTCGTTAAGGGACTGCAAAAGTGCAGTCGATTTGCAGTCAGGCCGACTGCAAACCGACTGCTTGAAGCAGTCCAAAAGCAGTGGTTTGCAGTAGGCCCGGTTAATAAAATTACTGAGAATAATTTTCTAGAAATGATTGGAGCACAAATTAATTGAAGAGAGACGCATTTAATGAAATTTATGAAAATGGTTTAAAACAAATTCAATAATAGTTTAAAAAATTGGTAAATGGATGGAATGAGAAATGGATCCTCAAAAAATAAATTATTTTCTCATTTAATATAAGAATACATTATTCTCGTCATACAAAGATGGCCCCTTGACATGAAAAATTACAAGAAATAGTAACATTACAGTATACAAAATCACAGGGTTATTAATTAGACAGCGAATAATTAATAATAAGATAATATTTCTTGACTTGATCATTTCATAAAAGAAAAAATAGTAATAACCAGCCTAAGTAGTAGAATTAAATTCTTGGATTTCTTGTTCCATAACGATCTGCGTTGTTAATATTAACTTTTCATTGTAAATTTTATAGGTGAATAAATAATAATTGTGCTCACACTTGGCCAAACGCTTTCGAGTTATGGAAACTCATCTTCAAGGCATTCTAGATCGGCGATATTGGTTAGAAGAATTGTGGTTTTTGTATCATGTGGTCAAAAAGTATGTGTGATAAAATTTAATTCATTGAGCATCTAACCAACATCGCCGATCTAGGATGCCTTGAAGATGAGTTTCCATAACTCGAAAACGTTCGGCTAAGTGTGAGTACAATTATTATTTATCCACCTATAAAAATTGACTGAAAGTCGTTAAATTTACAATAAAAAGTTATTACTAGAAATATTGAATAACGATATTTTTATGGATAGAGCCGGAACCTTAAGTACGGTACTGCATCCTTTTTTAATAATGATTTCCGTGAAATCACTGGATGGACACAAAAATATTATTTTAGTCCTACACAGAATGATTCAATATCTAGAAGTATTTATTGTAAGTGACAGATTCACTTTAAATAACTCCTAGAGCTTAACATTAGTCAAAATTAGGGGGTAAACTAAATCTTAAATGAGCAAAGTTAGGAGAAAATTATGCAAAAATCAAAAATGAAAAAATATAATAAAACAGGATCTTTGTCTTTGAAGAAGACTCTAGTTGACAAAGTACAACTAGTTTTGAAACCAACGTGCCATGTTCATGTAGCCTACTAAATACACACAATAAGTGAAATATGAGCGGTGGTGCGAGCAGTCGAGTGGACTGCTTGAAGCGGTCCGTGTATTGCCGACCGACTGCACTTTTGCAGTCGGCAGCACGGCGGAACTCGACTGCAAATGGACTGCTTGTTTTGTTACCGACCGCAACTCGACTGCTCAAGCAGTGCGTGTAGTGCGGTCTTGATTTTAACATTGAAAATGCGATCTGCCCAACTGCGACTGCTTCAAGCAGTCCGTCTATTGCCGGCCTTAGGCTACTTTTACTATGCTCTGTGGAGTAAGGTTTTGGTTACTTATCATAATGTAAAGACATTGAAATTCATCATCAAAATAAATGATTTTACAATATTATACATCATACTCACCTAACCTATCTCCACAGTGCTGTAAAAATAGATAAGTGAAGCCAATTCCATTTTAAATTTAATTTAATGTTCAAACCACCAGAACAAATGATTCAATAGCTAACTTATATTATTAATTTCGATGTAAGCTATTGATATTGGTAAGCTCAATATTTCCAATCAGATAAGTTAAGTGTGGTACAAGTACAAAACTCCACCCACAGCAGAGACTGAAAACAGATTTTAGTGGAAACTGTCAGTTGGGATAAGTTACCTAGAAGTTTATATGTTGATCAACCAATAGGCCCTAACCCTATTTAGTTTTAGTTTTGATTATCTAACATCAATAAGTTTATTCAACCCTGCAATTGATATGAAGCTTGAACTCAAGTGTTTGGATTTTTGTATTTGGGGCTAAACAGTAGGCCTAACAAACAGAAACCTAACCTAAAAGACGTTTTTATAAGTTTCTCAGATTCTTGGATCCTTTCAAAGCCAATAGTGACATAAAATTCAGTTTCTTTTTATACATTATGAATAAATACAAAATAATACGTTTTCCACACTTACCTTGAACGAATAATTAATTGTCCTTAGTTTGAACTCTGAAGAACAGAACAATCTAATTTCTCACTTCGTAACACTGCCAGAACAACAGTTCTTAAAAATTGACCTCAAAAATACACTACTAACAAACTCAAACTATAAATATATTGAAAAGATAATTAATATTATACATATAATGAAATTAATGTACAATAATTAAATGATTTATTACAACTAAAAGCGAGGGCAAGATCGAACAGAGCAGAAGTAGAAGCGTGTCTGTGTGTGTGTGTGTGTGTGTGTGTGTGTGTGTACTGTCTGTGTGTCTCAAAGTCGAATGATCCCCAGTAATAATACTTGGTGGAATCGTGGAATGGTGGTAGCTTGGAAAGACAGACTCTAAATCAAAATGGACTACACCTTTATTCTGCACCAGCCAACTAAATTGTAAAGACAACTGAGATACATATTAAGTATTGCCATGTAAATATTTAGTCAATCTCGAATATAAATAATATATATAGTATATGTATAGCCTATCTTAATACATACCATATACATAACATTGACTTATTCTGTACTTATACCAGAATTTGTAATAGAAGCATAAAAGGTTATAAATGCATTCTCCAAGCAAAAAGGCTATCGCTTTTCACTTGTTTTAGTTTTCTCAAAATACTACATTAATTTCATGAATGTCAACCATGATTCGTCAAATTTATGTATACAATACGTTCCAGATTCACATGACCTAAAATTGACCTATTGACCTAGACTATACGTATACTATACGGTTTGTGCTGACTGGGTTCAGTACATAACTTAATCAATCCTAACAGCTCAGTTCTAATAATAGGATCGTGAATTGTTGTTTCCATGATCTCTTCAGCTCTGTTAAGACTTTCTTCAGTTGGTATATTTGTAAAGAGATTAGTTACATCAAAAGAAACGAGTTTATAAGATGAATGAACAGGAATATTTTTAATTTTATTGACTAACTCCAATGAATTTTTGATTCCAAATTTGGGTTGGAATCCCGTTAACGATCTGAAGCTACTGTCAAGTTTGTGGGCCAATTTCGAACATGGAGAATTAATAAATGACACTACTGGTCTTATCAGAATATTATTCTTGTGAAGTTTGGGCTGACCAAATAATCTGGGTGGGTATAGGTTCATAACTGTTAAATATTTGATTTCCTGCTTATCAATTAACTTTGTGATACCTGTCAGCTTACTTTTAACTAATTTATTAATGTTGTTGGTTGGATTGGAGTTAATCTCAATGAAATTATTATCTGAAATGAATTCGTTAACTTTACCTATGTATTCAGTTTTCTCTAATATAACCGTGGTGCCTCCTTTGTCTGCTTTTACTATGATCAAGTCGTTGTCTTTGACTTTCTTCATAATCTTCTTCATAATGTCCTCTGTATGTTGAATATTGGGTAAAACTTGTCTTGCCTGTTCTTGTAAAATTATGTCCACACATCTGTTAGTTAAAATACGATGAGTTAGCGATGGGTTCACCCCTTTCACCACTACTAGCTGAGTTATTTATGGATAGCCTTGAACGTAGAATTATTGAAAATAATAATTTTAAGGATAGGATTGCTTATTGGTACAGATATTTAGATGATATTATTTGTTTGTGGAAGGGTAGTAATAGACAATTAGATAACTTCCTTAGCTATTTGAATCGTTTACACCATAAGATTAAATTCACCATAGAGTTAGAAGAGAATAGTGTTTTAAATTTTCTAGATTTAAGAATTGACCATAGCACAGAAACCCACAACTTTTCTATTTTCAGAAAAGTAACTCATACCGATGTAATCATACCTCATCACTCATGTCACCCAATATTGCACAAACTTGCAGCTTTCAATAGTATGATTTATAGAGCTTTAACCATTCCAATGAGCAATCATCACTTCAAAAAAGAGATTAGTACGATTAAACAGATAGCTATTATGATATAAACAGATAGCTATTATGAGGAAATCATTGTCAATAAAATTTTAAATAAAATGAGTAGAAGACTAGCAATTAGTGCTAGCATTGCTGTAACTGAAACTGGGGAAAGTTCATGGATAACGGTGCCTTACCTTGGCCCAGTTTCTGATAAATTAGGAAAACAACTGAAAAAGAACGGTTTTGATGTAGCTTTTCAAACCAAACCAATTTTAAAGAGCTTATTTGGGTGTAGCAAAGACAAAATTGATATCTGGGATAAAAGTGGGGTTTATAAATTGAATTGCGGTGATTGTAATGCTTGTTATGTGGGTCAGACTGGTAGAAGTTTCAAATGTAGAGTAAATGAACATATCAGGGATTGGAAAACCCAAAAAGGAGATTCAAATTTTGCAGAACATCTCATTAATAATGGACACAAGTTCAAGGCTGAAGAAAATGTTGAATTTCTGCATTTGATTGGCAAAGGCAGACAATTAAACATTTTAGAAGCTTTGGAGATAACTAAGTTGGTAAAAAACGATTCCATAACTAATTTAAATGACCAAATTTATTTCAACCAATTCAATACAACTAACTTGGTTTCATCATAATTCCAGCCTACATTTAAAAAGCAGTTCTTACATGTATTTCTCAGTTGACCTTGATTGCTTTTCTAAAAAAAATTTTAATTTTAATTTGATAAAATTCTAGCCTTATTACGGATTTGTTTTTTTTTCCTTCTTCTTTATTACTTTCTTGTTGTTTACAGTGTTTAGTTCTTGATTTGACTTGTATTTTAGCTTGTTACTCCTCCCACCAGGGGGCGTGACTTGACAGCCAATCACAATGTCCGATTAATGTCAACCTCTTTCCCTTTTAGCCAATAGTATCATTCCATGTACAGTATATAAAGGCTTCTCTGTAATTTAGTTTTTCAGTTTGATTGAGATTGATAATGGTGTAACAACCGAAACTAGTTTCTCGAAGTTTTAATAAATGTGGTTGTGACAATTTCGTCTTATTATTCATTAAGACTGAAAAAGCTGAAATTCAGTACACAAGTTCGGTTACTAAAAGCACCTGAATGCGTGGTGATTAAGAGTTTTTAAATGAGAAATATTCCCTGTAGATACACCCAAAACGTCTCAAAATTTCTCAAAAAGGAGTAAAAATTGATAATTTAGGAACTTTTATGACTTACAAATTTCCTCTTCCAATGAACAAATACCTGTGAAAGAGGCGAGTGTAGCGAGCAGTGGCGGCCGGTGACTTTCAAAATTGCAGGGGCAAAAGATTGGTATTAGATGATATGAAATTTTTTGCTAGTCTATAAGGAACGTAAAGGCCAAATGATAATTTTCTCATGATTTGAGTCAAGTCAAGTCATGAGAAAACATCATGTCAAATCGTAGAATTAAATACAGGCCTGTACTTGGAAAATAATAAAGGAGGTAAATCAAGTAAATCACTAGCCCACCATCAACAATAAGATTAAATAAAAAACTTACCAGTTCAGTTTGAAAGCTCAATTGATGGTCTAGTAAATGAAATCCATCTGCCACTCTTTCTGCTAGGCAAAATGGTCGATTACAAATTTGTTGAAATTCAGTGTTTTCAACAATCACTTTTCAATAGAGCCTTGGTGGGCCTAATTTTTCAAGTTCCAACCTAGATTGAAAGTCAATACTGTTTGTGGTAGTAGCTAAAAATGTCAAAATATATTGTCTACAGTTTTTCATGATGTCGCCACTGCTAAATAAGAATACAGTATGAGGCCGCACCCGCAGTTACATTGGATAGGTTGGAACTTGTATGAGTAGGATTTCACTCGTGCCTACTAATAAGAGTAAAACAATATATATGTAAAATAAAACCTATTAGGCTTATTACACAGCATGCGTGTTGAAGAAGCACAGACGTTCATGAACAATAGGTTTTTCAGAATTTCAACTCATCCATACACTTTCATTATTGAAATCAACCACTTATTGCACAAACTAAAAAAAAAAAAAAATATTCAACTCACTGCTAGTGCACAAGCATTATGCTTATGCTAGCTTTTACTAAATTCTTCTTCCAATCATGGATTGCACAATATTGTTCACAGGGTAAGAGAAACAATTTTTTATGTAAAAAGTATAATTAACAAAACAAAAAACGCAATTTTCGGAATATTTTATTTCATTTATTCAAATACATTCTAATGTATTTCTAGTGAACAAATAAATTTGTTGATTTGTATCTTATATTCTACTGTTTTATATTTTGGAATATTCTTATGAGATTGTGTATGTTGGAATGAAATAAATTGAAAAAATTGAAGAAAAAAAAAACTATGGTTGGACCTTCATAACTGAATACCAATTAAACTATATTATACAATAATCCACTTTTACACTTCAACAATTGATAAATACTATGTTGACAAACTATTTAAACTCAATTAGGACGGTATAATTCGATGCAATGATACAATGCGAATGATAGAGGCAAGTTGGTAATAATTTCATAGCATTGTGGTGAATTTCAATACCGTACATAATGTTTGCAAGCCTTGCAAGGGACAGCTGTGTCGACCTGTGAGCCGACTTTTTGTATTCTAATTAAAAACTATATCAGAATTTTGCACCATTTTTGTACCTTTTTGTACCACCAAAATAAAATTTTGTACCACTCACATTAAAAAGTTATTAATGATTTGGAAGTCAGCTCACAGGTCGACGTCTAAAAACACAAGTATGTTCTAGGAGAGAATGAACTGTGCCATATTTTTGTACCATTTTTGTACCTTTTTGTACCACCAATATTTATTTTTTTACCATCTCTGACAATGACTTAAAGCGAAATTTAAAGTCAGCTCACAGCTCCTGTGTCGACCTGTGAGCCGACCATTGCAAATCAAAACAAAAACTACATCATCGTTTTCAGCGATTTTTGTTCCTTTTTATACCACCAACAACAAAATTTAAACTCCTTCTGATTTCAGAGTAGACGAGATTCAAAATATGGATAATCTGTATCACAGATTTTGATACAGAATCAGATTATCAATCAATACATACCCAATATGCATGTATTTCAAGAATGAAGATTGACATCATCTCAAACATGTTCTTGAACATCACAGTTGATGTAGGCCTAATAATAATTTTTTAATACTCCAATTTCAAAAGAATATCAATGAGAAATATAATGATGATGCAGGTTACCTGTTATAAGCAAAACTCTGTACTACAATAAACCATGTCCTGCTTTTATTTATAATTTGGAACCATATAAAAAAATTGCACCCTTTTCTGTTACATGGTAGAAAAGATTGAATTATTTGTTTTACTCCATATCAAGGTTTTTGATACAAAAAAAGTGTAGACCATACTGGACCTGATATGGATGCATTTTTTAAATTGATCAATCCCTTATTTGAAACTTGATGTTAGACATCATTACCAATGATGAACAATTCTTTTAACACTTCAAATTTGGGGTATCATGAACAAAAGTAATTGGAAGGTGCAGGTCAAACCATTGCCTCAACTAGCTATTATAGTCAATTGAACCATTTATTGATTTGAAAGTATGTATATTCTATCATTTGAGTCCTTTTTAAATTTTTGTACCACTTCTTTATGCAAAGTACAAGAGATTTAAATATTTGTTTTTTTTTCCGTATCAACGATTTTGATACGGAAC